>OZ012673.1:17467717-17938219 GCA_963942505.1 Lordithon lunulatus
GAGAGCGAAGCTGTCATTGATGCAGTTGGCAATGACTATACATACCATAACCACTGTAGTTCAGTGCACTAAGCCGCAGGATTAGTAAACCAGACCAGAGTGTGAGTGTTCTTCATCTGTTTTAGTGCCATTCTTAAATCCGTAGTCTCAATTACCGGGATATCTTCGGAGCCCACATTTAGGACTACTTGATTTAGAACAGTTTGGCTTGGAATCCGATTGGTTGTAGAGTGTGTGGTAGAAGTTCTGGATAGTGCATGCAATCTGATTTCTCTCTGTCACATGCCACAACTTGTTGTTTCTTGATTTGGTAAATGAGCGACTTTCCTTTTCGCCGGAATCGTGACTGCTAGAACCTCCACCTCATCCGTGGAAGTGGTTCAGTATGCCTGGGTGATCCGAAGAGCGCTGCTGCGCAACGCCTACCTTAACCTGTTCACATTTCGCTGGGTCTTTATTGAATCGGCCCAAGCTGGAGCTGCGTACAGAAGTTGGGCACGCGACACCGTCGCTAGCAACACCCCCAATGTTAGGCAGCAGCCTCAGTCCGGCCTGCCTTTTTCGTCGCTTTAACACCTATGCGGTATGGTTGGTGTTGGACTCTAATAGGATTCCCAAGTATTTGATCAGCGGGAATGTCGAACCCTGCAATCCAATCTCGGTACGGCCTGGACACTTTCTCTCTTAGTGGAGAGCAGGGCGACTTCTGATTTGGCAACGGCAATACCAAGGTCATCGAGGCCGCCATCGCCTTCGTCGCTTGTCTTATCCTGGTTATAGTCTAGTCTAGGTCGCGTCCGCGGGCGACTAGTGTCATATCGTTCATGAACGCGATGGCTCTAGTGTCCTCGCGGAGCGTCGTCCGTAGTGCATCGTTATAAGCTATATTCCATAGGGGGGCCTAGGACAAAGCCCTGTGGTATTCAGCAGGCATAGCGGGCGGTAGGCAGATGGTTAGTTCCGGGGTTTCCCAGATTTTTACGGATGGTGGCTAGCCTTATTGTCTTCCATCGTCTCGAAAACTCTGCTTCCAGGCAGCTATTTGCGATTCTAGTGATTTGTTCCACTATCGCCGAAGCGGCTGCCTTCATTATTTCGTTCGGCAGTCCGTCAGGTCCTGGCGCCTTTCTGCCAGGCAGCCGACACCTCGTCTTCCTCCCACGCGCTCGGCTCTGTAGCTGCCTCCTCGTTCCCATGTTGCGGTTCTTGGCCCATGGCTGCTCCTGGTGGGAATAAGGCAGCTATCACAGCCTTCGCACCTCCAGGAATTGATGGGTCAGGGCCAGGCGGGCGGGCGCCGATCTTCTTCAAAACCAGTTTGTAGGGGAGGCCCCATGGGTTTTCCTCGACCTCCTTACACAGTTTTCGCTAGCAGGTGGTTGTTTTTCGGTATTTACCTGGTAGTGTCGAAGTTTTACCTCCCCCAGAATCCTTGAGACACTCACCTGGGGAATTTCTGTTTTGAATTTCGATATTTTTATGTTAACTGTGAAAGGAGCTTGGCATTCAAACGTCACGCTTGCCGGGTTGGCGAGTGATTTATCAGCCGCCCATTTTGGGATCTGACGCTGTTTGTAGCCGCTCATTCTAGCGCCTTTCGTTTATCACTCTAGGCTGGTACGGGCTTATTGGTTCTTGTTCTATTTGCCGCTTACCATGCGCATAATTCTAGCGGAGGTCCTGCTAGTTTGGTGGGTGTTTTCAAGACTTATGTTCCTCCATCGGTAATTTCCGGATACGTTGGTACAGTTGGTGATGGTTGGATTGCTGTGTGTGATAAATTTTTCTTTGTCTTTTCCATGTGTTCATTTTGCGTTGTATTTGTTGATGATGTCGGTTGTATTGAGAAAGTTTATTTTTTCTTCCGTGGAAGGTTTCTTCGCCAAGAATTGGATGATTAGGTCGCCTATGAGAGTTGGTCTTTCGTTTGAAGTGTTGTCTTTGGGGGTGTTTTCTTTGCTTTTGTTAAAGTTTTGTGGTTGGTTCGTAGGTATGCTGCTGCTTCCTACTGAATTGGCCAATGAGCGGTGTTCGTTTGTTACTGGGAGTTTGGGTAAGTTTCGGGGGTTGTTAGGGCAACCCTTGTAGCTCAAGTGCGACAACAACCATTCAACCCACACGTGCACAAAACCTAGCACCACTCCCGCAACCTGCGCTAACCGCAGAGGAAGCCATCCAGCCGGCTTCCTCTGCGGTTAGCGCAGGTTGCAGGAGTGGTGCTAGGTTTTGTGCACGTGTGGGTTGAATGGTTGTTGTCGCACTTGAGGCATTTGAATTCAGCGTTGCAGTACGCTTGCGTGTGTCCAAAAACTTGACAGCGGTGGTACTGGTTGTCGGTTTGTTTAAGTCTTTTTGACTCCATTGTTATCGACAGATTGCAGCAAACTCCCAGGTTGTAAATCGATTTATAATCTCTGTCGATTTTTATTACTGCCAGCGGTATCGCTCAGTTTTTCCGTACATCCTGGATACGTGAAAAGCAGGGTAACCTTGCGCTTTGAGGTCCTCGGCGATTTCTTCGGAACTGATGGAACTGTCTATACCTGTCATTACGACTTGTAGGGGTTTATCGCTTTTTAGGCAGGATATGTGATGGGATATGTTGTTGTCTAAGAAATACTTGACAAGTTTCCTATAGTCCTCGGTTTCAATCAAATTCACACAATATCTCGAGTGGTTATATATAAAAAGGATACAACTAACCCCCTAGAAGGAAAGTTAAACGCCATCAGGCGGCAGCACATCAATTAGCAATGCACACCCATATGGTAATAACCGTCAACATGCTCATGCCATCAGGATCTATTGGATAATGATACATTTGTAACAAGCATTATACCGGGTGGTGACTAGAAGTGCATACCATAGAGATTTTAATATTTTTTTCTCTAATTATCAATTAATTTCTCAATAGCTGAATTTCTAAAATCTTTCTTAAATACAAATTGTAATTATTCAATGAAAAGACAAGTCAGATTATTGTATTTTACACTAATAATAATATAATAGAATCTATGGGCTGATTTTGAACTTATATCCTTACCATTACTGACACGTTTCTCATATTTTTGGTAACATTTCTGTATTGACCAGCATACAACCAAGATTCCATATCACTGGTGATTGGGCAAAAGGGCTTAAGTCAGGAAATGTAAAGTGTGCAAGCCATTTGTACCAATGGAAAAAGCAGACATTTTTGGTTAAAAAGACATACAAACCTTATTTGCGTAAAAATGATGACTTAAGCCCTTTTTCCCAAACACCAGTGATATAATATTATAAATATCATGTAATATATAATTAGACTATTAATATAATTTTCAACTTTTAGTAATAAGGATCTGGAAGAGCTGTCTGACAGCAGTATAGCAGCATTATGTAAGTAATTTAGTTTTGTACACTATAATCTTTTGTTTTAAAATGGTGGATTCTTACTCCCTCAAGAAGTCACTCAGATATTTTGAGGGTAATTGAAAATTTTATATAAAATAATATATGCAAACAAGGGTTGTTTAATTTTTTTTGGGGTGGAAGAGGAAGTGGTCCAGGGAAAGGCGAAGATAGAAAGGTGAAATATACAAGAGGGCCAATGAAGTAGCTAGTTTACTGTTTATTATTATTACATTGTTTATTTTCTATTATATTGATGATGGATATTCCAAAATATTGTTTTGTTTAGAATCAGGCACTCTTACCATATTTTGTACATGTATGTGACCTATGAGTTATGAAGATAGAAAGATGAAATATACAAGAAGGCCAATGAAGTAGCTAGTTTACTGTTTATTATTATTACATTGTTTATTTTCTATTATATTGATGATGGATATTCCAAAATATTGTTTTGTTTAGAATCAGGCACTCTTACCATATTTTGTACATGTATGTGACCTATGAGTCCTTCTACTTCATAACTCATAGGTCACATACTTCCACCCAAAAAAAAATTAAACCTTTATTGGCATTATCTATTACCCTATCAATATACCATAAAATCAGTGACCGACCTACAGACAACTATTGATAGTACAATTCATATGATGAAAACCGTTAATATTTGAATAGCTTGGGGAATGTAATAAGTATTGTTTATTAAAAATTGTGTTATGACTAAAAACCTGTGGTACAACTGTACTTTGATTTTAGGCAGAAGAAAGTTAGAGCTTAAATTGAACTCATTGAACACAAAAACATTCCATACAAACAATGTTGAAAATGACCCTGACACCACCAGCAGTGATGAAATTGATATTAGGAAAGAATTAACAATTGCACGTATGTATTTACAAATTATATCATACGAAGTATGGATAAAGTGTTAATTTTACTCGTGCGGAAAAAAATTAATTTCGCGCTAATCCTCTTAATTAGGTCCCCTGATTATTTTAAGACTATCTATGGAAAATGTCTCTCCGTCCATCCGTTATGATTATTAGTTCCTACGCGTTTTCGGAAAAATACTGCAGTTAGTTAGTAAAGAGAACCATTAAATGTGGATATTATCCCAAGTAAATCCGTTTTTGGTGGATTTCGGCCGGGGGAAAGTCCATGTTTACTAATTTTTGAAAAAAACTTCAAACAAAATTCAAACACGCCAGAAGCACCTGAAGGCCTGCTAGGGAATAAATACAGTAACTACTACTGTACAAAAATCTTATTTATTATTTAAGGTATTTTATCAGAAATTTAAAATAATTGTATCTCTGGCAGAAATGACACTTTAACTAATTTTTCAATTTTCAAGTTTATCTAATCTTTAATTCTAAGTTATTTATTTTTATAACTATTCTTGATATACCGGTGTGAAGTCAACCTCTAAGATTCCAGCCTCTATACCGCGCGTCGCCGCGGAACCGCGCGCACGGCGGACTGTTTGCGGGTCTGTACTGACCAATTGGGGTGACCAATACAATCCAAATTTTGAGGATTCTTTTGTTTATGTCTTGCGGAACATAATATATAGTTATATATTTTTATTAATAATTTTTATAGGCGTTGTTGTATAATATATGTTGTAACGTAAATTATTATTTTTGATCATGACTCCGTCATACAATTGATTTGAAAAAATGACACAATGTTTATAACAAAATTACAATAGAAAATGGAAAGTCTCTATCGTGGCAAATTGTTCCTTCTATTTATGTTTTATTTTTAACTTTTACGCTCCTATCTGGATATGCCGGTTTTAGAGTCGATACAAAAATTATTGTCTGTTTACAAAATGTAAGTTTGTATCACGTACAGACACAGGCAGTTTATAAAATTATCATCAGTATGTCTCACTAAAGCTGTCAGTATACAAAATATTGTCATTATAAGCTTGGAAAACTGTCTGTTTACAAAATGTAAGTTTGTATCGTGTACAGACACTGCCAGTTTACAAAAAATTCATTAGTATGTCTCACTACAGCTGTCAGTATACAAAATATTGTCGTTATATGCTTGTAAAACTGTGTGTTTACAAAATGTAAGTTTGTATCACGTACAGACACTACCAGTTTACAAAATATTCATCAGTATGTCTCACTACAGCTGTCAGTATACAAAATATTGTCATTATAAGCTTGTAAAACTCCCTGTTTACAAAATGTAAGTTTGTATCACATACAGACACTACGAGTTTACAAAATATACATCAGTATGTCTCACTACAACTGTCTGTATACAAAATATTGTCATTATAAGCTTGTAAAGCTGTCTGTGTACAAAATGTAAGTTTGTATCATATACAGACACTGCCAGTTTACAAAATATTTATCAGTATGTCTCACTACAGCCGTCAGTATACAAAATATTGTCATTATAAGCTTGTACACCTGTCTGTTTACAAAATGTAAGTTTGTATCATGTACAGTCACTGCCAGTTTACATCAGTATGTCTCACTCCAGCTGTCAGTATACAAAATATTGTCATTATAAGCTTATAAAACTGTCTGTTTGTAAAATGTAAGGGTGTATCACGTACAGATACTACCAGTTTACAAAATATTCATCAGTATGACTCACTACAGCTGTCAGTATACAAAATATTGTCATTATAAGCTTGTAAACTTGTCTGTTTACAAAATGTAAGTTTGTATCATGTACAGACACTGCCAGTTTACAAAATATTCATCAGTATGTCTCACTACAGCTGTTGGTATACAAAATATAGTCATTATAAGCTTGTACACCTGTCTGTTTACAAAATGTAAGTTTGTATCACGTACAGACACTGCCAGTTTACAAAATATTTATCAGTATGTCTCACTACAGCTGTCAGTATACAAAATATTGTCATTATAAGCTTGTAAAACTCTTTGTTTACAAAATGTAAGTTTGTATCACTTACAGATACTACGAGTTTACAAAATATACATCAGTATGTCTCACTATAACTGTCAGTATACAAAATATTGTCATTATAAGCTTGTAAAGCTGTCTGTTTACAAAATGTAAGTTTGTATCACATACAGACACAGCCAGTTTACAAAATATTTATCAGTATGTCTCACTACAGCTGTCAGTATACAAAATATTGTCATTATATGCTTGTAAACCTGTCTGTTTACAAAATGTAAGTTTGTATCATGTACAGACACTGCCAGTTTACAAAATATTCATCAGTATGTCTCAATACAGCTGTCAGTATACACAATATTATAAGCTTATAATACTGTCTGTTTACAATATGTAAGTTTGTATCACGTACAGACACTACCAGTTTACAAAATATTCATCAGTATGTCTCACTACAGCTGTCAGTATACAAATATTGTCATTATAAGCTTGTAGAACTCTCTGTTTACAAAATGTAAGTTTGTATCACATACAGACACTACGAGTTTACAAAATAAACATCAGTTTGTCTCACTATAACTGTCAGTATACAAAATATTGTCATTATAAGATTGTAAAGCTGTCTGTTTACAAAATGTAAGTTTGTATAACATACAGACACTGCCAGTTTACAAAATATTTATCAGTATGTCTCACTACAGCTGTCAGTATACAAAATATTGTCATTATAAGCTTCTAAACATGTCTGTTTACAAAATGTAAGTTTGTATCATGTACAGACACTGCCAGTTTACAAAATATTCATCAGTATGTCTCAATAAAGCTGTCAGTATACACAATATTGTCATTATAAGCTTATAAAACTGTCTGTTTACAAAATGTAAGTTTGTATCACGTACAGATACTACCAGTTTACAAAATATTCATCAGTATGTCTCACTACAGCTGTCAGTATACAAAATATTGTCATTATAAGCTTGTAAAACTCTCTGTTTACAAAATGTAAGTTTGTATCACATACAGAAACTACGAGCTTACAAAATATACATCAGTATGTCTCACTATAACTGTCAGTATACAACATTTTGTCATTATAAGCTTGTAAACCTGTCTGTTTATAAAATGTAAGTTTGTATCATGTACAGACACTGCCAGTTTAAAAATATTTATCAGTATGTCTCACTACAGCTGTCAGTATACAAAATATTGTCATTATAAGCTTGTAAACCTGTCTGTTTACAAAATGTAAGTTTGTATCATGTACAGACACTGCCAGCTTACAAAATATTCATCAGTATGTCTCACTACAGCTGTCAGTATACAAAATATTGTCATTATAAGCTTGTAAAACTCTCTGTTTACAAAATGTAAGTTTGTATCACATACAGACACTACGAGCTTACAAAATATACATCAGTATGTCTCACTATAACTGTCAGTATACAACATATTGTCATTATAAGCTTGTAAACCTGTCTGTTTATAAAATGTAAGTTTGTATCATGTACAGACACTGCCAGTTTACAAAATATTCATCAGTATGTCTCACTACAGCTGTCAGTATACAAAATATTGTCATTATAAGCTTATAAAACTGTCTGTTTACAAAATGTAAGTTTGTATCACGTACAGATACTACCAGTTTACAAAATATTCATCAGTATGTCTCACTACAGCTGTCAGTATACAAAATATTGTCATTATAAGCTTGTAAAACTGTCTGTTTACAAAATGTTAATTTGTATCACATACAGAAACTGTCAGTTTACAAAATACTCATCAGTATATCTCACTACAGCTGTCAATATACAAAATATTGTCATTATAAGCTTGTAAAACTGTTTACTGGTCTTAATGCAGAACATATCAGTGCACCAGATGCCCGAAGGAAATTGAAATTTTTTTATTATAATATAAATATTTTTTTTCGACGACCAAGTCTAATATATTTAATTATTATTATTTTATACCATGACTCCGTCATACAATTGATTTGAGAAAATCCCACTATGTTTATAACAAAATGACAATAGAAAATAGAAAGTATCTATCTTGGCATATTTTTCTTTCTATTTCATCAATTAATCACCAATATTTGAAGCGTTTTAATTGTAAATTTTTTAATGTTTTCTATGATAGGTACACGAAGAAGACTAGCAAAAGCAAAACAACATGTCATGACAACCTCAGATGAAACAGATTCAGAAAATTCAGATATAGCTGCAGGCAATAAACTGTTACCTATACTAAAGACCCCAATTTCATTTATTGTGTACAAAAATAGTACCAACAACAATATAGATACCAAAACTAATAATGTGATGCAGGATGTGTCAAACACAATTAATATAAATCCTGCAAAACAACAGGATGACGGTAAAATGGAGAAAGATAGTAATACAGCTATCTCTAATGAGAAACAGCGAAAGCATGAGCAGATAATGAATTCAAACTCAATGACAGCTAGACTGTTGAAAATTAAGTATGGAAATATTGACTATTTGAATACAACTACATTTCAAGCTGGTAAGTTTATATGTGCTGATTAGTTTTCTCTTCAGGCTGATATATAAATATTATTTTATTTATTAGTCTGAGGGTTTCCCAATGCTAATGTCTAATAAATATATATTTATATATATATATATATATATATATATATATATATATATATATTGATTATATAAATTGTCTATTTTAGGAAACAATAGTCAATATGGCTGGAGTGAAGGCAATCATCATAATTAAATGTATGGTATAATTTTATTCACGGACATATAAAGGCACGGTCAATAATACTGTCAATCCAAGTCCTGTCAGTATTTGCTTGAATCCTCCTTGTATTATTGTGAGGTATAGTAATGATGGAATGAAGACTGAATACTAATGTTTATTCAGATAATTAATTACTTGGTACATATTCAAGGAGGGTTCAAGCAAATACTGACAGTTTTAGAAATGACAGTATTATTGACCGTGTAAGGTGCCTTATATAATCAAAATTATATGATAGAATTTAGATTTAAGCATATCTACATTTGTGATATGTGTATCAAATTGCAACAAAAAATGGTACTGTATTTGTTTGTCAAATTACCATTTTCATTTTTGTTTATTATTATTATTTTATGTTTCTATATTTTTGATAATTATATCAAATATACAAGAAATGGAACCTTGCAGTATTAATTTATCAAAAGAGCAATATGACAGTTTATATTTTTGCATTGATTATTTTTTATTTTTTGTAGAAAATGTGCAAACAAACTGCAACCTTGCAGTATTCATTTGTTAAATGAGCAATATGATAGTTGCTATTATTGAATTTCTATATTTTAAAATTTATATCAAATTTACAAATAACATATGTAAATTAATAACAGTATATAAGTATAATAATGTTTATTTGCATATAGATTTTCCTAAATTTAGATGGGATGCATGGACATTCACCTTTAATAGTAAATTTAAATTTAAACACAATTCAATAACAAGACACATTCATTTAACAAAAATATGTGCATATGTGTTGTTTTATTGCCTTAAACACTCATTTGTTGAATAAACTGCATTTGCCATATTAATTTGCCAAAATAGCAACATCATTGATTATATTTTTGTATTGTTTGTTTCTATATAAGATATTTGTTTAGTGTAAATTTAGTACTCATATCCCATAATTCATGGTCTAGTTTTAAGCATTTCCATATTTCATACTTTATATACAAATATGCAAAATTTGTGAAATGAGAAATATGATAGTTTCTATTTTTGCATTATTTCTATATATTTTTAAAATTTGTATCAAATTACAAATAAAATATATATAACATTGCAGTATTAATTTGCCAAAATAGCAACATGACTGATTATATTTTTGTATTGTTCATTTCTATTTTAGATATTAGTTTCCTATAAATATGTTATTCCTATTTTCTTATGTTACCAAATAATATAATATTATCAATATGTTATTGTTATCATATTATTATATCTATTGTTATATCAAGTTTATATATTGTATTTTCATGAAAAATAAAGTTTAAAAACGCAGATAGCCCATCAATATTTTCGCAATGTGTTGACAACTAGACACTAGCGCTATGAGATTTTTCTACATCCAGCTTTTCGGCAATCCATAAAAATGATGCGAATATTAGAAACATTCTTTTAAAAGTATAACTTTTTAGTTTCTATGTGTAATGATTATGTAAGTTATTGGTATGGATTTCAGCCTAATGGTAAATACCATTAGGCTGAAATCCTTACCAATAACCATCGACTGGTATTTACTAGTCATTTCGAGGAAGAAAGGAAGGAGAAATTCGAGAACCGAGAAGAGCTGCGATTTTATCAAAAGTCGATGTTATCGATTTTTAAAAGTTCTCGAGTACTTGAGCGAGAATCGAGAATAGAAAATCGAGAAAAAAACCGAGAATCGACTTACGAGAACACGGTATGTCAAGAACTGGAAATAATTATATAATTATTAGATCCGAGAACTTTTCAAAATTAAATCATATTGATTACTACCTGTAACTATCTTACCGTATGTATTCTTAGAAGTACATGGGGTATAAATAGAAATTAATAAGGTTCTCTTGTGCGGGTCTCCATTCTCGGTGCGATGTTCTCTTTTCCTGAATGTTCTCGACAACGAAGATCTCGAATCTTAAAAGTTCTCGATTATCCCTAGCACCCTGCCAATGGTGAGGTTCAAATTTACTATAATATGAGTATGTATATGAATAGGCACGTTAAAGGATAAAACTAAAGATCTAAGGGGTGATTTTAAATTATTTTACACGTAGGAAAAATAAACTTCTATATTTAAGTGTATGTTAGTTATAGCGAGAGAAGATTAAAATGTGCTTAGCAGTAGAGGTGTTTTGTACTTATTGTATTAAACTATAAAATATTAGTGGTACTTCAGAAATCTCAGAAACGATTTTCTGCCATGTGTTAGTGTATATGTATATAGCTACTGCAAGTCCTATATACATATACACTTGAAGGACTTGAAGGTTGATAGCTAGTTACAGAATTGTAACAAATACAGTAATGACTACTACTGAAAAAAAAATCTTTATTTGGCATACCCAAAAAATAAATTCAACTAAACATATTATCAAAAAGTACAATATAACCCTCAAACATGAAAAATATCCCTCCTCCCATTATTCAATCACCCACGCCAGCCTTTTGCAGATTTTCACGTTTTCCCATGCTCTCTTAACCACTCACTCATCTTTCTGCCATCCCCCACCCACTCTGTTTTCACACCCTCACATTCGCTGCATAGATGCCACTTCATGTGATTCCCTTTACTACACAGTACACACGTGGTGTATCCTTGCCTCACCCACACTTTTCTTCCTCTTCTGGACCGCACTTCGCACTTGTAATACATATTTTGTCGCCCCTGCTCCACCCTCCCCGGGTATTGTAGTTCGGGGGGTTCCCCTCATTTGCCACTCCATATAATCAGGGTTGTACGAGCTCTCAGACATTCTTAGTTGTCTATAATTCTTACCTGCCTTTCTTATCACTCAACATTCCTCATCCTCTCCCTCACTTAAGTTCCTAAACGTCCCCTTCCTCTCAGCTTACCTTCTCTCACACTTCACTTTTTCATACATTCTTCCTCTATCTTTCTTCATATGCTCTCTCTCCTACTCTTACATCTCCCGCGCTAATCTCCTAATATATATATATATAATTTATTATATTATATTTATTATAATAATATATAACCACATGGTTATCCGATAAATTTACTGCAGGAGCATCGTCATAGGCGTCGATTTTTCGATTCTTGGCAGAATCTTCATAAACCACCCTTACTCCTTTTTTACTATATCCTATTCGCACAATCCCCATACTTCTATATATAGAAGTATGGGGATTGTGCTATAGTAATAGCGTGAAAGATCTGATTGTCACTCCATACGAGAATCAGCTCTTTTACGCTATTACTATGGAAGTATGGGGATTGTGCGAATCCCACCGCCTCTTCCATATTCTCTTCACCATCCCTCAAACCATTCTAGCTTTAAACCAATTCGCTCCCTCAATCATTCTTCCCTTTCCTTTCAACTCTTTTATTCTACCCATCCTATTCTTATTTCTAAACATCATCCATTTGTTTTGTTTTTTCTACATTCACTACTAAACTCCTCTTATAAAGGTTCCTTCCCATTTTTTTCGACATCACTTTCTTGGCCAAAGCCACAACCGCTCTCCCGTGCCATTTCCTTAATACCTCCTTCAACTCGCATATATACAGATTAAATAGGACAGGACTAACGGGGCATTCCTGTCGTACTCGCACATTCATTCTAAATTTCCCCGAAACTACTCCATTCACTCACGCTTTGTCCCATGGCTCTTTGTATATACTTCTCGCCCTCGCCACCGCTTCATCTTTCATCCCTAACCTTTCCACACACCCCACTATCTTACCATATGCCATCATCTCCCTCTGCACTCCAGCACATCTTGTACCATCCTCGCCAGCTTGAATATATGCTCCATCGCCCATATTCCCTTTCAAAACCCATCCTGAGTTTCTGACAGCAATCCTCTTCTGTCCATTTCACCAACCAGTCTGTTTTTCACCACTGTCATCAAAAGGAGGAGGATATTTTCACGCTAGCTAGAATGCCGGGAGGTACAAAGAAAGAATCTATACGGTATTTGTGGCCCTGGAAGTAGTATATGACTCAGTTCCTACGTTGATTCAAATATAAATACTTCAATCAATGGTTCGTAGGGGTAAGCTAGTGGTGTGTATGGAAAGGTTCGAAGGGATATACAAAGATTCATGGGCTAAAGGGAGAGTGATTGTAACTTTCGCCGAAATTTAGGATGAATGTGGGAATAAGGCAGGGATACCCTCTAAGTCAGCAGTCGGAGAACTTTCTTAGCCATTACCTCAAAATATATTTGTTAAGTCGATATTACCTACGCATTTTGTACATATCTTAAAAAATAGTAATTTTTTTAGAAAACTTACAAGGTCCAACATGCTAGAATTGAAAGTTAGCTTTCGCTATTTGCTGAATTTGTAAGGAAAATTGAATTTTTTTTTTATTTGAAGCAATAAACAAAAATCCTGCCCACCGTATCCGCGCCTGCTTCATTTTGAAAAGTTGAAAATCAATGTAAATTTAAAATTTAAACATTATTTATCAATTTACATTACACATTACATGGAAAATGAAAAAGTAGCATGAAAATAATAAATAATATTAGACAAACAAAATAATTTATTTGAAATCTTTTGCCCTTCAGGTTTTTGAAAAGTGATTTGTTGTTTCATGTTTGCTATAATAAAATAAAAATTGGGGCTTTTTGATGACAAATGAAGAGCAATTTGAATAGTCTTCGGTTCGATTTCTGTTCTTCGTTTTGATGTTCATTAGAGTGGAAAACCCTTGTTTATAAAGGTAGGTTGTTGCAAATGGCAACTGGAACCTTCTCTACTGCCTCCTCATGTACAATGTTGAAAGCCTTTGCAGCTTTTGACATCCAAAAAGGCGACAAATCTGCTTTCTTCTTAAATATATCGAAGGCGTCGTGCCGCGTACTCTGAATTTAAGTTGCCATGCAATGCTGCCATGTTTTGAATATTAGAACATTTTCTCATTACCCCCCATAATAATTTTATTTTTACCCCATTTGCGGTAATTTATCCCGGTTCCCCGACCGCTGCTCTAAGCCTTGTTTTGTTTAATCTATACACAAGTAAGTTGGAAGAGGTGTTAAGGAGAGGGCAAACGGGAGGAGTTATGGTAAGAAGAATCAAGGTATGAATACTAGCGTATGCAGTTGATGTAGTGCTTCTGGTCAAGAGAGTGGCATGAGAGATGTTGACAAGAATGGGAAGGTACCTTGATAAGAGGGGGTTATTAGTGAATGTGGAAAAAGAAACACATAGATGGTGTAGAAAAAAGGGTAGGATGGATAGAGCGAAAGAATTAAAATGGATTGGAAGAATGATTGAGAGAATAAATTGCTTTACGTATTGAAACTTTTGGTTTGACTGCAGAGGTGGGTTCAAGAAGCATTCCGAGATGATGGAAGCAAATGCGATGATGGTTTGGCGAATGGCGAACAAAAAAGGGGAGATGTGGTGGGATGGTATAGTATGTAAAATGCGTGTGTGTAGCCAATATTGTTGCAGTCTTCTCAGCTTTTCCTCACACACACTCTTTCATACATCCTTACTCTATTTTTTTCCAACCGCTCTTTGTCCTACTCTTACATCTCATCCAAACACCCCTTACGCCTTGCAATCTTTCCTCTAACACTACCGTCATACCACATGCTCATCCGGATAGTTCCCTGTAGAAGCACCATCATAGGCGTCGATCTTTCGAGTCCTAGCTGATTCTTTAGAAACCAGACTTGTTCCCTTTCGATTATATTAGATGGCGACAGTGGAATATAATCGAAAGGGAGCAAGTCTGGTTTCTGAAGAGTCTGCTAAGACTCGAAGATTTGACGCCTATGACGGTGCTCCTACAGAGTACTATCCGGATGAGTATGTCTCCCGGGAGGTTGGATCAGATGTAAGAGTAGGGCAAGGAGCAGATGATAAAAAAATAGAATAAGGATCCTTAATGCAAGTTTGCATCTCGTCCCGATCCCTTGATATATGGATCAAACTGACTGCTTCGCACCAATTTTCCTTCCTAGTCTCTTTCCTTCAACTTTGCCCTCGATTATCAGTTGGATACGCTGGTTGTTTTGGGTGCCCTTCCTCCCTGAATGGAAAACTACTGGAGTTCTCGACAGAGGCCAAGTATCTAGGCGTAATTCTAGACAAAAGGCTCACGCGCAAACAACATTAGGAAAATATTATTCAACCGGCGATAGCGCTTTTTGAATATGCCGCATACTCTTCGGCAAGAAATGGGGGCTAAAACCGAAAATGGTACTATGAATGTACCTGGCGGTTGTCACCTATGAATCACTTGTTTGGCGGTGCAAGACAAAGGAGAAAAAAAAAACAAATTAGGCTGCAATAGGTCCAAAGGCGTTACAGCTGCGATGCGCATTACACCTACCGCAGCAATGGAAGTGATGTTAGATCTGCTCCCATTACACAAACAAGTAGAAAAAGGAGGTATACTCTAAGTGCTCTCAGACTAGGGCTAGGACGTTAAGTGCCTCTTCACGGGCACATGAGGGTCCTGCCCCAGGTCGGAAAGAAGTATCTGACATATTCCATGGATTCCATGCCAGTTGAATTCAATGAGGTTTTTGAAAGACTAAAGGGAGTGCGACTCTATATCCTTACAGAGAGCCAGGCAGATTAAGGAGGCTGAACGTCTATAGCTATGACTCCAAGGTGATCTGAAACTGTAATCAAACCCTGAAGCAAGTAGCGAACTGACTTACTCTGATGTGGGTACCTGAGCTCGAGGGCATTTAGGGAACCGGAAGTCGCCGACGTATTCGCCAAAAGCGGGGCTGAGGTTCCCCTAATGGGACCAGAGCTAACATGCAGATTCACAAGAGACCACTACAGGCAAAAAGTGGGAGGAGGAGCAAAAACAAGCTACTGGACAAAGGCAAGCCAAAATGCTCATTGACTACTCGTCGCTAGTAACAATACAAATTTTAAGGCTCTCTAGAAATGAGATAACAACGGCAAGAACGGCATTCTAACGGGACATTGTCCGATTAAATATCACCTAAATAAAATAGACAAAGCAGACAACACTACCTGCAGACTATGTGAATCACACATTGAAATTGCCGAACTCATGCTGTGCACATGCCCAGCAGAATAAGCTTGCCAGCCTTAGGAACGTTAATCTAACTCTGACCCTGGAGCTGAGAAGTAAGCCCCTTAAGGCTATTCATCATTCTAAATAGGCCGGAGCTAAGCCAAAATCTTACCGTGTGTGGGGCAACTCGAATGAACTCGTGGACTTGAGGTGCCGAGTTCGATTTTGGCCACATTTTAGCAAGTGCAAGGATTGTCCTCCCAAAAGGAGGCTGGTTGGCAACTCTAGTACTCGCGGTCATGATTTTGTTTTGGAGGTAATAGAGAAATATAGAAGCCATGAATACCTCCCACAGACCGATTGGAATGTACCGATTGGCTCGATCGTCAGTATTCCCTATTTTTGGACTCGAGCCAAATGGACTCAAACCAAATGGACTCGGGCCGTTTGAATCGGTCGTGTATACTACATTTCGCCCGAGAAGTGGAATTCCTGGGAGAACAATAGAAGTAGGGTGAAGCACAATAGACCAGCATTGGTCGCTGTGCATAAAGGCTAAAAATAGCCAAACGACTCCTCTAAATAAAAACTCCTTTCCAGCAGGTCAGGTGGTCTGAGTTTACAGCCGATCCGTGTTAGCTTATGAGCTAACTTTGTTTTATACCAATAATATTTTATTATTATAATAATAAACCGTAATTTATACAATAATAACACAACGCCTCTGCGGTTACAGAATATTGTAATCTTTTTAGCATAATCTTAATCGTATTTTATTAATATTCCTGCAATTAAACCTGAAAGCCACTAGAACCATATACTCTACTTACTATGCTGGGCCTGAATCTAGTAAGGTCCACTCTGAACCTCTATGATAACTATAGTTATCATTAACATCGCCTCGTGAAGGCGTGAATAAGATGATTTAATACCTCTTACCACAAAACATATTCCACTTACTCTGCTGATGGGTGTTGTCCGATTTGTAGCTTCAGACTAGACCTTACTAGATTCAGGCCCAGCAGTGACTAGCGTATAGGGTTCTAGTGACTTTCAAGTTTAATTGCAGGAATATTAATAAAATAAGATTAAGAATATGCTGAAGAGATTACAATTTTCTGTAACAGCAGAGGTGTTGTGTTATTATTGAATAAATTACTGTTTATTATTATAATAATAAAATATTATTGGTATAAAACAAAGTTTCCTTTTCTTATGTTTATAGAATGTAGATAATAAGAGTAGCTATTTATCAATGATTTTACTTCACTTTGAGCAGCAAGTATTTGCATAAAATTGATGGATTCACCTTAAAAACTAGTTATTTCCACAATAATCTTATATGCAAATAAGATTCTATAATATACTGACTATCATATGACTAGATATAACCATATTCAACACGTTTTTTTTTCAGGTAGTAAAGAAAACAGATTAACTAACAATTGTCAAATCCATGTTAGGATTTATGCACTTGTTGCACTGCATTAAGTTTGGTGATTATCATTTGCAATATATGAGATTTCAGGTAAGTACTATTTTGTTATTTTCCTTGTCCATTTTGTATTCTAATTGTACTAGATTTATATATTAGTAAGGTGTTACTCCAGATATTCTTAAAATAAAGAAAGTAAACATTTCAGTATTATAGGTTAGGACAATATATGTGGGTTAAATCACATAAATGGGGGTTAAATCAAATAAATACTATATTTCTCTATGCTGATATCATATTAGTTCGTGTATTAGAGCAATATTTGTATGAAAAAATATTAAGCATATGTTTATATTATCTGTGTATAGGGTTGCCATCTGAAAATCTTACTTTGTAGTAAACCCAACGAAATAGAATAAAGTAGAATGCGCTTCATACAACGAAATAAATTATTCTAGTTCGTTGGGTAAACCACCATCGACCAAGGACGAAGCGCTCAAAACTCCGGACTTTTCTGCTTAAATTTGTGTTTGTCAAATAAAAGAAGTAAAAAAGTTTGAATCTTTAATCACCATTACTGAATAGTACAATCGTAATACACCCACAAAAACATAAATAATAGTATACTATAAACTCAAACATAAATTAATGATCTACGAAAACTTTGTCAAACCTTTGTCTTGGAAGATTAACTTTAATAAGGTTGAGATAAATATAAATAATCTGTTTTCTTTGGAAATCAAAATTAATAATCTGAAAATAATCATAAACTCAAAAATTGTTCTGAGAAATATGTGAAAGTTAATACTTAATATTATATTTAAGTGTTAATCAGTGATGATATAGTTGTTGGCCCCAATAAAAAAAAAGACCTTTATTGGCATTTCCCTCACTGCCCCTCCACATCACAAACCTCAATAAAAATAAAAATACAAATACAATATAAATAAAAGAACTACTCCGCCAAAAATTACTAATTACCCCCATCTATCGCCGCTCCCTTTGCCCTTGCCACTTTCCTCTCCCACGTCAGCCTCCTGCAGATTTTCACGACTTCCCCATCCTCGCATAACCATTCATTCAGATGTCTACAGTCTCCCACCCACTCTGCTTTCACACCCTCACATTCTTCGCTAAGGTGCCACCACGTGTCGCTTCCCTTACTACACAGCGCACACGCGGTGTACCCTAAACCCATCCACACTTTCCTCCCTCTCTCGTCTGACCCACATCTCGCTCTTGCCATGCATACCTTGTCTTCCCTGCTCCACTCACCCCTGGCTAAGTAACTCGGGAGTCTCCCACTCACTTGCCACTCTACGTAGCCAGGGTTGTAAGAGCTCTCATTCATTCTAGTCTGCCGTTCTTGCCACTCAATATCTCTCAATCTCTCTCTTACCTCAGTTCCTAGGCTTCCCATTTCTCTCAGCTTCTCCTCTACCCACACCTCAGACATACCCACTCTTTCATACATCCTTCCTCTACCCTTTCTCCAACCACTCTCCGTCCTACTCTTACACCTCATCCATACCTCCCGCACCAGTCTTTCCTCACCCAATTCCTGCAATCTTTCTTCAAACTTCACAACCCTTACACACGACTCCCACCACATACTCATACGATTCGTCTCCTGCAACAGCACTGCTCTCGGTGTCGACCTTTCGAGACCCAGCAGACTCTTCAGGAGCACACCTTGCTCTCTCTCTATCACATCCCACTCACGCAATCCCCACACTTCCACTCCATACAACAGAATAGGTTTTACACACTCATCCCAGATCTTGCACGCCATTACGAGGTTACCGCCCCACAACCTCTCCCATTTCCTTCTCGCTATTCCCCAAGCCATTATCGCTTTCGCTTGCATACTTTCCACATGCACACTAAATCCTCCTCCACTGTCAAACCAGAAACCCAAATATTTAAAGATATTCACTCTCTCAATCATCCTTCCCTTCCATTTCAGCTCTTCCACTCTACCCCTTCTACCCCTATTCCTAAACATCATCCATTTAGTCTTCTCCACATTCACTACTAGCCCTCTCCTATCCATGTACCTTCCCATTCTTTCCAACATCTCTTGTATCTCTTCCACTCTCTTGGCTACTAATACTATGTGATCAGCATATGCCAGCATCCACACCTTGGTTCTCCCCACCACGATCCCTCCAGCCTGTCCTCTCCTCAGCACCGCCTCCAACTCGCTTGTGTATAGATTGAACAGGAGGGGGCTTAGCGGGCACCCTTGCCTTACACCCACATTCACCCTAAACTTCTCAGACACTTCTCTATTCACTCTCGATTTTGCCCACGTCTCTTTATATATACTTCTCACCCACTCCACTCCTTCCACTTCCATACCCAATCTATCCATACATCATTCCACCAGTTTCCCCCTAGGAACTGAGTCATACGCCGCTTTCAAATCCACAAACACCGCATACACTCTCCCTTTGCACTCCAACGCTTCCTCCACCATTCTCGCAAGCGTGAAAATCTGCTCCCTCGTCCCTCTTCCCTTTCTGAAACCCCCCTGGCATTCCGGCAGCAGCCCTTTTCTATCCACTTCCCTCGCTAGTCTATTTTTCACAATTGTCATCATCGCTTTGTATCCCGCATTCATAACGGTAATACCCCTATAATTATTTACGACCGATGCTGCTCCCCCTTTGTGCACCGGGACCACCACCCCCACACGCCACTCTTCCGGCAGTTCTTCCTCACCACTCCAGACTCTATTCAAAACCTCCAGTAACTTATCTTTTCCTTCCTCTGTTAATCTTTTGAAGGCCTCTGCCTTCAGCCCATCTTCCCCCGCCGCCTTTCCCAGTTTCAGCTGCCCTATGGCCACGTCGACCTCTTCCCGCGAAAACGCCTCCCTTCCTACCATCGGTCTCGGACTCCCTAAATCCACCTCTGACCCCGCCATCTGTCTACAGCTCTTCTCCCACTCTGCCAGCTCTATGCTAACGTTGCCCTTTTGTACGCTTCCCCTCAGAATTTCCCACAACCCTTTCTCTGTCACACACTCCCTCAACCTCGTTTCTACCTTCTGCAACTCCTCTATCTTCTTCCTCTCGCAGGTTCTCTCGAACTCCCTCTTCGCCAGATTGGCCCTTTCCACTTCACCTCTCCCATTTCTCCACTTCGCCATTGCTCTTCGCCAGCTCGACTTCTTCACCCTACTTGTTGGCCCCAATAGATACGTTGGCATTGTGACCTGGTAACCATGGAAAATATTGCGCAATTTTTATTAACTATTAACTAGAATAGGTATGAGCATTTGGAGTTTCAAATAAAATATTGTCACTGTTGAATCATATTTAGACTATTTCCTGTTCGTTGAGGTTTATATATTTGTCAAATTCGTATTGTCGTGCCTTGAATGATAGTCCATGGACTATTTCCCTTTAATTTAAAAAAAAATCCGTCCAAACAAATATATGCAACTAGTTAATAGTAAATCGCAAAGAAAAAGTTGCCGCGCGGGCGAGTATTTAATATATAAAATATAATATTTACAAACTTTTATAAAATTGGGCCTACTATTTAAAACCCCGGACAACTTTAAAAAATCCATCCGGACGTCCCAGGACGCCTCTTAAACTTGGATAAATCCGGACGGATGGCAACCCTCTCTGTGTAGGCTCCTAATTGTTCAATGAATTTGACTATATCAGATTTTTTTTAGTATGGTTCCGGTCATCAATATTTGTATTGATGACAGTTATGAGAAATATTTTAAAAATAAATGGTTATACTATAATAAATGTTGTTTTAATTAATGGCGATAAATACAAGATTAATTTTCCATGTTTATCATTATTTATCAATATCTAACTAAAACAGCATAGGATGCAGATACTGCATTTTTTTTTCAAATGCATTATCACAGCTAGTGCATTTCTATTTTCAGCACTTCCTCTATGTGCTGATGAGTAATTAGCATCACTCTCCAAACGCATAATGAATGATTTAAAAAACAATATTGATCACAGTAAGTAATATTCATTATTATATTTTTTAAACTAAATAAACCTTGTTATTTTTATATAATAATCTATAATTCTGTGGCTATTTGCTAAAAGTTGTCTATTTCAATTATTCCACTTAACTTTCAATTACCGCTTTTTCTATTACATAAAAGTAATAATTAAATATGGAAAATAAAGTTGGGGCTTATTATAATTCTAAATTAATAATAATACATCCTATTTATTAATTGGCGAATTTATAAACATTTGTGATAAAAGTTATTAAAATTCACATATCAGTTTCTGCCAAAAAGCCACAGAATTTATTGTAAATCAATAAATGGAGCGTTTATATTTTATAGGTAATAATGAAACTAACATTTGTGCCCCAATTTGCAACATTGCTGAAATATGGGAGACCCTACAAACACCACCCTTGTGGGTCAAAGATATTATTAATTTATGCAATCGAAGTCCTACAGTAATTGATAATAAAACTTTGAGATGCCATTCTGATGACTATAATTATTGTCATCTGCCAACACGACTGGATAGGCAATTAGTACCAAAGACATTAGTATGTCATGACATGAAGAATGGTTACATTGAAGATAAGTAAGTTAATATTTGCAACTTTAAATATTGTACTACTAAAATAGTCTCAGATATGTAATTCAGTTGATACTTTTTTATATTGGATGCTTCAGGTAAATTTTAAATTGTTAGGAGGTACATTATTATAGCAATACTCCACTGCCCTTACTTTAATTCAAACCTGATCTAATGATGTAAAGGTCGTTTTAGACAAGACAATTTCTTAGCTCAAAAGTTGTTCAAGAAATGAATTTATATATCCTTCTCCCATACGATTTGTCCTTGACAAATAGAACGCGATATATTTTGCCATTCGATCTACCATCCAATTCAATATTTCAAATAATTTGCTGTATGATATGAGACAATTTAGATTGTCTCGCATCTTGACTAACTTTTGAGTCAAGAAATTGTCTTGTCTAAAACGACCTTAAGAGCTGATATGCCTTCCATTTTGCATCTGAAAATCTGAGGCTAGGTTTGCATCAGCTACTCTTACATCATTAGGTCAGGTTTTAATTAAAGTAAGGTTGCTAAAATAATGTATCTACTAACAATATAAAAGTTACCTGAAGCACCCAGTAGAAAAAATATCAACTGTATTGAGTTTTATTGTTTAATATTACTTTTTACTGTTTCCAACTTATATTGTTACACAAGTGTAGTTCTATGAAAACAAGATTGTTCTTGTAATTTTAATTGACTCAAATAGTTGATTTTTTTTAAAACACAATAAGAAGTTGTAAATTAATTAATTTTAACAATATTGTTGACTAGATCAATTTTTCATTTTCAGATATATAGGTACAGTACCACATGCAAACGGTTATACCTTCTACAGGTGGTCTCAAATAGATATATTCGTCTACTTCAGTCATCATTTTATAACCATACCACCGCTAGCTTGGATGAATATGGCGCATAAAAATGGTGTGAAAATATTAGGTAACGCATTTCCACTTAAATAAAACTCAATTTAACAAGTAACCATTTGTTTAGGCACCTTTATAACCGAATGGAATCCAGGCAAAGCCCTGTGTAACGAATTTTTAAAAGACATCGAAACGATGCATTCGTTCGTCCACGGTTTGGTGGACCTATCGGCCTTGTACAAGCTGGACGGCTGGCTCTTAAATATTGAGAATCCGATTGAAACGCCTTCGATTTTGTTGGAATTCGTTCGATATTTAACAGAGGTAATTCATAGCAGACTACCCGGCTCGGTAATTATCTGGTATGACAGCGTAACACAGGATGGAACCCTAAAGTGGCAGAATGAATTAAACGAGAAAAATCGGTATGTTTTCTACAACTTTTGCAGATTTCTTGAGATATCCTCTCTTCAGTTTAGTATCCTTGGGTTTACTCAAGAACAAATGAATAACTTTTATAACTGTGGCAAAGAAGTATTAGTAAAATCTCTGTTAATAATAAATAACTTCATTAAGATCACGTTTATACGTTTCTTACGGCCTGTATTACGAACTTGTATTGAACTTTTAGTAAAAAAAAATAGTCTATTTCGACTATATTAGTCATGAAAGTAAAGAAAAGTCAAAACTAGAAGTTAACAATAGTTTAGTAGTGTCGACCTCTGTGATGCGCCGCTATTATAGCAAAGGGGTTGTTTGGATGCAACCCATCTCCACAACGGACCTACGCGAGATGTGTTGATCTCACTACTGTGATGCACCGTATATATAGGTAAGGGGTTGCTTGTTCCTTACTGCTGTAATAGGAAAATAAAAGCAGATAAAAGCATTATATACAATTTATGCATTTTACTTAAAACACATCGAAATATCAGAAGAGATGATTAAACACTAAATTGAAATAATTGAAATAACAGAAACAAAAAGAATAAAGAGAATAGATAAAGAAGGTTTGTTAATTTGTTCGGTAGTAGAAGAAGAAAACGAGAGCAAGAGGAGGGGTTGAACTTATAATCATCCGACAGACTAGGACATAATAGTCAAAAGATATCTAAGTGAAAGAATTCTTACGATTTAAACTACCAGAGGACGAATATGGGCAATGATACTAGCATACGGAGAAAACAAGGACACAAGAAAGGAAGATAAGGATGAATGAAGAACAAACAATGAAAAATCTCATGAATTGAAAATAGAAATAGAATAGAATTAGGAGTAACACAATGATGCATAATCTTCTATAAACCTATGCGTGCTCCTTAAAGGACGTTGGCGACCTGTCTATTCACGTCCCGATCTACGGGTCGTATTAATGTGGGTGCAACCTTGATTTCGAACCATTGTTGGTGATTCTGTAACCAGAAAAACTCATTCTTTCCATTTCGGAAGATGTGTCGAAAGTACCCAGCATTTCTGCGTTTCACCATCGCGAACAATTCCCTATCCTTGTGCACTCTCCTAATACTTCGATGTTTATTACCTCGTTCCTCCAGGGCATTTTCAACATTCTTTGGTACAGCCACACCTCAAACGCTTCAAATTTGTTTATATCTTCTATAAACAAACTTGAAGCGTTTGAGGTGTGGCTGTTGAATGTTGGAAATGCTCTGAACAGACAAGGTAACAAACAACAAATATTAGGAGAATAAACAAGGATAGGGAACTGTTCGCTGTTTATTTAATAATAATAAAAAACTTTCGACATATGTTCCGAAATGGAATAAGTTTGTCCTGGTTACGGAATCTGCAACAATGGTTCGAAATCAAGGTCGCCAACATCCTTTGAGGAGCTCGCATAGGTTTATAGAAGATTGTGCATAATTGTCTTACTCCTAATTATATTTTCAATTCATGAGATTCTTCATTGTTTGATCTTCATTCATCCTTGTCTTCCTTTCTTGTGTCCTTGTTTTCTCCGTATGCTAGTATCATTGCCCATATTTCTTCCTCTGGTAGTTTAAATCCTATCGTAAGTATTCTTTCGATTAGTTATGTTGTGAGTATTATGTTCTAGTCTGTCGTATGATTATAAAAATGTAACCCTTGCTCTCGTGTTTTTCTTCTACTACCGAACATATGAATCAATATCCTTTACGAATTCTCTTTATTCTCTTTATTCTATTTCTTTTTGTTTCTGTCATTCCCATTATTTTAATTTGGTGTTTAATTATCTCTTCTGATATTTCGATGTGTTTTAACTAACGTGCATAAATTGTATATCATGCCTTTTTCTGGTTTTTAGTTTCCGAATACAACAGTAAGGAACTAGCAACCCTTTTTCTATATGTACTGTGCATCACAGTGGTGACATATTAGATACTGTACCAGAAGCAAGAAAAATGATAAAAAAGCTAAAACTTGGATATTGGAATCTAGTCAAGACAAAATGTGGAACTTATGTTTACAGATGACTTGAAAATAGTGGCGGAAACTAGTAATAGACAATATAATATGAATGTACTATACGAAGTACTGAGGAAAATAAATATGTGGATAAACATAGAAAAGACTAAGACAATGCTAATATCAAGGAAAATAAGAGACATAAAATAAGGGCAAATATTAGAATAAGTACAAAACTTCAAATACATAGGGACGGTATTTGAAAGCAATGGAAAATGGATCCGGAAATGGACGATAAACTGGGCGGGGAAAGTGTTCATCATAAAGCAAACAATTTCGCTAGAAAAAGAAATACCAAAAAGGGATGAGCTAGTATATTTCATTTCTGAGTAGTCAACGAGGGGGGGAGGGGGGTGTTTGTTGTCAGAGCATGTGCCGGTGGAAGTGGTCGAAATAGGGGTTTAGATGGAGTGACCCGGATATGTTGGTATATGAGAAAAACTTAAAGCACGTGAAGTGGGAGGAGATGCTAAAGGGATGGCTGGTTGGAGTGCGGAGTGCAGGAAGAAGAAAACGGTTCTTCCTACCCTCCGCACTGGAAAAATGGAGAAATGGGACACGAGACTTAGAGAGGTCCAATCATGTGAAGAGGGATTTGAAGGTGTGTGCGAAAGGAAAAAAACTGGTGGCGATTTAGAAGTCGGAAAAAACTAAAAGTGTGACATACAGAATGAGTTGTGCAAGATTTTGAAGGGAAGGGAAACGAAGGGTAAAATGAAGATAGATAGAGAAGACGGGAAACTGATACAGTGCATCAATAGTGTGTCATCACACCACCTTCTTCTTCCTACCCTCCGCACTGGAGAAATGGAGAAATGAGACATGAGACTTAGAGAGCTCCAATCATGCGAACAGGGATTTGAAGGTGTGTGCGAAAGGAAAAAAAAACTGGTGGCGATTTAGAAGGCGAAAAAAAAACTAAAAGTGTGACATACAGAATGAGTTGTGGAAGATTTTAAAGGGAAGGGAAACGAAGGGTAAGATGAAGATAGATAGAGAAGACGGGAAACTGATAAGGTGCATCAATAGTGTGTCATTACACCGCCTTCTTCTTCCTACCCTCCGCACTGGAAAAATGGAAAAATGAGACAGGATACTTAGAGAGGGTCAACCATGCGAATAGAGATTTGAAGGTGTGTGCGAATGGAAAATAACTGGTGGCGATTCAGAAGGCGGAAAAAAAACTAAATGTGTGACATACATAATGAGTTGTGGAAGATTTTGAAGGGAAGGGAAACGAAGGGTAAAATAAATATAGATCGAGAAGACGGGAAACAGTGCATCAATAGTGTGTAGTGGAGCGGTGGAGACATTGACACTAATGTAAAACGGACTAGAAAATGATATTTAGAAAGGAAAGAGGGGCTAGGGAGCACATACTAGTGCGAATGGCAGAGGAAGTGCTGGAGTGCAAAGGAAGAATGTTTGCGGTATTTGTGGATCTGAAAGTAGCATAGTTGGTAGGGGTAAACCAGTACTGTGTATGGAAATGTTAGGAATGGACTAGGAAGCGGTCGAATGGGAGGCTTGTACAATGAGTCATGAGAAGGCTAAGCGAAGATAAAATGGGAGAGGTGATGGGATGGTGATCAAGTAATAGCGTGTTTAAGATATGGAATGCGAGAGTGTAACCTATATGAATATTGTTGTATGAAGTGTGGGAATTGTCTCAGCAGTGGGATATAATAGACAAATTAAGTGCCTACTAGGAGTAGGGCAGAGAGCGGATGGAGAAAAGATAGAGGACAGATATGAAAGAGTGGATATGTCTGAGGTGTGGGTGGATGAAGAGCTGAGAGGAATGGGAAATTTAGGAACTTGAAATCAGGGAGAGAGTTATGAGGAACGTTGAGTGAAAAGAAGTAAATGTCTCAGAGCTCGTACACCCCTGGTATGTGAAGTGGTAAGGTCGGGGACGGCGGAACAGGACGGACGAAGTGTACAATGATCAACGAATATGAGGAAATAAAAGCAGGTAGGGGATTGGAGAATGATGAGTTAATGGCTAGGAGGATGGGAAAAGCATGAATATCTGTAAAAGACTGGCATGAGAGGGGAAGTGGGTGACGGTAGAGAAGGAATAATTCAAGGTAGAGGGTATATTTGTTGGATTATTTGTGGAATAATGTAACACGTGCTCTCTCTAGAGTTATCAGCTTGAGACTAGCGTCTAGCGTCTTTATTCACATATACATACAATATCGTGTAAAACATAGTAGATAGCGCTATATACATAATGTTGATATTAATTTAACAATATTGCAATTGTATTTAAGATTTAATAAGGCGGCGAAGAGTTGGTACGCACATAGGCGGCGACGTACCCAGGATCGGGTCTGATTATGTTGACTGTTTTTTTGTAATTGTGTTGTGAGCTTGGAAGTATGCTTCACCTGGCATATAGTTGTTTCGGCCGTGTCTAGATTTTTTTGGGGTAAAACTCCTTGCTACAGTCTGGCAACTACAATAGGTTAAAATGTTAATCAACTGCTAGATGATCACTAACTAACTGACTTGTCTTGCACCTCTCTCTTGCTTCTGAAATCTAATTGTCCTCTCTCGTAAGAGTCTTGTAACTTCTTTACCCGTAGCTGTCTTCTCGGAACGTTTCTCCCAACTCTAGTCCTATCTCTTGTCGGAACTTGTAACTTATTAATTGTCAAGTGAAGGCTGTCTTCTGTTCGCTCGCGCAACTTAAATCAATTCGAAATTAAATGACTTGTAAATTATTAATTGTCAAGTGAACGCTGTCTTCTGTTCTCTCGCGCAACTTATATCAATTCGAATTGAAAATAAAACAAAAAAAGGTAGAAGCAACGAAACTTAAGGACGAAACTTGAAGTTACCCAACAAATCACGGAGGGACATATGTGCTGGTTTAAACATGTATGTAGAATTAAAAATGACAGATATACGAGACCAATAGGAACAAGTAAGAAGGTGATGCCGAGTACAGAATGGACCGAGAATATTAGAGACTATGCAAAAAGCAAAGGAATAACATGGACAGAACTAAAATAGATAGCATAGGATAGGAAGAAAATTACAAAATTAAATAACGTACATAATAGATAATATTAGACCTAGATCCTTACACCAAAATAAGGTAGATAAGAATTTCATTAAATACTTAATTCTTGGTTCTAAAACCTTATTTTAAGAAGATTGGTAATTTCAATTCATTCTTATTACGAATTATAGCTATCAATTATTACAGAATCAGTTTCAGAGCCAAGAAAACTGTTTCTATTGATTTTTATAAATTGCCTAGTTTTTAGTAATAGCTCAATACAAGTTCACTATTTTAAAAATACGAAAACTATAGACCACCTTGTCTATGCTATAGACGGAATCCTACTCTTAATAACTAATTCGTAAATTGTCTTATTGCAACAATTGAAGTTAAGCATGAATTACATTGTACTAGGTACGTCAAGAAGCTTCTAGTTTCAATTATTGATGTCCTAGGTTCAGCTCGTACTATGCCCAATCACGTACTGCGAATATATTTTATTCAATACTTGATTGGTCATAGTACGAACCAATTTACTTATTTTAAGTTTCTTAACGAAGCTAGTACAATGTAATTTAAGTTTTAGCAATGTTTTAAGCTCAGAATAGCAATGAAAGCATTAAGCATGAATTACATTGTACTAGGTTCGTCAAGAAGTCTCTAGTTTCAATTATTGGTGTGTTATGTTCAGATCGTACTATAACCAATCACGGACTGCGAATATATTTTATTCAATACGTGATTGGTCATAGAACGAACGATTTAACGTATTTTAAGTTTCTTAACGAAGCTTGTACAATGGAATTTACGTTTTAGCAATGTTTTAAGCACAGAATAGCCAGGGCCATGTGTTTAAATCAGCCAAAGTAACAGGATCATTTGGTATTGCAGCGTTGTAATGCCCTGATTTCCTAGAAAGTAGTGCCGATAAAAGCGGCCGTTTTTCACGTCACAAAAAAGTTGTATGCTTGTATTTAAATGTATATGAAAATCCAAAGAACGGTATCCCTCAATATATATAGCAACCGGTTTTGACGTCATTCACATATTACAAAAATCGTTTTAGTATATGTAATTGAGGAGGAATCCTATTGGGGGTGAGGAAGATAGTGGGAAAATGGAACAGAGAGACGCTAAGAGAAGCTACAGGACTCGTAATAGGGAAGGTGGTAATGCATAGAAGTGCGGTGTGGGTGGGAGCAGTGTACTGTAACAAAAACCGGGTGGAATTAATGGAGGTACTAGACGAACTGGATACGGCAGCAGATATGTGGATCATCGGGGGCGACTGGAATGTGAGGGTGGGGGAGCTGGAAGGAGGGATCGGAGAAGACGGTGACTGGAGAAAAAGGTGCTCCCAGGATAAAGTGACTAACCAGGAGGGTAGAGAATGGATGCAATGGGTGAGAAAGTCAGGATGGGATGTGCTCAACGGTTGCTGTGAAGGGGACTGGGAAGGGAAAAAAACGTTCTGCGGACAAGGAGGAGGCTCGGTTTTGGACTACGTGGTGGTCAAAGGGAAGAGTTGGTGTGCTTCAAGGTGGAAAACGTAGGAGGGTCGGATCATGTACCGGTGGAGGTGGTCGTTAGGGTGAGGAACGTTGGGAAGGGAGAACAGAGGAAGGGGCAGCAGAGGTTTGGATGGAGCGAGCCGGATTTGGATGCATATGAGAAAAAGCTAAAACGCGTCAAGTGGGAGGATTTGCATTCGATGCTCCAGTTGGAGAGAGAGATGGTGGCTGCATTGGAGAAGAAGAAGAGTGAGGGGCAGAGGGAGAGTTGGTTTGACGAGGAATGTAGGGTGAAGAAGTCGAGCTGGCGAAGAGCAATGGCGAAGTGGAGAAATGGGAGAGGTGAAGTGGAAAGGGCCAATCAGGCGAAGAGGGAGTTCGAGAGAACCTGCGAGAGGAAGAAGATAGAGGAGTTGCAGAAGGTAGAAACGAGGTTGAAGGAGTGTGTGACAGAGAAAGGGTTGTGGGAAATTCTGAGGGGAAGCGTAAAAAAGGGCAACGTTAGCATAGAGCTGGCAGAGTGGGAGAAGAGCTGTAGAGAGATGGCGGGGTCAGAGGTGGATTTAGGGAGTCCGAGAACGGTGGTAGGAAGGGAGGCGTTTTCGCGGGAAGAGGTCGACGTGGCCATAGGGCAGCTGAAACTGGGAAAGGTGGCGGGGGAAGATGGGCTGAAGGCAGAGGCCTTCAAAAGATTAACAGAGAAAGGAAAAGATAAGTTACTGGAAGTTTTGAATAGAGTCTGGAGTGGTGAGGAAGAACTGCCGGAAGAGTGGCGTGTGGGGGTGGTGATCCCGGTACACAAAGGGGGAGCAGCATCGGTCGTAAATAATTATAGGGGTATTACCGTTATGAATGCGGGATACAAAGCGATGATGACAATTGTGAAAAATAGACTAGCGAGAGAAGTGGATAGAAAAGGGCTGCTGCCGGAATGCCAGGGGAGTTTCAGAAAGGGAAGAGGGACGAAGGAGCAGATTTTCACGCTTGCGAGAATGGTGGAGGAAGCGTTGGAGTGCAAAGGGAGAGTGTATGCGGTGTTTGTGGATTTGAAAGCGGCGTATGACTCAGTTCCTAGGGGGAAACTGGTGGAATGTATTGATAGATTGGGTATGGAAGTGGAAGGAGTGGAGTGGGTGAGAAGTATATATAAAGAGACGTGGGCAAAATCGAGAATGAATGGAGAAGTGTCTGAGAAGTTTAGGGTGAATGTGGGTGTAAGGCAAGGGTGCCCGCTAAGCCCCCTCCTATTCAATCTATACACAAGCGAGTTGGAGGCGGTGGTGAGGAGAGGACAGGCTGGAGGGGTCGTGGTGGGGAGAACCAAGGTGTGGATGCTGGCATATGCGGATGACATAGTATTAGTAGCCAAGAGAGTGGAAGAGATGCAAGAGATGTTGGAAAGAATGGGAAGGTACATGAATAGGAGAGAGCTAGTAGTGAATGTGGAGAAGACTAAATGGATGATGTTTAGGAATAGGGGTAGAAGGGGTAGAGTGGAAGAGCTGAAATGGAAGGGAAGGATGATTGAGAGAGTGAATGTCTTTAAATATTTGGGTTTCTGGTTTGACAGTGGAGGAGGATTTAGGGTGCATGTGGAAAGTATGCAAGCGAAAGCGAGAATGGCTTGGGGAATAGCGAGAAGGAAATGGGAGAGGTTGTGGGGCGGTAACCTCGCAATGGCGTGCAAGATCTGGGATGCGTGTGTAAAACCTATTCTGTTGTACGGACTGGAAGTGTGGGGATTGCGTGAGTGGGTTGTGATAGAGAGAGAGCAAGGTGTGCTCCTGAAGAGTCTGCTGGGTTTCGAAAGGTCGACACCGAGAGCAGTGCTGTTGCAGGAGACGAATCGTATGAGTATGTGGTGGGAGTCGTGTGTAATGGTTGCGAAGTTTGAAGAAAGATTGCAGGAATTGGGTGAAAGACTGGTGCGGGAGGTATGGATGAGGTGTAAGAGTAGGACGGAGAGTGGTTGGAGAAAGGATAAAGAAAGGATGTATGAAAGAGTGGGTATGTCTGAGGTGTGGGTAGAGGAGAAGCTTAGAGAAATGGAAAGCCTAGGAACTGAGGTAAGAGAGAGATTGAGAGATGTTGAGTGGCAAGAACGGCAGACTAGAATGAATGAGAGCTCTTACAACCCTGGCTACGTAGAGTGGCAAGTGAGTGGGAGACTCCCGAGTTACTTGGCCAGGGGTGAGTGGAGCAGGGAGGACAAGGTATGCATAGCAAGAGCGAGGTGTGGGTCAGACGAGAGAGGGAGAAAAGTGTGGATGGGTTTAGGGTACACCGCGTGTGCGCTGTGTAGTAAGGGAAGCGACACGTGGTGGCGAGAGACCTTAGCGAAGAATGTGAGGGTGTGAAAGCATAGTGGGTGGGAGGCTGCAGAAAGCTGAATGAATGGTTATGCGAGGATGGGGAAGGCGTGAAAATCTGCAGGAGGCTGACATGGGAGAGGAAAGTGGCAAGGGCAAAGGGAGCGGCTATAGATGGGGGTAATTAGTATTTTTTGACGGAGTAGTACTTTTATTTATATTGTATTTTTATTTTTATTTTTGTATATTTTTGTTGAGGTTTGTGATGTGGAGGGGTGTGTGAAGGAAATGCCAATAAAGGTCTTTTTTATTTTATTCTATTTTTTTATATGTAATTGAATAACTTTTTTTTTCATCGTAATTCAATGCATTTATGCATTACATTAAGGAATTGCTCTTTATGTAAAACCATACTCGTTAATATATAATATTTTAAAGCCACCTCTATATAGAAATTGATTTAATCTTACCATTTTTACCATAACCACTTACTAACATATATAAGTGTGAATCCACCCCTTAGCAATCTACATATCTAGATTTCGATCTTATTAGATCTCATCAGTGTAGCTCAGCTAGAGAGAGTTTCACACAATATCTCGAGTGGTTATATACAAAAATTATACAACTAACCCCCTAGAAGGGAAGTTAAACGCCATCTGGCGGCACCACATCAATTAGCAATGCACACTTATATGGTAATAACCGCCAACATGCTCATGCCATCAGGATCACCGGGTAGTGCCCTCTATGGAATAATATTCCAACATAGTGCTTGAGATATCAGCACAAGGCTAATCTTATAAAACATATATAAGTGTGAAGCCACTCCTTAGCAATCTACATATCTAGATTTCGATCTTATTAGATCTCATCAGTGTAGCTCATACGGGTGTGCATTGCTAACTGATGTGGTGCCGTTGTATCATCACTTACTAACACTTTTCAGGTGCTATTTTGATGTATGTGATGGTATTTTTGTGAACTATGCATGGACTGAGAAACATGTTGCCACGTCAGCCAAATTCGCGCAGCATCGCCTTGCTGATGTTTATTATGGAATTGATGTTTTTGGCAGAAACACTTATGGGGGTGGACAGAATAACTGTCATCTTGTATGTACTATTGATAACAAAACGAATGTACGCGGTTCGATTAATATACCTTACGTTTAGGCTGCTGATAAAATCCGGGCTGCCAATATGTCGATGGCAATTTTTGCACAAGGTTGGACCCATGAGACTTTAGAGCTAGATCCGCCTGAAACCTTTTTTGAACGGTTCCTAGAAAGAGATAATGCATTGTGGAGGAGTTTATGGAAGTATCTATACACGCATCCAATTAACACGGAATTTGATACTTTTTTTTACACCGGCGCTGATCAAGTAAGTTTTTGACATTAATAAAACATCGCTTGCAATTAGTTTAGCTAATGACACATACCATTTTCATCTGAATAATACATAATATATGAATGTAAAAGGGGGTTATTACAATTACGCAATAATAATAAAACATCTGATGTAATAATATATGGAAATTTATGGAAAACATTAGTAAAATTCATATATCAGTTTTTACCAAATAACTGCAGATAATACTTCTGTATCCATATAAATTAATTTATGAACAAAGGCTGGGATCAACTAAACTATACTCACTACACACTTTTCCGTAATTGTCTGTGATCAATTTAATTGATTTTTTTTTTGTAATTAAACATATCAACCGTCGGAATTCAAACTAGTGTTATATAATGTATTGGTGCAAATAAGGATATTTGCTATATGTGGCAACTGCGCTCCCATTCACCCCACCGGGCATACCATGCTCGAGTTACGCATACATACCCGTGTTCCAGACAAAACTCTCTCTTTCCTGCTTCTTCATCTGCCTGTCCGAGTATAGCAACTCGACCATAGTACAAATTCTGCAGGTAGATAGCATTTGATAAATAAATACCGATACCTGAAGCCCTTAAGAGTCTACACCCACCCTATTCGCGTTATATTGGTGGTGGTGGCGTGGAGGTGTAGATACCTGAAGCTCTGAGAGTTCACAATCCCTATCCGCTACTTATTGGTGGAGACACCGGGCGGGGCTGTAGATACCTGAAGCTCTTAGGCCCAATTCACACATAAGAGAAGGCGCGGCAACAGGCACGACGCTCTCACGCCCCCTCTATATAAACATATGGTGCAATGCCCACTTGGTGACGAGGCGCGGGCATTTGCCTCGTGCCTCTCGCCGTGCCGGCACCGGGCCTAATAAACCACATGTTTATTAGGCCCAATTAACACATAGGAGGCGAAGAGGTGAAGGCGCGGCGAGAGGCACGACGCTTTCACGCCACCTCTATATAAACATATGGTGCAATGCCCACTTAGTTGACAATGCGCGGGCATTTGCCTCACGAGGGCTGCTAGGCGAGAGGCACAGCTCTTCCACGTCGTCTCTATGTAAACATATGATGCAATGTCTACACCTTCACTGCATATGGACATCAACATCGCCTGTGCGACGTCGCGCCTGCACCTCGCCTACACCGCGCCTCCGCCCGACGCCGCTTATATGTGAATTGGGCGTTAGATTCCTATACCCGGCGCCTTCACCAATATGTTGCGGATAGGGACGTGCAGCCTCTAAGAGCTTTAGATATCAGTATTTGTTGATTTAACTACCCGCAACATATGTACTTACCAATAGCTTGGAACTAGACTGGACCTAGAGCACGGTATTTTATTATATTACGTTATTCGACTATGGTATGCCCGGTGGGGTGAACCGGAGCGTAGTTGCCCCCATACGGCAAATATACTTATTTGCGACAGTATGGTATAGTTCAGAGGCGTCTACAACGTAACCATTCCTTGTCGACCACCCGTACGACCATTAATAATAAGAAAAGAACATATTATTATATTTATAAACTAATGGTTTTTTGAGATCAAATTGAAATGATTATTTTCTGTTATTAAAATAACTTGATATTGAAATCTGTTTATTAAAAAAATTAATTTGTTTTTGGCTTTAAATTACTACTTTTCTTATGATCTCTTAATACATACGATGTTGGTAGATTGCCGCCTATAATTAAAAAAACATGTCGCCCAAAGTGGTCAGAAGTTCGTATAGCTGGTTTCTTCTATTAGTAGTATAAGTTTGTAATCAAACTAGTAAGACATCCTATATAGCCATCCAACGCACACGAAAATATATGTCCTCTTATAATATGATATAAACTAATTTCATATAAACCATTTACATTCCTCCAAGGTACATTACAAATTACATAGTCAAGAACAGCAGCTATCAAGATTCTTACACTCTGCAAAACCTCCAACTAATGAAACAGACTGCAATTGTCTCCAACTGTACATAGATGGGAACGCAACATCGTGTCACTTATCGAAAAACACTGATGTGGCCCTCCATCATCTATTTGCGTGTGATATTCCTGTTCAGGGAGATATAATTTTGTATACATTCACCAAACCGACAGTCGGCGAAACGAACGATTCATTCAACATCGTTCTAATAGTCCAAGAAAATGGCTCGTTTCGTAAAATCGTCTGCAACTCAATCAGGCGACAGCGCTGGAACAACACGTTTAGTTTGGTTACGCTTAATCCCATTCCGGATAATAATGTGCTGCAAATTGAGGCAGATGATAACGTGCCAAAGGATGCCACATTAAGGTAAGCAACAAATATTTCATTCCTGCAAAGGTTTGTCATCAATTTGGAAATATGTTTTTTTTTTGCCAACATAATCAAAGACTTATGGTCTCTAATCCCTTGTTATAGGAATACAAACTATTTTGTTTTTCTTTAACAGCACAGCTATACTGAGAACTAGAATATTAGGTGTCTATGATTTAAAAAATATCCGGTAAATGGCAGGAAATTAATATCCTCGGAGTTTCTCCGTTTACCAGAGGAAGTTTTTTTTATCATATATTGAAAATATTAGATTGAATCGCCGTCTACTTTATTATTCATTATAATATATATATATATATATATATATATATATATATATATATAGATATATATATATAGATATATATATATATATATATATATATATATATATATATATGTCTTCCTGTCAGCGCGATATGATGCATATTTGTATGTGTCTACCTTTCTGTATGTTTGTTCTATCTTTTTTGTGTGGAATGTATACGTCTTTCTGCATGCTGTAAGTATGTATGTCTGTCTGTATGTATCCTGTCTACAGATTTGTATTTTGTATATCTGTCTATATGCTCGATGTTTATTTGTATGCCCAATGTCTTCCTGTGTGCTTGTTATATGTCTGTCTGTCTGCATGTGGTATATTTGTCTGTATGCTCTATACTTGATGTCTGCCTATCTGTTTGTTCTATAAATACATATAAGCTGTACGTCTCTGCAAGCTATATGTCTGCCTGGCTGTATATTGTGTGTGTGTTTGTAATGTTCTGTGACTGCCTGTCTGTTTGTTGAATACTATCTGTATGTTGAATACCTATCTATATGCTCTAGGTCTACTAGTGGGTATACTGTATGTCTGTATGCTCTATGCATGTCTGTCTTTTGTATGTATGTATGTCTGTATGCTCCGTGTCTGCCTGTATATTGGTTGTATATATTTTATATTATATATGTATGTACGTGCGCTGTATCTATACGCTCTATATCTGCCTGTCTGTACTTATGCTCTATGGTACATGTCCGTCTTTCCGGATGTTTTATGTTTGTCTATGTGCGGTATGCTCTATGTCTCTCTTCTGTCTGAATATTGTATGTATGTCTATCTATATGCTCCGTGTCTGTCTGTTGGTTGTATATATGTGTCTATATGCTGCTCTATGTCTGCCGGTCTGTATGTAAGCTCTATGTATATCTGTATGGTATATGTCCGCCTTTTTGAATGCAGTATGTATTACTGCCTGTATGCTTTATACCTGCTTGACTGTATGTTGCATATCTGTCTATATGCTGGATATCTATTTGTATGTTCCATGTCTGGCTGCTTATATCTGGAACATATGTCTACATGATTCATATTTGTATTTTTCATGTCTGCCTGTGTGCTTGTTGTATGCCTGCCTGTCTTTATGTAATATATTTGTCCATATGCTCTGTATCTGTTGGAATATTGTATATGTGTCTGTCAGTATGCTCAACATCTGCCTGTCTGTTTGTTGTTGTATGTATGCCTCTATGTGGTAGATATGTCTATGACGTATAGATGTCTTACTGAATATTGTATGCTCTATATCTGCCTGTCGGTATACTCTAGATCAGCTTGTGTATATGCTGTATATCTATTTGTATGCTCTATGTCTATCTGTCAGTATGTGGTATATAAGTCTGTAGAATGTATGTCTGCTGCCTCTGTTGTCTGAATATTGTATATGTTTGTCTGTATGCTCCGTGTCTGTCTGTTGTTGTATATATGTATGTTTAATGAGTGCTGTATATCTATCTGTATGCTCTATGTCTGTAATTCTATACAATAATTAGCCATCAATTACATTATTTAGATGTAGAGTGATGAGTGTTACAGCTATATTGAACAAATAACCCATATTTAACTATATTTTTAACAACTAACTAATATATATATATATATATATATATATATATATTATATATATATATATATATATATATATATATATTATATATATATATATATATATATATATATATATTATATATATATATATATATATATATATATATATATATTAAAAAAAATATTTGGATAACATTTCATACAGACAAATTGTTACGTTCATACTCAGTTTTCAATATATGATTGTTTCTATAAAAGAAAAATCTTCTGCTGGCAAAGAAGTTCAGAGGATTTTAAATACCCTGTATTTACACTACCTTCTAGAAATACTGACGGGTGATTCGCGAAGATTCATCCGCGATAGTGCTTGAACCTTCGTTCCTCAATGGTCAGTTGGAGATGAACGGTGGCTCTAACCACTAAGCCCAGCTCAATAGCTGGGTAACAATATCTATAAATTATGAAATTTTAGTTATTGTTCAAATTGTCTAATAGATGTGGAGATAAACATTTCATAAACTAGCTTAGTGATATCTCCATAATTCTCTTGACAGTTGCTCATAGTTTTTTTTGTGAAGTTAATGTATATATAATACCGATTAAACTCCTCCGAGTCCTTCTCCCTTAACAGACGGAAAACCTGATAGCCCTTTCTTATTCTTATGTATTCTTTTTAGACTAAATCAAGTCCATCTTAGTATTATTATTATAGTATTGCTGTGCTGAGAAACATAAAATGGCTAATATCTCAAGTTTACAAATCCACATAAAGTTTGATGATTTTAAGAAAATATAATTTCCAAATTCATGATATACCTTTGCAGGATATATATATATATATATATATATATATATATATATATATATACTCAAATTGCCCTTTAATTGTTTTTAGATGCTATCACTTAAAATTTCCGAATCCATCACGCATATTGGACATCTCAGGGGACGTGCAGGATGCAAAGTCAATAATTTTGTGTGGAATTGGCGTCAAGAAAATTATGAAATTAACTTAATTTGTAGCAGGATCTTCTGTAGTTATGCTTGAAATGTTCTTTTTTAATGTAAGCAAGTTGTTCAGAGAGTAATATATTAAAACTATATTTTTTTAGTATTCATCAGATTACTTTATGTACTCCCATTGAATAATAAGATACATTAAATGTGCATTGCGTGATAGGTAATGCTGTTTATTACTCACAGTCAGTAATCAGTTTCTACTCACAGCATTAGGACAATTGCATGTAAGTAAAGGCGCAAACGCAAACTTAAGAACAACGGCGATGGAAGCAACTATAAAACATTAAAAAAAAATAAGAATCCACGACGACTTTCTCCACATTCCCGTACCAGTCAGTCATTTTTCGCTATTCTTATTTTTTTCTCAATATTTTTATAGTATGGAATGGAAGTCATAGGAAAATATAAGAAACAGTTGGATTTTCCGGAAAACCAACGACTCCATGCTTGTGAATTAGAAGAACGAAATAATCCTAGACACTGAAGAAAAAAGGAAGTGCGGCACGGGTATATTAACCAACACATCTCTGCATCTTAGAATCAGGACTTGCAGCCTGAATAAGGCTTCTCTAGTTTCTAGACCATTTCGAAAACCGAATTGTTTCCCCATATGCACTTCTACTTTTCTATAAATTCTTTGATGTATTATCCGTAGAAAAATTGTCAGCACATGACTCATGAGGTTTATGGTAGCTACACTCCTTCGTCTTTGTTTTTTTTTGGTACTGTCACATACGTTTTATTTTAGTCAGTCTGATAGTATTTTCCCTGTATGATAGATGGAGATAAACAGTGAGGTGATAACACGTAATTCGTTTTCTTGTAGGAGTTTTAGTAGTTCCATTGGTACGGAATCAGGTCCTGTCGGTTGTCTGCTTTTAGATGTTTCAATTGCTCTTTCCACTTCCATTATTGTGATAGATGCCCCGATTGAGGCATTCTGCATATCGGGTGTTGGCCTACGATTATCTATAAACAGTTCCTTCACGTACTCTTTCCATCTTGTCAGTTTTTGGTCTATATGCATAATAAGATATGGTCCAACTACATAAAAAGATGTTGCTGGTGTCAGAAAATACTCAGACAATTTATTGACTAACAAGAATGGGTGTTAGTCAATAAATTGTTGTCTAGTATTTTCTGACACCAGCAATTTCTTTTATCTTTTTATGTAGTTGGAACATATCATGTTTTTGTCGAATGTTTCAATTTCTATACATTCTTGTTTAAACCATTCGGCTTTTGCGTTTCTGATTTTCTTCGGATGTCTTTGTTAAATTCTTTATACTTGCTATCATCTCTGTTTTTATATGTTTTCATTTCCATGAGATTTAGCAGGTTCTCGGTCATCCATTTTTAATTTTTAGGTGGTCGGTTTCGCTTTAGGTTTTCCTCTGCTACTTTATTGATGGGAGATTTAAAGTTAGTTCATGCGGTTTCAATTTGATTTTGTTGCTCTGGGTTAATCTTTCCGTGTTCTCTTTCTAGTATTTCGCCAACCTTTGTGGTGGTTTTTCAGTTCGTCCAAGGCCGTTTATATTTGTTTGTGACGGCTTTGGTGTTTTCTTTAAGCGCATAGAGAAGTTTGCCAGCAGATTATGGTCTAATGATACCTCGGCGCCCGGGAACGGCTTCACGGATTTTAGAACATTCCCATATCTTTGCTGTATTGTGATGTAGTCGATGACCACTAACACCAGCACGGGGTAGCGATTCTCATCTCTGCCGAAATGGAGAAATCCGTTATCGATTGCTCGTTGACAGCTCAGTGGATAGCTTTAGAACTATAGCTCTATCCCCGAAGGATGCCCTTCGGGGATAGAGCTATAGTTCTAAAGCTAAAGCATGTCTCGTTGACAGCTCGGTGGATAGCTTTAGGACTATAGCTGTATCCCCGAAGGGCATCCTTCGAGCTATAGTGCTAAAGCTATCCACCGAGATTTAGCTTTAGAACTATAGCTCTATCCCCGAAGGGCATCCTTCGTAGTTTTCCCGCTATCTATATTTATATTATATATTTATATATCTATCTATATTTCGAATCGGACTACATATGTTTTAGTGCAAGGCTATTTATGGAACAGCCAAAATGTTGACGCAACGAAGGATTTGGCATTTTTACCGATTTTTAGCACTTTTATAAATTATCATGTGACGGGTTTGTCTTAGGGAAAAAATGTATAAAGATTTTTTATTTCGATAAAAATTGTCTATCCAACAGGCGGAAGTTCATGATGATTGGACCATTTTCATTTTAATATTCTTCACTTCTTTAATTTTACCGTCAAAACGGTACACTTTTTATAACAATATTTTTGTGATTTTCTCTTTGGAAATGAACTGCCTACAAGATAATCAAAAACCATTTTCTATCTTGAAATAAAATTATTAACGTTTGAAAAATTTGCCAAGCCCTGTAGCTTTTTAGGTTCAATTTTGAACAATCTCAACATTTTTCCCGCCATCTAGACTATATTTCCAATCAAACGACATAAGTTTCAGGTCGATGTCACTTGTAGGACGACCCCAATTTTGACGCAACGGACCATAGTTTTGACATTTTTTGAAATTTACATTTTTTCCTTTTGCAGCTTTTCCTGTAACTTTAGGGCAATTATAATTTAAGTTTGATTAGTCAGTTTTGGATTATCTATCCAATGAGCCCAAACTCCATTTTTTCGGGAATTTTTTATGTTTGCACTTTTCCGGAGCCATAGTGCCCGGTCTAATTTTCCCGACGTCTAGAAGGATGACGCTTTCCAATGACACCTTTCCCAACCCCCTAGCTCCCGCTAATACAATGCAACGGAGGCCATTTATATATATATATATATATATATATATATATATAATTTCGCAAAAATTTTACTCTCCGGTGGGACTTGAACCCACGTCTCCGGCTATCGCGGCCGACAATGGCAAGAAGTACTTCACTATAAATTATATTAGAATAGTTTTACTTTAAAATAGAACTTGTGTCAATTTTTTATCAACGGAGCGATATATCATAAATGTCAAGACTGCGAGTAAAATTGCACTATTCATTCCAGCTTTATATTATATTATAAATAATAAACAATTGGCTGTATTTCCATTTACCTACAATACAAGATAATTCGGCGATATTTCAGCTCTTTCCGGGTAATGTAATTTCTTCATGTTTCTGCTTTTCTCGTAACTGAATCATGTAATTTCCTGATGAAACATCAAATACATGAAAGAATGTCTAATAAAAGCAGATTTTGATTATTATTGTATTATTATTTAATTTTTTCATTACATTTGAGTTTATTATATGTGTCAGCAAACAGCTGTCTGAAAACAGAAGTAATAAATACACAACTCTGCAAAAGAAGTATTTAAAAAATTATACCTACCTGAAGACATCTTACCTCTGATGCAAGAATCTAGTTATAGAATAAAAACATATTTTTATAGGATTATCAATATAATTTAATACTAGGTGATTAAACTTGTCTCAGCTCTCTTTACCAGCAGACCTCAAACTAATAGTCCCAAATAATGAGTTCTTTTGTTATTCAATTTAGTGCTTTTATCACTTTCCAGGAGTGCTTTAAAAAAAACCTTGCATCAAGTGCCGTTTTTATTGATGCTTAAAATAGTAATTATTATTAAAATGATACCTCCCTTTACTGGTTTCTCAATCATTTGAAACTGGAAACTTATTCTAGCTTCTTCATAAATCTATTGCCTGTACATGTCTTTTATTCAATGCATGATTGATCATTGTGTGACAGCACAAGAATGATTGAAACTAGTAACTTGCACAAGTTTCTTAGCAAATCTATTGCCTGCACATATCTTTTATTTAATACATGATTGGCCATGGTATGAATTAAACATAGCACATGAACAATTGAAACTAGAAACTTGTTTCTTGAGAAATCTAGTAATGTGCTTTAGTTTTGAGTATACAAATATTGACTTCACAGGGTTATAAAGCAAAAACTATTTTAGATAATTGACAGAGATTTTAAAATATTTTCAACAATTAAACATAATCATTTAAATCAGTTTTGATCAAAAAAATAGATAAATATTATTTTTGATTGTAAAGATTTTGACCCTGAAGACTAAAACAAAAACCTTTTAAGATTATCTACTATAAATTTAAAATTTGATTATTCAAAAAAAAAAAATATTGTATTATATTCATTTATTTTAGATAATTGACAGAGATTTTAAAATATTTTCAACAATTAAACATAATCATTTAAATCAGTTTTGATAAAAAAAAAAAATAAATATTATTTTTGATTGTAAAGATTTTGACTCTGAAGAGTAAAACAAAAACCTTTTAAGATTATCTACTATAAATTTAAAATTTGATTATTCAAAAAAAAAATATTATATTATATTCATTTTTTTTAATAATCATATTTTAAATTTATAGTAGAAAATCTTAAAAAGTTTTTGTTTTACAGCTCTTCAAAGTCAAAATCTTTACAATCAAAAATCATTTTTAATTCTAGTTTTTATCTATTTTTCGGATAGTGTGATTTTAATTTATTTCTTACAAACTATATATCAAAACTGTATTTAAAATATTCCATTAAATTTGATTATATAGATTTTGACTTTGAAGGACCATAAAGGGAAAATTATTGATATAAGATATTTGATTCTGCCGTAATGTTTTTCCGTTCGTAAAGAGAGTTTAATCACCCAGCATTTACCTTAATTACAGAGAAAACCTCTGAAAAGCTGTCAAAGATGTTTTGCCCTGATGGGGTTTTGAAGTCAAGCTCCACAATGCTCAGTATGAGTGGGACGGCGCCTCTGACCACTAGGCCACTGAGCTGGGTAAAATAATTTTATTACTTTTGGTTATAAAATTATAAACCTCCAAAGGATGTAAAGCAAAAACTATTGAAGATAATTGATTGCAGTTTTAAATTGGTTTTCCAGTAATTTTTATACAGAATCAATTAGAATAATTTGAATCCATTTGTATATTCTAGGGTAGATGAGTATCAGTATTTTCCCCTATACATGATGTGGAAAGTTTAGGTAATAGCCTAATCAAAGAAGGGTGATCATTGGGTAGTGTTGCTGGTAAATGTTAGAAAAACTAGATCACATTAAGTTACTGGCAGAAAAAGTTTGCTACAATTAGGTATAGCTAAGAAGCTTCAAGGCTAAATGAGAAATCAGTCACAGGCTGGAATTAGAGCAAGGGTGTATTGGGTATTCCTTGTACTGAAATACAACTCCCACACTACCTGGCGAGAAGCGCTAAGTGTGCGTAAATACATTCCCCCTAGAAAAGGTATGAAGCACGAATTACACTCTATATAGATTCGATACATGTGCTATCTTAAGCTCGTACTATGACCAATCACGTACTGCGCATGCGCTTAGTTCAAGAAATGTGCACAGTACGTGATTGGTCATAGTACAAGCACTGGCACACAGAAACTAGAAATGTGTTCAAAGTTTCTTGACGAATTTAGTACTGTAATTCACACTTAAGAAAAGTTCATGCTCCCAATCATTTTCTAAAATGAAATCGTTCCTTTTTATCCAGTGCAGTACACCAATTGTTATTTCTTGGCCATAGTATTAACATTGTAAATTTCTCATTGAATTGAAATAATTTATCATTTCCTACTGCAGTATACAAAGATTTTAGAGCCTGTTTTTCATCAAGAATAGTACATCTATTATTTCTAGGCCATAGTTTTAAAAATTTTAGAGTAGTTTTTTTTCCTCTAAAACGAATTAGCGAGTAGAAATTATTTGAAACCAGCAAAGTGCGCTTGCCCTGTATCTTCATACAAATCAAAATTTTCCAAAAATCAATAAAGTACACAAAAATCTTAAAATAGCTCCCCAATCTTAGAATAACTATCTTAATATGTGCTACATGTTTAGTAAACATCCAGTATATACAAAAAAAGTGTCAGTGCATCTTGATGGTTCCCAATAATTACTACCGCTAATTAGAGTCTGCACAAAACGACTTTCTCTAAAATTATTATAACTAGGGCGAAGAAATAAGTATTCCCTGAATCACTGGATAAACAATTAAATCACTAAAATCTTTATATATTGCAGAAGCAAATAACTATTTCAATTCAATGAGAAATTTGCAAGGTTCAGACTCTCAAGACATAGAAATGTCTCCTATCTACCACCTCATTAAACTGGAAAGGATTTTGCTTTACAAAATTACTATTTGAAGCTTTTCCACCTAATAAAAAAGGATTTAATTATACAAAATTATTAAGAACATTCTCTTTTGAAACTTTTCCACTGGATTAAAATAAGAGATCATTTTGAAAATTATTGGGGTTGTTTTGAAACTTCTAGACTGGATAAAAAAAAAAAAGGATATTGTAAATAATTAAAGCTTGGTTGTATAAAGGCAAGTTAACTATAGCCCCTCATATTATTGTTAGTTGTTGCATAAATTGTTTGTAGCTCACGCATCTCTTTTTATATATAGCAACGTCGCATTATGTAATTATCAAAGTTGTCAAAAGTGACATTTGAATCATGGATTACAAATTAACTGAAGAATTATCTACTTTATAAAACTGAGACTTAACTTTGGCATTATAAAGCTCAGTTAACTATAGATTATATAGTTAGATATTGCATACATTGTTTATAACTTTCCATTTGATAACCTGTTAATATATGACAATGTCATATTATGTGTCAAGTGTGTGACATTTGAATCATGGATTGGAAATTAACTCAAGAATTATCTGCTTTATACAACCGAACCTAAAAGCATCATCTTTAAAACTTTTCCACTGGATTGAAGGAAGGATTTCATTAACAAAATTATTGATATCATTATCATTTGAAGCATTTCCACTAGATTTTGTTTTGGACAATTAATATACTTTTAGCTTTTCCACTGAATTTTACAAAATGATTGAGATCATTACTGAACTGAATCCAACTCCAATGCAGAGCTATAATAGAAGTTCATTTCTTGCAACTTTTGCTGCTATTTTAAAGAAACGACTGTAAAGAATAGAGATTTTTGAAATCTTGGCCACAAATTTTACCGCGGATGAAATCGGATATTTTCGTATCCAAATTTAACCATAACCAAGGTTTAACCTGACTCCCCCCTCCCCAAAAAAATAGGCGTTCTAAACAATCACTCTCCAGCCATTCAGCACTCGTAGATGTTCAATCATAACCAGCCGACTTTAGATCTGACGGAATTAAAAATTGAATTTAACTGAAAATCCCAGTGTCACCCCAGAAAAATTGACCCCCCATTTTTTTAAACGCGGTACAGCACCTGGGCAGCCACAGCACAGCACAGCTCAGTACACCCCGCCTAGTGGAACTGCAACTGCACCCGTGGGGCTGATACAGCTACACCCCTTCTGACTCAGCCTCTCTTTCTCCCTCGCCACGCCACAGCTAACACTGCCACAGCCTGTGCATATATTAAAACACGTTAGTTGAATTTTCAACAATAACCCGGAGAAAACTATCGCAAATAAGCTAAACATATTTCTTTTATTGCTTCACACAACGGGCACGGGAGGAAATAAAACGTATCGAAGCTAAAAGAAATATCACTACAAAAATAAGTAAATAAATGTGTGCTCTTAATGTCTTTATGAGGATTATTTTTTTTACATGATTCATATATCATATGTCGTGGCAAATAATTAAATAAAAAACTGGAAATTATAACTAGCAAGAAATACAATTAAAACAAAATCAGTAGAACTACAATTATAACACACCCGTTCATATTATACCTACATAGTTATAAACCATTAACATCAAACTGTTTTACAACATAAAATCCTTGTCACCTTGAAAATTATTGCTTCATATTTAAAATGAATACACATCAAATACAGTCAGTGACTTCCAAAAAGTTGCATATAAAAAATAATTACAGTTTCCCCTAATCAACGATTTTACATTACTCGTTCTTGTTGAGATTTACGAGAATAAACATAATTCCATAAAAATAAAAACTATCATATATTTGAAATATATTCACAACAAAAGGAAGCAAGTTTATATTTAACGTTGTGAACATGACAATCTTCTTTTTTTTTTATTAAATAATATTTATGAACTACTTGTGGGATCAGAAACAAACAAAAGTCAAACAAATAAATCAGAATAAAATTGGGGGGGTATTGGTTAATAAGAGTAACTAAATAACTAAATACCTTGTATTTCTTAAAACACAAACCGCAACATGGCAACTAAGGAGGCGCCAAATACGTAGGAATTTTGGCCACAAGGCACCAAATCTGAAAACAAATAGAAGCTATAATCAATCAGGTTCTATTATTATTTAGTGTGATTGCTTGATATTCCTGCACCCTTGTTTTATTTTTGTTCATCTGCTAGCACCTGTGACAGGCCTAAGGGTCTATTTCTCTATTTTAGCATCAACATCCAAATCTGCTCCATTTGGATGTTGATGCTAAGTAAGAGAAATAGACCCTCAAGTCTATCTACCAGCATTGGCATTATTTGTTTACAGCAAACTGCTCTACTGCATGAGTGTGTGATGTATTTTAAATATCAAAAATATGTATTTTTGATTATTTTTTTAAATAAATCAAATAAATGTTCAGAGTTATATACTACACTGGTTATATATGTACCTAGAACAAGTTAATCAAAATCAACCATTGAAAAGTTATTTGCAAAAAAAGGTATTTTTCAATTTACAATTTTTCACTAAAAAAAAAACTACCTTTATTGACATTTCCCTTACCAAAAAACTGATCTTCAACATCACCAACCACAACAAATTTTCAGTAAATTTAAGTTGTTCAGAATGAAATTGTACATTGATTATGAATCTAATTGAAACCTATGGTGAAGTTATGGACAGTTCTCTAAAAACTGGTCTGAAACTGCAGCTGATGTGCACAATATACTTCTAGAAAAACCAGGTACTTCACAGTGACAAATTTCATGGCAATTAGAAATCCTATAGGGTCATATCGAATCATTACAAAAAATTGGTTGAAAATATTGTCTGCCTCAATTAATCTATAACAGCAAGAATCCAGATAGCAGATTAGGGTTTTGTAATGTCTTTTCTGATCTTCTAGCATAAGAAGTAAACACCAATGATTTGTTTGATTAAATTATATTGATGATTGAGGCAAAATTCCTCATGAACATATGAGTTAATTGCCATAATTTACAAGTACATCTTCAAATAGGTTTACATCCAGATCAATGAAAAAAACATGTTACATATGATGAATAACACTATAAATGTGTGCCCTGCCACTGCCACTTCAAGACAAATGCTTAACATTTACCCCAAACATGTCCAGAATTGCTTATTTGCAACTATAAAAACACATGTTTTCCATTCTGCACAGAAAATACAGGTGCATTTGTTTAAATGTTTTTAAACAACATTTATAGAGATGTTTATGGCAAGTACTTGGGAAACTCCCAAGATACTTAGTCAAGGGTGAGTGGAGCAGGGAGGACAAAGTGTGCATGGCAAGAGCAAGGTGTGGGTCAGACAAGAGAGGAAGGAAAGTGCAGATGGGGCTGGGGTACACCATATGTGCTCTGTATAGTGAGGGAAGTGACATGTGGTGACACCTTAGTAATGAATGTGAGGGTGTGAAAGCACTTGGAGATTGCAGAAAGCTGAATGAATGGTTAGGAGAGGATGGGAAATGCATGAAAATCTACAGGAGGCTGACATGGGAAAAGAAAGTGGTGAGAGCAGAGGGAGTGTTGGGTTATTTATGGTGTTAATGGGTATTTTGCTGATTTCTAGTTTTATTTTGTTGTTTTGATGAGCATTATATATTGGAGGGTTTTTGTAATTTTTTGGGCTGTTATGTCAAATAAAGGTCTTTTTGTTTATAGAGATGTTTAATGTTTGTGAGCAAATGTATGTAGTTTTAGATTGTCCATACCAACTAATAGAAACAGTTGATTAAATGTTTAAGAAGTTTATATTGGAATTCAGAAAAAGAAGCTAGTTGCTAAATTATTAATTTTGTTATATGATTCTCACCTATGATTTAGACCTCGAGCGAGACTTGCTGTTATTCTCTCTCTTCCCCATTGACTTGGAGCGTGATCTGGAGCGTCCCCTGGAGCTCTTGCTGTCTGACCTGGAGCGGCTGTGGCTGGGTGAGCGGCGACGATACGAACGGGACCTGCTGCGCCTCCTAGACCTAGACCTTGAACGGGAGCGTGATCTTGAGTGTCCCCTGAACAACCCTTCCTTACATAATGCCCAAAGCAAAAACAAAAATCAAACCAAAATACCTTCTCCTGCTGCTACGCCCGTAACGCCGATGTGGTGAAGTCGGCCTGCCATATCTAGCCATTTGCACCCTCAACTCCCTGCCGTCCAACATCCTACCATCCATGGCGTCCAACGCGTCCTCGGCATCACGCTTGTCATAAAACCTACACACACAAAATGCCGCCAAATAACACCTAGCAAACCCCTCGAAACCTCACAGCACTTACCTCACGAACGCAAACCCTCTGCTCTCGCGCGTGAACCGATCCCGCGGGATGTAAATATCGCCCACCTCGCCGCATCTCTCGAACACCCGACGCAGGTCCTCCGGTGTGGTGCGATATGTAAGGTTATCCACCTTCAGCGACACCATACCCTCGATGCGGGGCGGCGGCCGACCGTAGCTCATCGTTTTCGCAATGATTACACACTCACCAGTTCAATTTACACAGAATAATCGGGCAGAGCGTGCCTTCGTCTCGGGAACGGGATCAATTATGTATGCCAAACATGACGCGCAAACAAGAACCAGTATGGCGGCGTAAAACAAACGGTCATCGATCGAGTTGCGCAGTAAGCATTTTTTTTTCAGCGCGTGCGCGCGAATTTTAAAACTCTACTGCGCTAGTCAAATTGCATGGAGAGAACCATTAAGGTTGAAAATCGTTGTAGATAGTCTAGAAAAATTAAGCTTTCAAACCTATTCTCGAAACGGCTCGAATCCATTTGCCTAGAGACCAATAATATGTCCACGATGTCCATGATCGTCAGTGGGCCCCTGACCATCTTGGACATATGTACCTTTTTTCTGTGTATTCTAACAAACGTATTTGTTGCTATCTACTATACTGTCACTTGGTTTTTCGTTTTCTTTTACTGATGAAATTCAAGATGTTATAGCATACATGTACCAATTCATTCATAAATGTATTAAACTATGAATGAAATAATATTAACGCAGGACAGTAATAACAAACACACACACAGAGCGATTGGCTGGATCGTGAGTGGGCCATCTTTTTGAAGATTGTTGTATATGTAAATTTAACCGTCTTTAAAGCCATATGGATATTTGACCCAGAATACTTTTTAATCTATTCGGACTCGGAAGCCTATTTGTCTTGCATCTGGCTGAGGCCCTGGGTTATCAATGAATTTATCTGGCTAATTAAAGAACTATACCATGGATTGAGACAAAAGGGTTTTACAATAGGTTTGGATTTGGATTTCAGATCATTGTAATATTCCGGGAAAGTAAGGGCACTTACTCTGGTTGTGTATGGTCACAACGATTTTAAAAGAGGTTGAACTGATTTTAAAATGTCATGGCAGAGCGAATGGGAGGCGTTCAAAGAGCAATATAGGGAGGCGTCTTCAATGGTCAAAGGTTTCCTCCTCTTTTTGTTACAAAATAAGGTTGTATAACATATATAGTATTCATCTAGGGTATATGGTTTCATTCCATCGACTTGAGCGCAGGGATATGTTGACTACTTTTTTCAGGCTCATACTCACCCACTCGTTTGTTCCCTCACACTTACACAAAACGAACAACATGATTGAAGATGGAATTGTCGTTGTGGTGAGATCGGGGACCTGAACCACGTTTTTTTGGATGTACTTTCTTAAAACAGATGTATAACCTTTTGAAGGAACTCGGACCAGATGTTGAAAATCTTAAATTCCATATATCTCCCATAATGCGCAATGTAAAATTGGTCCATACTATAACGGGTTGCATACAGTTTAGCCGACTTCCCCCTTATGTGTGGTGCTTCGCGGTCATTGTAGTCGCTATGTTCAATCTATGAGATAAGCTCTTTCCTATCTCCATGCATACCCATGCCTGTCGTGTGTTTTAAAAATATATTTAAATAAATGTAAAAATATGAATCGCTTCAGGCTATAAATAATCATACATTAAACTTTTTTATTGTAATATTATATGTATTGAATCCCAATTTGAAAAACGTTTGAATAATCAATTTAACATATGCAACTAAACCCACAAGAGCTATTTTAATTTTGTCTATACACAAACAATACAACACCAGCCGGCGGATTGTTGACATACGTGACGCAGCCGTCCAATCAGTCTGAATTTACATTAAGCAGATGAAAAAGGTGAAATGTTAATGGTGCGCGGTTAGTGGCGGTGGCATCACTGTGCACTAGTGTTTCAAGATGGAAGGACTCGGAGCTTACGGTGGCGGTAAAGCTGGGGGTGCTTTCGACCCAATAACGTTCGTACAAAGGCCACAAGTGATCCTCAGGGCAGTTTGTTGGGTAAGGAATTAAAAAAGCTATGCAAGCGTCGATTTTAGGTCCTTATTGCGCCTCGGTGGGCTCTTCGGTGGCGTTTCAAATAATCGATTTGAAAATGGTGGGGATAACAGGTTATTATTGATTTGAAAATTCAAATGGGTTATTGTGGCCAATTTGGGATTTTATTGGGCTTTTTTGGGTGTAGGATATTTTATAGATGTTAGGTTAGGGTTGGTCCATTGCATTACATCTTGTGTGGGCTGTAATAAATACTCTGATGAATTAGCACTTTTCATAACAATAATAAACACAAGACAGTTGGTCTAATCAGTTATGAGAAATATGATACATTGTGTAATTGATATTTTTTATTATATCATTCATTGAAAAATTTAATATATCTATTAATAAGGATTTAATTGAAAAATTAAAAAAAAAATGATGACATATATAGGTGACCTCTATCTGGTAGCAGCACAATAAACTTTATATTATAGGTCACAGACAAACCAATATATTAGTGCCTGATTTTAGCTTCATTATAGTTAGTTCTACTGTTTATTATGGAAACACCCACATACTGCTACTGTATACTATACAAAGCTGACCATATCTACATGTTTTAATTTGAGTTGGATAGTTACACCCACAAGCCACCATACACTTAACACCCAAAAACTATCTCATGACAATGACCAACCCTACCTTTGTTTGCATTGTTCTATTATATGAATACAGAGGTTTTACATAGTTTAAACAACTCAAACAAGTGTAATATGACATTACTGATCCATGTGAACAAAGGTTAAGGGTGGGTGGTTCAAAACCAATTCAAGTAACTTCGGTCCATACTACTGTTTTAGTTGGACTTTTCCATTAATCTTGCCTTAAATAATGATTCAAATTGATTGATTATTTCAGATCAAGATTAACTTTTCTCCAGAATATTTTCTTAATTTCATATATTTTTCTTAAGCTTGAATTACATTCTACTTAATTCGCCTAGAAACTTTTTTTTTCCAGTTTCAATTACTCATGTGCTATATTCAATCACAAATTATGACCAATCAAGTCTTAAGTCTTAAAAGACATGCGCAGTAGTCATAGTAGGAGGTGAACATAGCATATGCAAAAAAGGCCTTTATTTGGCATACTGCTCAAAAATACACTCCTTCAATACACAATGCTTATATATCTAGAGCAAGAAACAATAAAATACAACAATAAAAATAAAAAATTACAGTCTTCACAATACAAATTAAGAAAATATAAGAATAAAGGAATATACATATTCGCCCTAAACCCCCTCTGCCCTTCCCACGACAGCCTCCTGCAATTTTCACGCCCTTCGCATCCTCTCCCAACTATTCATTCAGCTTTCTGCAGTCTCCAACCCACTCTGCTTTCACCCCCTCGCATTCTTTGCTAAGGTGCCACCACGTGTCGCTTCTCTTACTACACAGAGCACACGCGGTATACCCCACACCCATCCACACGTTCCTTCCTCTCTCGTCTGACCCACACCTTGCTCTTGCCATGCACACTTTGTCCTCCCTGCTCCACTCACCCCTGGCTAAGTATCTCGGGAGTTTCCCCAGCACTTGCCACTCTACGTAGGAGCTCTCAGTCATTCTTACCTGTCTTTCCTGCCACTCAATATCCCTCAATCTCTCTTACCTCAGTTCCTAGGCTCTTCTCATTTCCCATTTCTCTCAACTTCTCCTCTACCCACACCTCAGACATACCCACTCTTTCATACATTCTTCCTCTATCCCTTCTCCATCCACTCTCCGTCCTACTTTTACACCTCATCCATACCTCCAGCACCAGTCTTTCTTCACCCAATTCCTGCAAACTTTCTTCAAACTTCACCACTCTCATACACGACTCCCACCACTTTCTCATACGGTTCGTCTCCTGCAACAGCACTGCTCTCGGTGCCGACCTTTCGAGACCTAGCAGACTCTTCAGGAACAAACCTTGCTCTCTCTCTATCACATCCCACTCACGCAATCCCCACACTTCCACTCCATAAGGCAGTATCGGTTTTACACACGCATCCCAGATCTTACACGCCATTACGAGGTTACCTCCCCACAAACTCTCCCATTTTCTTCTCGCTATCCCCCAAGCCATTCTCGCTTTCGCCTGCATACATTCCACATGCACCCTAAATCCTCCTCCGCTGTCAAACCAAAAGCCCAGATATTTAAAGATATTCACTCTCTCAATCATACTTCCCTTCATTTCAGCTCTTCCCCTCTACCTCTTCTACCCCTACTCCTAAACATCATCCATTTAGTCTTCTCTACATTCACCACTAGCCCTCTTCTATACAGGTACCTTCCCATTCTATCCAGCATTTCTTGCATCTCTTCCATTCTCTTGGACACTAGCACATGAATAATTGAAACTAGAAATGTGTTTTACTTTCTTGACGAATCTAGTAGAATGTAATTCACGCTTTAATTGCACTTAAACACATTTAAAAAAACAAAATATAATTTTGTGGCCATTAGTAATAAAAAAAACTTTTATTTTTATAGCCATATCTAGTAACATAAAACTGTGCTTTCAGCTTTTTTCTATAATAGTCTTCGGCTGCATATCATCCCAAGGATGGCAGTACAGCGAAGAGAAGAAACAGGAAATTTGTCTTTACAATGGTGATAGTAATGCTTGCAACTACGGCGTCGGCATCAGCGTGATAGCATTTTTAGCGAGCATGGGATTAATCGTTGGGGAGTACCTGTTTGAACAAATGTCCTCAGTGAAAACAAGAAAACACTATGTGCTGGGAGATCTTGGATTCTCAGGTAATGTGACAAGTATATTATTGACTCAGATGTTATTAATTCATTCTTTACGATATAATAGAAAATAACTGATTTTTATGTATCTAGGCAAATAAATTACTGCGCTTATTGAATTCTTAAAAATATAACCATATGAATTTCCGACTTATTTAATTAATAAAAAAATCTGCTGTACACGACAAATTACATAATTAATATTATGAAGATATTTCGGTTCGACTCTATTCGATTCACGTTTTAACGTTTTTTTTTTACATCTTTCCCGGGTTTTACGTTTTCACATTTTTTCATACACATACACCCAGACATTTCCCAAAAATAGTTTATTTCAACCATATTAGTCATGAAACGTCAAGATAAGTCAAAATTAGCATTTCGACTTTTTATTTCGCGAAAACAATACCTTCCAAAAACCTCACTGCGGTTAGTTCTATACAGATAGTAGTTTTACTTTTCGACTGCAACACTGCTATATATAAGGCACCTTACACGATCAATATAAGTGTCAATATTTTAGAATAATGACACTATAATGTACGATAATATGTTTAAAATGTTCATTATTCTTAAATATTGACAGTATTACTTATCGTGTAAGGTATAGTAACGATGGAATGAAGAGAATACTGATGTTTATCCGAATAATTGATTACTTGATTAATATAAAATGAGGATTATAGCAAATACTGACAGTACTAGGACTGACAGTATTATTGACCGTATAAGGTGCCTTATATATAGCAGTGTTGTAGTCGAAAAGTAAAACTTCTATCTGTATAGGACTAACAGTCGTGAGGTTTTTCGCCGGAGATGCGCAGAAGTATTTAATCACCCGGTATTTACCTTATATTCACACAAAAAAATTGAAAGGCGATTCGCGAAAATTCGTCCCGATGGGGTTCGAACTCACGCTCCGCAATGCTCAGTAAGAGACAGCCTCTAACCACTAGGCCGATGAGCTGGGTATTTAATTAACGTTAAATCAAAATTTAAGATTGTCTTAGGTCTAGGTTTTCGGTATTGTCATTAGTTGGGGAACAAATAAACGATGACAATGCCGAAAAACAGCACTCATTGGTGTGATTCCCCTATAGTTTTTCAGCTCCGAGGTAACTTCCCCTTTATGTACTGAAACAGCCACACCCACACTCTTCCGACAGCTCCACCGCTCCAATATTGATGCACTTTAGCCAGCGTCTTCCTTCGTTCCACTTGCATCCTCGTGTATGCGTCAGTCTTCATTACGTCTTATTCCGACGCCATTCCCAATTTCAACTGACCCAGCGCCGCTTCCAACTCATTCAGGAGGACTCCTCGCGTTCTAACACCTGTCTCGGACTCACCGAGTTTCTTTTTAGTCCCCACCATCTCTCTGCAACTCTTCTCCCACTCTGTCAGATCTATGTTTATTTCATCCTTCTTTTCCCTTCCCTTCAAAATCTCCCACAATCCCTTCTCCAAAATATTGTTTAGTTTCTTTTCTATCTTCTGAATCTCCTCGCAGTCCCCATCACCATCCAACTACTGTATCGAATCCACCTCCTCCCATTTCACATACTTTACCTTTTTGTCATACACTAACATGTCCGCTTCACTTCATCTAAATCCCTGCTGTCCCTCTCATACTTTCTACTCGTCTTACCCTTCGTGACGGTGAGGGCAGATGGTCCGACGACTCTCTGTTCCAACCGAAATATTGTTTAGCTTATTTTCTATCTTCTGAATCACCTCGCAGCCCCCATCACCGTCCAACTGCTGTATCGAGTGCACTTCCTCCCACTTCACATCATTTAGCTTTTTCCCATACACAGAAACATTTCCCCTTCACTTCATCCGAATTCCTGCTGTCCATCTCATACTTCCTACTCGTCTTCCCCCTCGTGGCGGTGAGGGCAGATGGTCCGACGACTCTTTGTTCCAACCGAAATATTGTTTAGATTCTTTTCTATCTTCTGAATCTCCTCGCAGCCATCACCGTCCAACTGCTGTATCGAGTGCACCTCCTCCCACTTCACATCATTTAGCTTTTTCCCATACACAAAAACAGTTTCGCTTCACTTCATGCTAATTTCTGCTGTCCCTGTCATACTTCCTACTCGTCTTCCCCTTCGTGGCGGTGAGGGCAAATGGTCCGACGACTCTCTGTTCCAACCTCCCACTCCCTCTTCTTCACTCCCATCAAAATTCATCCTTTTGCCTTCCCCATCCTCGTTTCTTTCTTCGTCTCCCACATTACTCAGTCTCATCCTGGCGGCATATTGCTTCTCAATTGCCCCCACTCCTACTTTGTCACCTAAGTCACCAGCAAACCCACACCTTCGTGTCTATCCACTCTTCCAGCTCTTTTCCCGACATCCTCCACAACTTTTTTGTCAGTCCAGCTATTGCAAAATCCCACCTTAAATTCGCGGTGCTCCTCCTCTCTTCTATCCACTCTTGCCTCCTGTCTCACCTCCTCGACCCCTTCAGTCCTTTTACTTTCCGAATACAGTACTACTGTATAGGGAAGGTATTGTCTTCGCGAAAAAGTCTTCTAACTAATATTGTAGAAATACACGATTACTTTACGAATAGAAAACTACTGTTTAAGGAAGGTATTGTTATCTCGAACTATTTGGAATTGCTAATTTTCACTTTTCTTTCGGTTTCATGACTAAAATAGTCGACATGTGCTTGTGTCCGTCTGTCTGTAAATATTATTCCGGGAAAACGACCCAACGGATCGCGGCCAAATTTGGAAATCGGCTGAGAAAGCGAGAGGATCACCCCAGAGCCCGTGAAAGTTTGAACGATTTTGCTTAAATTTTCACGGGTCCACAAACATTTCTTATGGCCCAAAAAATAACGCGCGTCGCAGTCTAAGACCCAATTCACACATAAGCGGCGTCGGGCGCAGGCGCGGTGTAGGCGAGGCGCAGGCACGACGTCGCACAGGTGATTGTGATGTCCATATGCAGTGAAGGGGTGGACATTGTACCTTATGTTTACATAGAGGCGGCGTGGAAGAGTTATGCCTTTCGCCTCTTCGCCTACCGTGTCTTAGGCGAAAAGGCGAAGACACGGTGCCGGCGCTGCGAGAGGCACGGCGCTTCAAGCCCCTTCTATATAAAAATGTGGTGCAATGCCCACTTAGGTGACGAGGCGCGGGCATTTGCCTCGTGCCTCTCGCCGCGCCGGCACCGCGACTTCGCCTGTTCGCGTAAGACACATAAGGCGAAGAGGCGAAACTCTTCCACGCCGCCTCTATGTAAACATAAGGTGCAATGCCCACCCCTTCACTGCATATGGACATCACAATCGCCTGTGCGACGTCGCGCCTGCGCCTCGCCTACACCGTGCCTGCGCCCGACGATGCTTATGTCTGAATTTAGTAAATTACAATGATAAAATAAGACGAAATAAGACAAATAGAAATAAAATGAGGCTAAACGTCACAAAACTATTTAAAATGAGGCAAAATAAGGCAATATGAGACAAAATAAGAAACATTACTATAAAATGAGGCTAAATGGGGAATACTGAGGCAAAATTTAAAAAATGAGGCGAGATGATACCAAATTTGACAAATCATGAGCCAAAGTGACACAAAATAAGGCAGAATAGGACAATTAAGACAAAATGGAGTTTTCCTCCACACAGGGTAAAATGGGTTATGTAAATGGGGAAAAGTGACGTAAAATGTGTCAAAATGAGACAGAATTAGGCAATCTGAGACACAATTAGAAAATATGACAAAACAATACACGTAACATTTTACGTGTATTGTTTCGTAAAATGAGATAAAATGCTGGAAAATAACACAAAATAAGACAACGCGAGGCAATGTATAAAAATATAGGTAAAATGAGACAAACTGCGGCTAAATAAGACTCAATTAACATGAGGCAAAATAAGATGAAATTAGACAAAATTAGGTAAACAGGAGCAAAATGAGAGTAACTCAGGCTAAATTAGACAAAATGCGGCAACAGGAGACAAACTGACACAAAATAAGACAAAATGGGGTCTTCCTCCTCAAGGATCAAAATGGGGTAAAATGAGACAAATTACGGAAAATGGGACAAAATGAGACAGAATTAGGCAAATTGAGACAAAATTAGATAAAACGTGGCAACATTACACAAAATGAGGGAAAAAATACAAAATGAGGCAAAATAATACAAAATAAGGTAAAATGACACAGAATGCGGAAAAATTACACAAATTAAGACAACATGAGGCAAAACATCAGACAAGCTGATGCATAATAAGACAATATGGTTAAAAGAGACAACGCGCGGGAAAATAAAACGCAATTAGCCCAACATGAGGCAAAATAAGATGAAATAAGACAAAATTAGGTAAAATGTAGCAAAATGAGACTAACTCAGGCTAAATTAGACAAAATGCGGCAACATAAGGCAAACTGACACAAAATTAGACAAAATGCGGTCTTCCTCCTCACAGATCAAAATGGTGTAAAATGAGACAAATTACATAAAATGGGACAAAATAAGACATAATTAGGCAAATTGAGACAAAATACCAAAATGAGGGGAAAAAATATAGGTAAAATAAGACAAAATGCGGGAAATGTACACAAAATAAGACAAATTAAGACAACATGAGGCAAAATAAGACTAAATTAAACAAAACATGAGACAAGCTGATGCAAAATAAGACAATATGGTTAAATGAGACATAAAGCGGGGAAAATAAAACGCAATTAACCCAGCACGAGGCAAAATAAGAGAAAATAAGACAAAATTAGATAAAATGGGACAAAATGAGATACAATTAAGCTAAAGTAGACAAAATGCTGCAAATGAGGCCAACTGTGGCATAGCCTAATTTTGCTCCAGCTTGCCTCATTTTTCTTAATTTGTCTTATTTGGCTTTGATGAGACAAAATAAGATGAAGTAAGAAGCATTAAGACAAATCAAGGCAAAATATGAAAAATGGGACATATAAAGACAAAGTGAAGATAAAATAGCATAAAATAAAATAACAACAACCACGTACCGAATCCGAATCAAATCAAATATGGTAAATTTTGATTTAATTTTAATTCTTTCGGAAAGTGGTGTGGTGCCCACACTAGATATTTCTATTAGGCAGCCTGTCATATCCGCCACTCATCTGCAATCTTTATTTTTCGGTAGCCCATCCTTGCTTCTGCCCCTAACTAACGAAGAGAGGCTCCTTTGCTCTTTCTCTAAGTTTCCTCCGTACCTCTCCCCTCCATGGTCAGGTCGTCGTCAATATATACGTGAGTGTCCCTCAAGTTTATTTTTGCTTGCATCAAATTCCTCTTCTCTTCCCAGCTCGTCAACTCCAGCAGGAGTCTATAGCCTCGCTTTCGTAGTTCAACTGACCTTCTCACCTGGATCTTTAGGTTCAGTATCTCCATCATCAGTATGGCGCCTAGTCCTTCAATGCCAGACGTCACCACGTAGTTCTTCCTTTCTGCCCTCCTCTCTGTTTTCTATAATCTCCACCTTTTACTTTCCAAATGCAGCACTGCTGTATAAGGAAGGTATTGTTTTCGTGACAAAAATCAAATTGCTAATTTTTCTCCACGTTTCATGACTATTCAAAATAGATATTTTTGGAAAATGGCTGTGTGTGGATATACATTTATCTGTAAACAAAATTCCGGGAAAACGATGGATGGATGCAAATCGGCTGAGAACCCGAGTTGGGGTGATCCCGTGAAAATTTGAGCAAAATCGGTTCCCAAACAGAGAAAATATCTTGATAAAACTGTTTCCTTGAAAAGTTACTTTTCTGCCAATGGATTCCACTAATGCCAACACAAATATGCTTTACTACTTTAATTACGCACAAACGAATGAAAATGAAGATATAACAAAAACAAATATTGTTTAATATCATTAAATATCGTGAAATTTCCACCCTGTATACATGACTGGTAATCGAAAAAATATATTAGGACTATATACTATGTAAATCTAAATTCTATTGGGTAGTTTTGATAAAACAAAAATAAAATTTTAAATCAAAAATCAGCCGAATGAAATTAATAGAACTAAAATTTGTTACGATTATATACATTGTATGTAGTCAAATAAAATCAAACTTGAAATTTTATAAATCTTAATTGTATAGGGTAGTTTGTTTAAGTTAGAACATACATTTTAATAAATAACCTGCAAGTGTTTACCTTAAATTTATTATTAATGGTTGTAGGTTTATGGGCGTTCCTATATTTTGTCGGCTTCTGGTACTTGGCCAGCCAGTGGGGCAAAGCTCCAGAACCTGTTGGTGGTTATGGTGTGAATAATGTACAGGCCGCCATTGCATTCTCATTTTTCTCCATCTTTACATGGGTGTGTACAATAGTTATGGTGATAAATTGAACAATGACTGAATATATATGTTTCTAGGCTGGTTGTGCGTTTTTCGCCTTCCAAAGATTCAGACAAGGAGCAGATGCAGCATTTGCAACAAATTATGAAACCGACACAAGTATGCCAACCTCCTACCCCTCGTATCCAGGTGGGCCTGAAGGGGATCAGCAGTATCAGGAACCACCCTTCTCTGGGGGTGGAATGAATCAGAGAGGTAATATTTAATTTATATATATTATATTTTTGGATATTTTAATAAACATGGGAATTCATCTTCAGGTCCTGGAGACTTCCAAGCACCATCCTATTAAAAAAAAGAGGTCCCACAGGAACATATTAATGAAAATTGTTCTCTACATTAAATGATCATAACACCTATAACTGCAGTATTGTATAGCTGTTATAATTTTTAATTTGTTTTCAATTATCACTGCCCTCCCAGTTCAACAGCATGTTGAATGTTTGCTTGGGTGTGAGACTTAAAATGGGAGTGCAAGGCAGTACTTTCAAGAGAGGTTTTTATTGTTCATTTGTTCATTTCAAGAATGCTTTATTGAGCATACATTTAAACTGTGTCATAAACAAAAACAGATTGTTCTTAATAATGGGTGGTTATTAGTAAAAACCGTACTAATGTCATAATAAGAAATAAATAAATAGTAGTAATTGATGTACAGTATGAATATATCTTTTTGTGATGCTTAAGATGTGTGTAGATTCGCCATCATATGAATGCACTTGATTTGCAATTTGCCATTGGATGATTCATGTAATACTTACTTTTTCATGTGATACTATTTTACTTTTTTTTAAATCATTATTTGTATGTGTTAAGTTTTATAATTTACTACTTGTTACTGATTACATACAAAGTTTGCACATTGGTGTGTTAGGGGATAAGCGTGTTTGAAAAATGGCAATATAGTTGCGTGCTTTATTCTTAACTTAACATAGTGCCATCACAATACAAATTCTGTAATTATTAAAACGTGTAAAGAGTTATTTTAGTTTTAGCGGAGCTTTATTGTAAAGTATTGTACTATAGATATTTATTAGAAAAAAAAAAGGTGTAAATGTTGAGTAGTGTCATTTCAATCAATGCAAAAGCAATGTTTTGATTAAGGTTTTCTCAAATACACACAGGTACTGTGCTTTATACAGTTCTAACTGTTAATGTGAAATGAACTGGCTTTATACAGTTATAAATGTGAGAGTGAAACTGACTGGCATATTCAAAAGTGTAACTACTAATATTCTAAATATTTACATAAGTATCCTCCTTACTTCAGTTCTAAACCGTTCTATTGGTTATTAGTTTTTTCAGCTTTCTTTATATTTATACAAATCATAAGAATACTAATAGAGTCAAGTTATTAAATGCCGTAGCAGGCTCTATTTTAAGATATAAATTTCAAGGGCTATTTTTCATTAGTGTTTATAGTTTATATAAGAAATAAAAATTAGGTGACATAAAATAAGAACGAAGACAGAAATCAGGAGAAATATAATAATATATATTAATTATTTTTTTTATTTAAACAAAATATTTTGTACTCTCAAAATAACAATACACATGTCATATTACTTATATTGTCACAATAAACACTTAAGTGATAAATATCCCTATGCAATTGGTGTCTTTCTTTTTATTGTCAGCATAAACTACTTTGGTTAACGACGTTTGCCAATTATTTATTATCCAAATTTTGTTAGTTACGCCACTGGATATATCAGATACATTGAATAACAATAATTGTTCATTTCCCAACAAACCCAGTTATATAACAAAACCATGAATGCAATTGTACCTACACTGTTTGAAAAAACCTTTCAACTTTAATTTATCGTATTTTACAATTAGCAATAATAACTTGAGTCACTAGTAATAACTCATTAGCATCACTTGAGGTGCATCGTTGTGTTTTTATGAGCCTGTCACAGTGCCATTTTTGTGTGAAATTCTTTGCATTTGTCTGAAGAAGAACTTGCAATAATCTATCGGCACGCTGAAATGACTTTGAATGTAAAGTGAACCAAGAGACTTCTTCAGATATCACGACGTAATATATCATTGTACGTTCTATTTTTTCTCAAATGAATTTTGTATAATACCTTTATGGAAATCAAGAAAATGATATAATATGAAAATGTGTATCATAAGTTATCAATAAATGTTACAAATATTAGAAATTTAGCCTGTATTTATTGTTTATATATGCAATGTTATAATCTCTACTGTATTTTATATTTAGCAATGGAAATTTCGTTTTCCATGTATAGTGTGATTGAAAGAGGAAGTGTTTAAAGCTATTGGTATCTGAGAATGCCTGTTATTTATGGTGTTAATATTCGTTTCTTAAGCTGTTTATTAAAATGAGGTAGTTTAATAATATTAAACATCTCAACATGCAATGCTTCCTCTTTTAATTGGACTAAACATATATAGTAAGGTAGGCAGTAAGGATAATTAGGTAAGTAGTTTACTAACAGGTGAAGTGAGTAAACGCTGGCACCGAAAAGGCTGATGGGGAGAGTGTAGGATTGGAAATCGAGTGAAGCCAAAAAGAGAACCCGTGGGGCCTCCCGTATAGAATAATCATGAAGAAGCTTGGAGCTCTCCCGCCCGGTCCGTATTCTACAGTACCCGGAGGAGAGAGGGCAGTAATAACGGTACTATTCACGCCCACTGCACTCACGACCACCCATGAGGAAGAAGGACTAACACAACGCCTGCAGAAGACACAGCACACAACTTGAAGGAAGAGGCACTGCAATCTATATTCCGGCTGCCAGGCAAGAAGGCCCCTGGCCCAGACGGCCTACCTAACGAGGTCTTCAAAGCGGCGACACCAGCCATCGCGAAGAGAGTACAACAAATCGCGAACAATTGCCTTGAAACAGGCAGGCTACCTCAACGACCGGGAAGTCTTGTTTGAAGGCACCGCAGAGAGGAACGAGTTCGTAAGTAACGGATGAGGTCCCACAGGGATCCGTCCTTCTTTGGAACGTCGCTTTTGACGACGCCCAACGGCTGGAGCTGCCAACGGGCGTGACTTCAATAACCTTTCCGGATGATCTCGCTATCATCGTCCGCGAGAGAGAAATATATAACACTCTAAAGTAGAAACCAAACGGGCCGTCAATATTATCAACGAGTGGATGAGTGCAATGGGACTGAGTATCGCGGTGGCCAATACTCAAGCTGCCCTGCTCTCCACAAAGGGAGCGGGCACGCGGAGAGAGGCAGACACCTCACTCCGCATGCTAGGACAGACTCATAAAATCGAGAGAAGGATCAGCCTGGTAAACGTTCTTGATGCAAACGTATCTCACGGCCCAGATATTCCAGACTACCCGGAAAGCCGCATGAACGGAGGCGGCACTGACAAGACAACTGCCAAATATCGATGACCCGGGGGAAAAGAAAAGAAAGTTGCTGGCAACTTCTTTACGCAGCTCCAGCCTGGGTCGACACTGTCAAGACCCAGCGAAATGTGAGCAGGTTGCGTATCGGCGGTCTTCGCATCACCCGGGCCTACAGAACGATATTAACGACGCGGCGGATGTGCTCGCTACGGCGGTCCTAGCAAATATCGTAGTGGAAGAGAAAGTACGCATGCCACCATACCAGAGGAGGCGTGACCCCGCGCTAAAGAAGGCCAGAAGCATAACCATGGACACATGGCAAAGACGACGGGCCCCAACATGCCAGTTGGACGAGGGAGATTTTCCCACAAATTAGACCGCTCATCGAATGGGAATTTGGAGAAAGCGACCCAAATCCTGTCGGGACAGTTGAGGTAGGATTGGAAGACTTCAAATCTTACCTACACAGGATTGGTAAGGCGGCCAGACCAAGATGCAAATATTGTGTCAGGACGGACGACCCAGCCCATACGACCTTGACATGCTACCGATGGTACCACAAACGGGCCATATTGATGATAGCTTGGGGAGGAGGTTGCCACCCCAAGGGGACGCTAATGTTGGCTAGCGACACCAACTGGAAGGATATTTATTGCAACATACGCCGAACAGTAGTGAGACGGAAGTTTGTTGGTGACCTCCAAAACTGACATGACACACGACAAACAACGAACAATCCGACACCAAGAGACACGACGGCGAGGGGCTTAGAGTGCCCCTAAGGCCTAATTCACACATAAGCAGAGTCGGGCGCGGTGTAGGCGAGGCGCAGGCGCGACGTCGCACAGGCGATTGTGATGTCCATATACAGTGAAGGGGTGTACATTACACCTTATGTTTACATAGAGGCGGCGTGGAAGTGTTATGCCTCTTCGCCTACCGTGTCTTAGGCGAAGAGGCGAAGACGCAGTGCTGGCGCTGCGAGAGGCACGATGCTTCAAGCCCCCTCTATATAAACATGTGGTGCATTGCACACTTAGGTGACAAGGTGCGGGTATTTGCCTTGTGCCTCTCGCCGCGCCAGCACCGCGTCTACGCCTCTTCGCCTAAGACACGGTAGGCGAAGAGGCGTAACTCTTCCACGCCGCCTCTATGTAAACATAAGGTGCAATTTCCACCCCTTCACTGCATATGGACATCACAATCGCCTGTGCGACGTCGCGCCTGCGCCTCGCCTAGACCGCGCCTGGGCCCGACGCCGCTTATGTGTGAATTGGGCCTAAGGTGGACACGCCCTGAGCAATAGAACGTGGGGTTTTTGGTTTAGCCATTAGGCCCCCGGCCAGAACGCGATGTGGATCCGGCACCATCCATGGCTCTAACACCTAATAGTGGTAGTGAGGCATGTCTTTCTTTCCAAGATTTCACGCCACACGACAAAAAGGTGGAGTGAGTAAGAAGGTTATTTAAAGAGCCGTGGGCCAGAGAAGAGCAAGACTGAATGGATAAGTTTCGGAGATATTTAGGCTGAATGTGGGAGGCACCTCTAAGCCCACTCCCGTTCAACCCGTTCACGAGCGCGTTGGAGGTGCCCGCTCCCGTTCAACCTATACACGAGTCAGTTGGAGGAGGTGTTGAGGAGAGGACAGGCGGGAGGGGTCGTGACGGTTGGAACCAAGATGTGGATGTTGATTTATGCGAATGACGGAGTGCTGGTGGCCAAGAGATGTTGGAAAGAATGGGAGTATACCTTGATATGCGGTGGCTAGTAGTGAATGTGGAAACGATCAAATGGATGATGTTCAGGAATAGGGGTAGGAGGGACTGCTGGTGGCCAAGAGAGTGGAAGAGATGTTGAATGATTGTTGTGAAAGAATGGGAATATACCTTGATATGCGAGAGCTAGTGGCGAATGTGGAAAAAATCAAATGGATGATGTTCAGGAGTAGGGGTAGGAGGGGTAGAGTGAAAGACCTGAAAATGAAGGGAGGAACGATTGAGATAGTGGATGGCTTTAAATATTTGGGCCTTTCGTTTGAATGTGGAGGAGGGTTTAGGATGCATGTGGAGTGTATGCAGGCGAAAGCAAGAATCCGCCAGGCCAGATAGCTAAGAAAAAATAGGGCGGTAACCTCGCAATGGCGTGCAAGATCTGGGATGCGTGTATAAAGCCAATATTGTTGTATGGAGTGGATTGCGAGTGTTATGAATGTAATGGAAAAGGAGGAAGGATCGTTTGCGAAGAGTCTACTAGGTCTCGAATGGTCAACACCGAGGGCGGTGCTGTTTCAGGAGTCGAACTGGATGAACGGATGTAGTGGGAGTCGTGTGTAAGGGTTGTGAAGTTTGAAGAAAGACTATAGGAGTTGAGCGAGGAAAGACTGGTGCGGGAGGTGTGGATGAAGTGTAGGAGTAGGACGGAGAGTGGATGACGCAAGGAGAGAGGAAGGATGTATGAATACCTACTCTTTCATACATCCTTCCTCTCTCCTTGCTCCATCCTTGTCTGAGGTATGGGTTGGGGAAACGTTGAGAGACAGGGGTATCCTAGGTGCTGAGGTAATGGAGAGATAATGAGGGCTAAAGTGGCAAGACAAGCAGGTGAGAATGGCTGAGAGCTCATGTAACTCTGGCTGTGTAGAGTGGCCCTCTCTGCCTGTCTGGTAGCCTCTGTATTCTGTATTCTTTTCGTGTCGGCCTCTACATCTTCCAAGTCCTTGATTGACACATAGATGTCGGCGAACTGGTATTCTAGGATCATTTTGGCGTCCATCGTGGGTAGTCTTATCAACTCTACTAGTATCGCTTTTGCTTCGTTTGTTTCTAGTATTGTTTGTCAAGTACCGTCAAATATGGTCTCTCTCACCTTGTCTTTGATAGAGGTTGTACACACTATATAGTGGTGTTAATCGTTTTGTATTTTTAGTAGGGCCTGGATGGTTTCTCACCTCGGTGGTACGGCATACAGAGGCTCCACCACCCTCCTCGAGTTTCAGACCTATTAGCTTAGGGATCACTCGTCCTGTTTTCTTTTTTTGGCAACTGGTTACCACCCTGCACTCAGTGTCGATGTCGATGTTCCGAGTTATTCCCACCATGTCAGTTAGTCCCAATACCGCCTCCTTTATTTCTGCCAGTTGAGGGGCGAAATCTTCAAAGACGCCCGGGAAGCCTTGTTGGCATTCTTCCCCGGGAAGTGCTGGATTCTGACTCTCTTAAGTCGACCTACCAGTTAGTGATGGGGGGGATTTCGAGAACTGAGAACAGCTGTTCTCGATTCTTATCAAGAGTCGGTGTTCTCGATTTTTATCAAGAGTCGGTGTTCTCGATTCTTAAAAGTTCTCGTGAACTTGAACGAAAACCGAGAACCCGAATTAACCGAGGACCGAGAACGTGAGCGAGAACCGAGAACAGAAAATCGAGAACTTTAAAGAACCGACTTCCGAGAACTTTAAACGTTTAAAATAAATCGTACTTGTACAGGAATAAACGAATCTGTAAAGTGCGCCAACTAGGCAACACAATTTTGAATTTAATACCTTTGTATACTCTCGAAGAGTCTCGGTTTTTCGGTTCTTGATTCTCAGTGCTCGGTTTTCGGGTCTTGGCTCTCGGTTCTCGATACCTTAGAAAACTGTTGTCGGTTATCGTTTTTTAGTACTCGATTCCAAGTTCTCGATTCCTGAATGTTCTCAAGAACGAAGTTCTCGATTCTTCCCATCACTACTACCAGCTAAACCTTTACTTCTTTCCACTGCCAGACCCGTGACCGCTATCGTATTAGTTCAGGCCTGCGTGAATCTCTGTCCTATATCGCCTCTTCCACCTTCCGTCTGACTATCTCCTTGATTCTGTAGGCGATAGCTTCCTATTTACTTTCATCCTCTAGCATCAGGGGCACCATCATCTCTGGTGTAATCTCCGTCCCTATCGGCCGGCTCAAAGCGTCCCAACGCCGACATGCAAAGATGGTTTGCTCCGCCTTATGCCTGCGATCTCCGCAATAACCACGTGTAAGTTCAACGGTGGAGTATGCCCGGATGCAGCCGTGTCCAGTGAGGACCTGGGTGAGGTGCTAGTTAACCTCCAACGCTTTCTTCTCATCCAGGCCTCGACGTCCGGGAAAAGCCTTCGGGTCCACTCAGCTCGTTCGATTATACCTTCCAACCGCTCCTGCTATGGCCCTTGGTTTCGGTTCTCCCCTCCGCCCCGTTAGCGATTGTCAACTCTCCGGTTTTCCTCCCGTGCAGTTACGCTCGCTCCTTTGCCTGGAGCTCGATGGGTGCGATACTAGCCACCGCGAGCCCGTCCTCCGTTGACGTAGTCCTGTAGGCGCTGGCCGCTCCCATAAAACCGGCAAGCTCTTCTGGCCGCCTCTGCCACGTCCCCCGGTCAATCCTGATGCCCAGGTACTTAATGGACTCTTTGTCGGGTGGTGTGCCATAGCAGATATTTTTTAGTTTACTCATAGGTTTTTGTTTTTATTTAATTTTCATGTTGATGTTTACTTTTTCAAAATTGTCAAATAAGTTTGGAGATTTTTAAATTTTAAAAATTAAAAACTTCTGCAACTCATTTTGAAACATTACGTGAATAAATATAATAAAATGATGAATTAGACTAATCATTTTATCATATTTAGTCACTCTGTATATGGAAATTGGAAGGAATAACTATTCTAAAATTAGAATTAATATTTCCTACACATCAACTAATTAGTTTTTATTAATATGATATTTTACAAGTAATCCTTCTACAAGTATTGTATTTATTGATAAGAATAATTGAAAAAATATTTGTAAGAAGCAAATGATCTAGTAAAAAAAGAAAATAATACCAAATAACAAAAATACTGCGAGAACTATATTCGAACTGACTAAAATTGCAAGATCTTAACAAAATATTGTTATATGTTGGTTGTATACAATAGGCCACCTCACCTGCTATCACTGTACCAAATATATTCTCTCCAAAATACCAAGATTTGTATATAAAAGTTTTGAAATGTGCTTCCTGATTGCTCAATCCTCCAATGTTACATTCTTAAACAGATATGACATGGATTCCTTGTTGTGGATGCGCCGAATTGCCTCAGATAACAAAATGGAAATGTCCACGGTCTTTATTTTGTGGCACTGCATTTTCTGAAGCTCATGTGGGATGGTGTTGGTTACAACAACCTAAAAAATTTCCAATTTAAAATTCAAACAAGTCCAAACATTCACAGTTAATTCTTATATGTGATGTCAAATGAAATTCTGAATGCCTATCCAAATTATTGCTGTAACATGTAATTGGGGTCGATTTTGTAACTGTATCAGTTTTTAAATAATATTCGTTGTCTTACTCTGACTGGTAAAAATAGTCAAACTTCATGTATGCCATCTATGCATACTCATACACCGTCATTATATTGAATAATTTTTGTAGAATTGTCCATGGTGAAGAATAGGTTGGAAGAGGAGGTAAACAGAAAAGGGAGGAGGAAAAATCAAGGTATGGATGTTAGCATATGCAGATTTAGTGTTGGTGTCCAAGAAAGTGGAAGAGATGTTGGAAAGAATAGGACGGTACCTTGATATGAGGAGGTTAGTTGTGAATGTGGAATCAAATGGATGTTGTTTAAGAATAGCGGGAGGCTGGGTAAAATGGAAGAGTTGAAATGGAAGGATGTAATGATTGAGAGAGTGGATACTTTTAAATATCATAATATTTTTGGTTGGACTGCAGAGGTGTGTATCGGAAATAGTTAAGAGTGATAAACTTTGAGAAAAGGCTGCAGGGGTTGGAGGAGTAAAGACAATTGCAGGTAGTGTGGAGAGAGGGATATGGTAGAGAGAGTAAAGATGAAAGAGTGGGTATGTATGAGGTGCGGGTGGATATATGTCGAGTGGCAGGTACGGGTGAAACCCCCGGCCTATATAACCAGGTCAGGGTTTAGCAGAGAGGAGGAGGTATGCATGGCACGAGAGAGATGTGGGTCGGAAGAGAGAGGAAGGAACGTGTGGATGGGGTAAGGGTACACCGCGTGTATACTGTGTAGTAAGAAGAGTGACAAGTGGTGGTACCTAAGCAACGAGTGTGAAAAAAGTGTGTGGGAGATTGCAGAAAGGTGAGTGAATAGCCAAGAGGATGGAATTGGCCTGAAAATCTGCAGACGACTGTCGAGGGAGAGGAAGTGGGTAAGGGTAGGGTAGATTTTTGTATGTGAGAAGAGAAGTTATGGGTATGTTGGAATTGTTTTGCCGTTTTTTGTGCCGAGTTGAATACACTAAATAAAGGTTGTTTACTAGACCCCTTAGAAATTATGTGAAATAACTAGGCTAGATTTAACATGCCTGAATTGGGTGTAATATAACTAGTCATGACTAAACTGAACTGTTCCATACATCATACTAAACTCTTTACACCTGCACCTGTAGCCATGCAAAATTACTTAAAGCATCATTCACACTTATTTATCCACAAACCTCATCAATTGGTGAATCTTCAATCAATCTTGGTGCATCTGAGGACAACAAACCGTGTGTGGCAAGCACATATATCTTATAAGCGCCCCTCTCCTTTAAAACCTCAGCGGCCGCAACGAACGAGTGAACATCATCAATCAAATCATCCACCATGATGGCAATTCTGCCGCCCACATCCCCAACAACATTGATGGGGGGCTTCTCTTTAGCCGGATGAGCGGGCACACCGACACCAGCATCCATGGTCCTGGATCGTGGCAGCGTTGGTGGGGAGTACCTTCCGTCCACCTCATCCGATTCAGCCTCCTTTTGTTCACCATGAATAACCGCAATTCCCAAACGCAGTCGTTCAGCGTAGGAAGTGGCTTTATTGGCCGAACCGGGATTGCGGGCGACTATTATTGAATTACGATAGTCTGGAATCTGAAAAAATAGTCTAGTAAGATTTTTATTTTTGTCTTAACTACTTAAGGTAGATATGTGTGCTTGAACAAATATTTTGCTTATCTATTCATAGCTTGCTAGAGTGCAGCTCATACTGAAACTCAGTGTATAAACATAGTATGTATTTCACTTCTCCCCCACCCCACTACTACGATAACAAGTGACAACGCATTTTTAAGATAAAATGTAGATCTTATGTACACAATAGTTGGCCACCCCTGGTGTAGAATGATAAATAATAATAATAATAATGTACTACTCTTAAAGGCACCTTACACAATCAATATTACTATCAATATTTTAGAATAATGACAGTATTACTGTATGATAATATGTTTAAAATGTACATTTTTCTAAAATATTGCCAGTTTACTCATCATGTAAGGTATATTAATGATGTAATGAAGAGAATACTGAGCTTTATCCGGATAATTGAGTACTTGATAAATATAAAAGGAGGATTGAAGCAAATATTGACAGTAATATTGATCGTGTAAGGTGCCTTTTAAAAGCACCTTACATGGTCAATAATACTGTCAATCCTAGCACTGTCAAAATTTGTTTGAATCCTCCTTTAATATTTATTAAGTAATCAATTTTCTGAATAAACATCAGTATTCTCTTCTTTCCATCATTTCTATACCTTACACAATCAGTAATACTGTCAATATTTTAGAATAGTGAACCTTTTTGTTTTGCATATTATCGTACAGTAATATAGTCATTATTCTAAAATATTGACAGTATTATTGACCATGTAAGGTGCCTTTTAGCTGTAGTTTATTTTAGAAATCTGACTTACACATTCTTGAATATATTGCAGTAGAAATGGACTGGCTCTTAAGTTATCAACTGGACAGTCAAAGAATCCCTGAATTTCTTTCTGATGCAAATCCATAGTTATTATATGTGTTAATCCAGAATTACACATCATTTTTGCCAGCAGCTTGGAGACAATGCAGCCCCTCTTCCTCATCTTGCACTGCTTGCTGTATGGCAAGTATGGAATGACAGCAACAATTGATTTCGCTGAAGAAGTTTTACAGGCATATGCCATAATGAGCAGTTCCATTATATTATTGTTGCAATCTCTGAAAATAAAAAAGGACTTTTTTAGAATTAGGATATAGAGAGTGACAAATGTAAATAAACTAAAGCAATCATGGTTGTTAGTTTGACATTTTATTAACTAAATACTTTTCACCTGTTATATATTAAGACCTGTCAAATGTTGACACTCTTCATACTTTAACAGCTCGCAAAATTTGACACCTGTCATACTTTGACACATATCATATTTTGGCACCTATCATACTTTGGTGACTATCATACTTTAACACTTTGTCATTTCAAAAATTGTCTATAGAAAACATTTAATTATTATAGAAAAATTACCAATTTATACAATATTCATTGTATAAAATGTTATAAACATATGAATGTATTTTTTTCAGATCTAAGTAGTGAAATTTTTTCAAATTTAGATGAATTGGAGAATTCCCCCTATAAATATTTATTTGAGATACTTTGAGCAACATTTCTAGTTAAAAAATATCAAGGCCATGAAATGGAACCTAAATAATTGTAAATGTCCTCAACACACAGGTTACTACAAAATATCACACCCTTTGAAGGGTGCACATTGGTGGAGTGGGGGCTTTTGAAAAATGGTATCTGGAGGAGCTTGATGTCACAAAAAAAAGATCTTTATTGGCATTTTCCCCACAAAAAAAAACTCCTCTTCCATATCACCAACCACAAAAATACATAAAAATAAAAATACAAATAGAAATAAAAGTAACACTCATATAACATTATATATAAGCACTCCCTCTGCCCTCGCCACTTTCCTCTCCCATGCCAGCCTCCTGCAGATTTTCACGCCTTCCCCATCCTCACTTAACCATTCATTCAGCTTTCTGCAGTCTCCCACCCACTCTGCTTTCACACCCTCCTTGATGCCACAAGAGATCTACATAAGCAGCAACCATCAAGGGTTACTATATATTTATACAACAAGGACAGAGACATAGCATGTCTAGAGTATGCCAGAACCATTACAAACAAGACAGGCTACAACAGCCATCATCATTCACATGGCAGAATCTAGGAAAGGACTAGAATGACAAGACAATGATTGCTGTAGCTGCATTAGCTAGGGAAACATCATCACTGGACATAACTGAATCTAATTCACACCTGATGTTAGTTTTGGATAGTTGGCTGGAGGGTAGCATAGCTACAGACACTTAGGCCTCAAAATGGGCCCATTGTGAAACCTCCCTTTAAGGCTACTCACTCATCCCACCAGTCAATTTTACAAGCGAGCTGCAAAACTCTGGCAGGTGAGGAGTTGCCAATGCTGGCTATACTAGACCAGAACTCCCCTAGTACTAGATGCCTAGTGTTTACTAGGGCTGGGCAGAGACATATTACATGCTCGGTTGTTTCTAGTTCTTCATTGCACTCTCTACATAATGGGCTGTTCACCACACCTGATGTTCATAATATTACTATTGAATATATAAATTTTCATAATTTGACACCTGCCACACTTTGACAACAGTTTTACTTTGACAACTGTCTCTATTTGATATATTATTTTAGTCAACTGTTTTTAATTTTCTTGCTTTTATTATTTTGAGCTCAATTTGTTGTATTTTCCAAAAAGTAGTAGTGACATACTAATTGTTTTCAGTTTGTACTTATTATTATACTTATTTACTAATTAAATATAATTATAATAAAATACAACAATGTTTGTTCTAAATAAGCAGCTGTGCCAGTAAACAAGTGTTCCAATTAACTGGAATTCATGGTATTTAGAAAATTGCTTAACACTTGAGTGTTAGTCTAGTTATAAGTATATTAACATATGCAAATATATGATTGTCTTACTTAGTTCCTGTTTGAATAATATAGATATCCTTGCCTCTAACCGAGTCACCAATTTCCACCATAGTCTCACGATTGGCCTTGTGGTAGACAGCTGCTCCACCAGTTTTAACACCCAACCGGGCAGCAATTAAATTTGCCAGCTCCGGATGAGAGTTTCCACTCAGGAGCATAACATCGGAGGTGATTGGCACATCCATATCCATAGAATGTGGAATCCGAAAACCTCCTAGCCTAAAAAATGTACATATGTAAAAAGTGATAATCAATTTACACTCCAAATAGCTAACCCAGGGTTAAACTAATTAACCTATCTCTACAAAATTAATACAAAACACACACACACAAGTATTAATAATAATTAATATCATGTTAGGAAGGTATAAAAATAATAAATTCCGAATAATTCACCTAGCTTTCTTGGTAAACATTTATATTCGATGGGATTACCTCTACAGTCGATAAAACTGAAGTAACAATGGTAAAAACAACAAATCGAATTATAATAGTACGATAGCAAAACGATCTCTATTGATCGCCAATTCACAGCACTAAAACTCGGATTGAAAGCACGTGTCGTTGCCCGCTTTAGTGCGTCGTTTTAGTTGTGTGAAGTGTCTTATCGCTATATTTGCGGAGCGGATAAACACGAAATCCCTTCTTTTGTTTACTATTTGAATGTCCATCTCTTATTACCTCCAGTCAACTTATATCATGCGTTCTTGTCTACTGGAATGTCATGTGATAAAAATTAGAAGTCAGTTTTGCTTGTTAGGCCGGTGCTACACGAACGACTAATAAATGTCAAACGATTTCAATTTTAATTTATGAATAAACTTAACCTGGCTTATAATTAAGTTAAATGTAGCCCGTGATTACATGCTGTTGCACATATGTTGTTAAATTCAAGGTTATTAAATTAAACATAGCTCTTATAAGCCATATATTGAAATTGAGTCACAATTCCTTCACATTCAAAACGATTGGATTTAATCAGAACGTTTTGAATGGCATGGTAACCAATAGTAAACTATAGTTTCAGGGTTGGCATGCGTGAAGTTTGACAACTATATGTGTCAAAGTTGTCAAAAGTGACGTTTGAATCACGATTATAAATTGACACAGAGTTAAGTTGTAAGAAATTCAATAGATATTTCCCAAATATTTCCGGCGGCTATTGAGAATTGTTAACGATACGATTTAATTAATTAGACAACTTCTTATACTGTACTTGTCAAACCATAGAAGTTATATTGGTTGTAGATAGACGACTTATAACTAATATATTATCTTTTCTTTGATGTGAACGTTGCGATACACTATTTGAAGTAACTTGACTTGTATTAATATGATTGAAAATCTGGATGGGTACATTATTTTCAATTCTAATTAACTTATTTTGATCTTTAGATCTTGGTGAATTTATTTTAAAAATTGTACATACTTTGCCTGTTAAAAAAAAACTCGCAACTTAAAAAAAATCTATTTAAATTCTGATTAACTTGTCTCAATAACATGTTGCTAAATCTTAAATTTTAAAAATGGCACTTTACATGTCATATTCTCCAAAAATAATGGAAACTTATTTAATTTGATTGCAGATCTGTCTATGTCCATTATTTTCATTTTAATAACAAAAACACTTCTATCTTTATAGCAATCAGGTAGGGCATTTCCGCTGGTAAAGGGAAAACAAAATCAGTTGTAATGAAAATTTTCCAATTTCCTTCCAGCATCTGATACACTGATTATTTAACGAAACATGTTGTATACTTTTTTTATGTGAGGGTTCGGTGGTCTGCAGAAGACTGTCGTAGGGTAGGAAGTGGGTGAGGGACGGTAGAGTGGGTTTCTATCTGCGAAGGGAAGCTATGGGTGTGTTGTTGCAACTGATTTTTCTTTTTACAGTGTAGAATATGCCAAATACAGGACAAAGAACCCGCCGTGCATGCGGATAGTTTACAAGCTCCGAGGAGTGTAATAATCCAGGAACCTTAACTACCATCCTCTGAAAAACAGGGTTTGCACTCTCCAAAGCTCAGTACTTCACGGACGGTGCATTTACCCTCTATAGAGTCAATATTCTGCTAGGAATAGAAAGATGGACGCCTTTGATAGTTCTCCCCCAAATGTTCTTCATCCCGAAACAAGACGAAACACGCAGAGACGAGACTTCTAATCCCAAGATATTCTTGGCAGGGACACCACCAATGATAGCCACAAAAATGAAAATGATGGTCAATGCGTTAAAGATGAAGGCAGAATGTCGTCAACCAGACGAAAATGAAATTTACACACACCCTGTGCGAAAGGAAAATACTGGAGGAATGTGTAGCAGAAAATTAGTGGTGGGAGATTTTGAAGCGTGAAGGACAAAGGGATCGTAGACCTGGCAGAGTAGGAAAAGTATGCAAAGAGGTGGCGGTGACGGAAGAACGGGAGTTAAAGACAGGTGAACGTGAGAAGTTATCTAGAAATGATCTGAAAGTGGCGCAGAATCCAGCTAAATGTGGGAAAGGCGACGGCGGGAGAAGCCGTGGTAAAGTAAGAAGCTTATAAAAGGATGCTAGTGGACGGAAGGGAAAAACTTCCTACAGTCCATTAATATAATAATGGACTGTAGGGTTGGGCGAAGAGGAAGTGTGCGGACGAGTGGACGTTTTAAGTATGCATATTGCAGAGGTGGATTTAAGAAGTATTTGGAGTGGATGAAAGGCGAGAATGGCTTGGCTGATAGCGAAGAGAAAATGAGAGAAGTAGTGAGATGGTAATTTAGGAATAGCATATAAGTTATAGGATGCATGTATAAAACCTATATGTTGTGAGGAGTGAACATGTGGGGATTGCAAGAGTTTGATGTAACTGATAGGGGGCTAGGCTAGTACCTGTAGAGTCAAGAGTCTGCTAGCAGTCGATCTTTCTGGTCCTAGCTAGGACCAGAAAAATCGACGCCTTTGACAGTTCTCCCGTTCTCCAGTTCTCGGTCTTCACCCCGACACAAGGCGAAAGAGTCAGAGGATAGACAAGGCTTTTAAAGCCAAGATGGCCCTGGCAAGGACACCACCAATGATGGCCACCGAGCAAAGGGTGTCTCCTCTAGCAATAACAACTAAAATGCTACGCGAGATCGTCAACGAGATAACGGGGGCCAGACAACTCCTAACGACCCTGCCTGGGCGCCAACAAGAACCCGAATGAGGAAAGCAACGGGAAAGGCTGAAACGGGGTTTCGAAGAGCTACACGGGACCGAGGCCGCCGTGAGTCTTTTGATCTCAACATCATCCTCCTGTTAGAGGCGAAAGGCCCGGTTTGCTTGTGTGGGTATCGCATTACCCATGCAGACACAGGGCCCGGAACAGGAGTATGGTCAAAAGACTCAGAAAGAAATTGACGGCGGCCAAGTGGGAACACAAAGCCCTGAAAGCCAGACAGGAAGAGATGGAGGCCAATATGGAAATATTGGAGACTGTCTGGCCTGAAATAGAATTAGGCGAAGCGGCCTCCAACAACTACTACGACATATCAGGGCGGAGATGAGAAGGGGTACTTTTGAGTACACTGGCACTAAGATGGCCAGGACAGATATACAAAGTTGTCAAAGTGGACAGCTTCGAAGCCAGCTGGCAAGGGGGAGACTCTGGGCCAGGGTTATAGACTGGGTAAGCGGGGTTCTATTGTGTAGGCTCTAGAAGGCTTGGGAAGGGACACAGGTACCTCCTGGGTAGTAATACGTACCACGGAGCTACTAGGATTGGAAGGGAAGGCGAGGAGGTGGGAGAGCCATAGCCACTTCATTCTGTGCGAAGAAGAGGTCCGAGGCTACAAGAAGAGCATTATACGAGGGGCCGGGAACGTTAGGGAAGCCACGGCAGATATGGTTCGAAGCTATGTGGTAGTTGAAACAAAGGATGCAAGTGAAAACCTCGAATTCACGTTCGCATGGAGGTTATACACCCAGAAAGACACATGAGGAATCAGGAAACAGCAGAAGCCCACAAAACCCTCTTGGTAGAGGGGTTGGGCCAAGACAGGGCGGGGCAGAGAGAGATTAAAGGCAATAACTCTGCGGGCGGCCTCTTACTCAGACCTGAAACAAGTCAGAGAGGTTGTTACGGAGGGGTGGGGGGCAAACATCTCCCGCATAGCGAAAGGGGCGGGAGATATGAGGGTAGAGCTGCGAAGAGGGAAGAACACTGTGTAAATTGAAGGAGGCTATCTGCAGTGTAGCCCAAATTAAACTACAGGGACAGGTCGTACACCTATTCGGAATGGAACTGATAACCTCAGTGGGGGAGGTGGAAGAAGCGGTATCCCTTTTCACAGCTTTTTCCACCTTCGCCACTGAGGTTGTCAGTTCCATTCCTTTTAGGGGAGCTGCAGGGGAATTCTGGATAGGAAAGTTCAGACCGGCCTACGGGGATTTCCAGGCATGCTGAGGACATGCGGAGAAAAACATTCATAATAGTAGGAGTGGTCCATTGCAGGGCTACCAGCAGACAGGCAACAGGTGCAAATTTCTCCTACAGTTGCTTTTCAACTACTGAGGTCCCGATAGGCGCAGTATGTGGTAGCCATGTGGTGCAAGGAAATACTACAGGTATTAGGCCCCAGTTGAGAAATGCGTGCTGTGTGACGAGGAGGGTCACAGTGCACTAGGACCAGCAAGTGTCCGATTGTAAGGAATTTGGCCAGAACAACAGAGGCCGAAAGAAATATACATAAGAACAAGGAAGAAGACTAGTGTGGCGGGGGACAATATGTGTGGGAGGAGACGGCCCGGCCCCTCACGGAGCTGACTGTGGTCCAGATCAACCTCAACCGCTGCCGGATGGCCCACATCTTTAGTGGGTAACAGTTGAGTACCACCTGATGCTCGCAAGCCCAACGAAACAGCAGCGCAGGGGAGGGGCTGGACGACCTCGGCGAACGATGGGACGACCATCTGGGTACGAGAATGTGCGAGGAGGAAAGTATTAAGTAGGAATGCGGGACAAGTCGCCATGAGGGTAGAGGAGGTAGCCATGGTAAGTGTCGATCCCTCCTCGAACAGTGAAAAGGAGAGGCCGCGAAACTGCATGGGTGAACTATATACGATACGCCGGGCGGACGGGGGAAAATTTGTAATTGGAGGACAGGGCAGGTGCTAGCGGACTTGGCCGCAACCTAACCATCGCAAACGACAGATGCTCACCACGTCTATGATCCCCACTTTTGTAAAAAGAGGTTACTAGTCGATACTAGACCTCACTCTTAGTACCGACGACCAATCATGGAAGCTGTGGAGGTGGCAGGTGCTGGAAACAGAATTCGGCTGCGACCACCTGTAAAATGCCAAAGAGGCGGCAGCAAGGGTTGGGAGGTGCGAGGAGGCGCTAGCTCGGTTTATGCCAAACATGAGGGGGCATGGCGAAAAGAAGAGAGGGCACTGGCCAGCGTCACAGAAAGTATTCTGCTCTACGGCGCGCCATTCTGGGCCGAAAATGAAGGTGGCTAGGACGAGGATTGCCTGGCCAAGATGCAGCGTATGGCACGAAGGACTATCCTATCGTACCGAACGGTGTCCCGAGGTGCAGCCCTGGCGATCGCTCCGATGTCCCCAGAAGATATCCTGGCAGCGGAAAGAGACTGGAGATGAGTGAGCAAAAACAGGAAAGATCATGGATGAATGGCGGGCTAGGTGGTCGTCCCGGGTCAGCACGGCGATATGGACACGTAGTCATTCCGAATGGCCGGCCATGGGGCGACCTGTAGCACGGGAAGGTGCGCTTCCATCTAACCCAGGCGCCAGCATTCTGCTTCAGGTCCTATCTCAAGAGGTTCGGTCTGGAGCAGCGAGAGGACTGTGCGACCTACGGTGAGCGCGATCTTTCTATGCCCAACGTGGACCACATATCGGAGCGGGATGGCGAAAAGGGTGGGGGAGGAGATCACGTCAGAAGATGACCACCATCATGTCTAGAAATAAAGATAGCTAGAGGCCATCTACAGCAAGATCGCCGGAGTTATTGCCCCCAGAGGGAGGGAAGAGAGGAGGCGGCACCTCCCCGGCAACCCAGGGAAGACTGAACCCGGCTGCAGGGAACGCTTTTAGTGCTTTTAACAATATTTATTAATGTAGGTGGTAAGTTTTAAAATGTGGCGTACCGTGTCTTCTCTGATGTGTTTTGGTTTCGTTTTTAAATGTGGGTGCAGTACTTCGGCAAAGATAATACCATCTTAGTTCGTAGTAAAGGCTACGCTAGTGCCGACTGAGGATGGGTGGAATGGACGTCTTTTTAGTGGGTAAAGGTCTACTGTCAGTGTAGGGGCAGAGATCCTCTTCTGCACTGTCGTTTGGGTGCAGATTTGTTGCGTACCAAGGGAAATTAAAAAAGAGGCGGATGGATGAAAGAGAATTTCATATTGCCTTTATAAGTTGAGTGGTTTAGGACAACCCCATATAGATATATTTAAGGAATTTCTTTATTATTAAGTTAATTGTAACTCCAATTTCATAATAATATAAAGATATTTTTTTTATAAACAGATGTAAAAATGACATTTTTATATTTCAAAAGGATACGAAATGTTTTATTTTTATAAAAAGTTATGAAGATATATATTGTATATAGTTAAATATAAACAATACGATTAAGAAATATATAGTGTCCAACATAGCTGGAAATTGAGGTCTACTGTTTGTTTAGAAAATTCCACCACAAACAGAACTACATCCTATCCACAACCGGTCCTATCTCCATACATTATATCATTATCGGCTTAACAAAGTCTTCAAAATAATTACTCAATAGGTAAAAAAGAAAAGTATAATAAATTAAAATTAGAAAATTTTTAGAGACAAAGAAAGCCGTAATGAATTTGCAACAATTCGTTCGTTACAAATGCCAGGTATTATACTTGCTATCCAATTGTTAGCTAGCTGAAACCTCTTTCGCGGTTATTGAGTCGTTCAATTGAGGCACATCGACGCATTTCCAGAGACCGTATGTTTTTCCGATGGTGGTTTGCCAGAGTCTCAGTGTACCATCTTCAGAGCCGGATCCATACAATTCTCCGTCTGGGGAGAATCTTACACAGTGTACGGGCCCAAAATGTCCTTTGAAGGATTCTACAATGAAAATAAATAGTTATTGTAAACATAATTAATTTCAGATTGATTAAATTATATGTAATCTACTATTATAGTTGTCTGGCACTATGCTGCTCTCTTTTATATGCAAGACTAATGAACCCTAGGTCCAATTAACACATAGCAGGCGAAGAGGCGAAGGCGCGGCGAGAGGCACGACGCTTTCACGCGAAGAGTCTAATACGCGGTGCCGGCACGGCGAGAGGCATAAGGTAAATGCCCGCGCCTCGTCACCTAAGTGGGCATTGCACCATATGTTTATATAAAGGGGGATAAACATATGGCGCAATGCCCACTTAGGTGACGAGGCGCGGGCATTTACCTCATGCCTTTCGCCGTGCCGGCACCGCGTATTAGACTCTTCGCCTGAGACACGGTGGCTGCAAGGCGTGAGGCACAACTCTTCCACGTCGCCTCTATGTAAACATATGGTGCAATGTCCACCCCTTCACTGCATATGGACATCACAATCGCATGTACGACGTCGCGCCAGCACCTCGTCTACACCGCGCCTCCGCCCGACGCCGCTTATGTGTGAATTGGGCCTAACACAAGTGAATCATTAGTCATAGATGGGCACTATTGGACTATCAATAGTTGCTTTTATTCAATAGTGCCCATCACTAATTATGACATAAGAATATTATACTTTCGTTGAAGCAATTTAATTTTATCTACATGTTCTCAAATTTGGTATTGATCTGCATATTGTATACGGGATGTCCCACAAAGGTATGTCACGACTATATATTAGACCGTCATTAGACATTAGTATAACTTATGTTCACATATAATATTTACCAATTTCATTTCCAGTTGTGTAATCAAATTTATACACCTTCAAATCATCACCACCAGCCACGAAAATACTTTTATCCGGATGCAAGGAGGCAGAATTTACAACGGAAGGCACACTGAATTCCCTAATTTTATTTAAGGTGTCCGCCTCGAGGAATGTTACATTGGTGGCATGTGAAACCGTAATCACGGAGCCATCGCGGGATACCTCAATGCTGTTAGGGTTTGTAGGGAACTCAATTTTTTGTACTTCCTGGCGAAACAAAAATAATATTATTGGGTTACAATGTTTTTCAATAAACTACATACTTGTCCTGATGATCTATCCCAAACTCTTACTGATCTGTCATCAGCACATGATAATATGTACTTATCATTTCTGAAGAAAATTACATGTTTGATGCCTGCAGTGTGGCCGGAAAATAGTTCTGGAGCTAAAATAAAGTTAACTATTTAAGAAAACATTGCAACAAATACTAGTAAACTAAATGTCTTGTGTTTCAAACACAAAACATGCTAGAATTTCACTTTACATGTTTTAAATACCCAAAAATACAATTAAGTTGATTGAATCACATAATATACCAAGCAAACTATGCCTCTTTACTATTTCAAATGACTTGCACTACATTTCATGCAATCTCTTGCGATTACAGGCTAAATTAATGAAGTTAATTTAATGATAGAAAGTTACAAATAACAGTGTATTGAGTGAGTTCAAGTTACTTGAAAAGGTGAATGGGCATAGGTTCCTCCCGCTCACTCCTCTCGGTCCGCAAAGTTTTATAATGACATAACACTCTTTCTAGAGTTGTTCATACAATGTAAAACCTCTGTATCCATTGAATAAATGCACCAAATCGTAGTTGTAATTTATAACCAAGATTTTGTGTGAATTCATCCTCACTAGCTGAGCTACACTGATGAGATCTAATAAGATCGAAATCTATATATGTAGTTTGCTAAGAGGTAGATTCACACTTATATACGTTTTATAAAATAGTGATTGTTTATACTTACAGGCATCTGGTTTATTGAGGTCGAAAATCTTTACCAATTTCTCGTTACTTCCCGTCGCAAGAAGCCCCGTATCCTGTGAGAAATCCACGGACTTTACAATGTGATTATGTTGGAACGAGTGCAACTCCTCCCCCGATACCGCGTCCCATACTTTGCCGGAAAAATCGGCCGCCCCGCTGGCTGCCCGGGTTGCGTTCGCGTTAAGGGCGACGCCCCACACGGCGCCCTTGTGGCCCTCGAATGTGCCAATCCAGTCGCCGGTGTCACCTTGGCGCAGCATTGGCTTACCGTCTGCAAGAAAATTGTATCAATTAAATGTGTAACCTTCAACAATTCATTAATAAAACGCTAATGGGAATTAAAGAAAAAACTATGGGTATTATTGGTTTTCAATATGTATATGCATAATTCAGAAGGCGTCTGTACGCAAATAAATGAGATCAAGGTGGCAAAGAAGTCGGCAATAAATTTCAACGCCCTTACCAAGAATTTATTGCTTTGGATTATACAGTTTTACATATCGCACCTTGAGGCAACTGTTGTAACTTCCAAAACAGTTTCTTGATAAATGCATTTAAAAATTGCAATAAATAGTTCCAGTAGGTAGTTTTAACATTGAGTATAATATTATCTATTTTTTGTTTAAATAATAATTTGGTCTACTGTAAACGCACAAAAATTATTATAGGAGCGTTAAAATATACATAAGAATCATCAAAACAAAAATAATATCCAAAAAAATTATTTTGGAAGTTACTACACTTGTTATCTCAAGGTGCGATATTGTAAATAATATGTAGTGGGACACACAATTATTCATACATTATTACAGCTTGAAACACATATCGTTGTCTAAGCAGCAACACCACACATCTATAATTTGATTTGAGGTCGACAGCAGAGAGAAAAACTGAGGATGGAAAGAATGGTTTTTAAATAATCTGCTAGGACTCGAAAGATCGACTCCTATGACGGTGTACCAGTAGAAAACTAAGCGGATGTAGTAGGACTCACGTGGGAGGGTAGTGAAAATCGAGGATAGATTGTAGGAGTTGGGGAATGAGAAACTGGATCAGACACGGAGATACTTAGGGAGATCTACGAAAGACTCTTGAGCATGGCAGGGACCTCTCTGAGCTTACCCCATAGCATGGAAGTCGAGATACATCCAAGCCCTGGTGGAACCATAATGAAAGTTGACAAAGAGAACAACGAAATACAGATGGAAATCATGCGCCAGGACCTCCAAGAAATGAGGGAACGCTTAGAGGAGCACTTGAAGGCACCCATAAAGACCAGGTGGGGGAGAATACGGAGGCGATAGAGCGAATCAGGAGCTCCTTCTGGAACCTCAGGACATTTGAGGAGACCACGACTTGCCGGCGGAAGAATGGTCAATGGCCACCTCCACCAACGTGCTCCTCTTCAAGCGGGCGGAGACAAAACCTTCCTCAGACATCCACGTAGCTCGTCTACTAGATGAGGCATACCGCACGGTAAACAATGGAGCAAAGGCGGGACTGGGTCAACTGTGACAAGTTAGGACCGGTTCTACAATTGACATTTAACCGGAGAATAAGGCTATTCGTGGAATAAGTATGAGATATTGACGCCAATTAATTAACTTATTCCACGAGTAGCGTTATTCTCCAGTTAAATGTCAATTATAGAACCGGCCCTTAGTGCAATAGATAGGATTATAATCTATTTAACTATCTAAATGTCAATCTTGACAAACTTATGACACTTGGCGTCTGTAACTACCACAGAATGTGGGGCTGAGGTACCCACATCAACCAAGTTAAGGGTCGCCCTGGTCCAATGTATGGTCACCCGTAGGGATGAGCTGCCATCCGAGTGCAGCTGATGCTGGCTTAACGGACACCGCGCAGGCGCCTGCACACGCGAAGTTAGCAGCAGGTTATGCCTAAGGTGTGATGAAAAAGACCACCAATCCAGGGACTGTAAAAGAGAACAAAAACCGTTCTGCGCCCTATGAAATACGGAAGGACACACCTCCGATGCTCCATTAAAAGCCAAGAAATGGACGCGGCCAGGAAGCAAGCTTCCGGCGGAGGAGGTCAGCCCGACTCCAAATAATCAAGGTGCTGCAGGCAGGGCAGCCCACCACTCTATCATAAGTGCCTTTCGTTTATCACTCTGGGCTGGTACGGGCTTCTATTTGCCGCTTCCGATGCGCATAATTCTACCTAGGCCCTTAAAACCGGCGGCGCACGACCGCAAGACCTGAGCGATACTGCACGCCACAGGGGCGACTACCAATGATAAAACATGCTAAACGAAAGCGCCTACAGTCAGTGAACCGTACAACAACAAATAGGACTGTTCGTGGGTGACAGAAAGGCCCATGGAGACCTAGGCAACCACCATGAACACATTACGTCCCACTTTTCTGCCAGGAGAGGGGTGGCATAGATAAAGATATGGGATATAACGATAATAGCGTGCTTCCTTTCAACAAACTTCGGCAGGGAACATACGAAAGACTGAATAGGAAAACTAGAACTAATCAAGGCAGGTGGACAGAACGACGCGACGGGCGGCCTAAATGCGAAATAAGCCCAATGCCTTAATGATATGAGGCCTCCCAACATCAGTACAACTCTCGACCTGTCAGTCTGCAACGTCGGTGGGGGCCCCACCTTCTCGTGAAGAGAATCGGCATCCCACATAAGACGTTACGATGGAGTCTAGCAGACTGATGGGGAGAGTACAGGGATGGCAGCTGCTAGATGAAGAGACAACCACCGGTACAGTTCCTACGAAATTGGACCAAACGTGGTCGCCCAAACCAAACGAAGCCATGGACGCCGACCTGCTAAAGCAACTCATTAAAGACATGCCGAACATAACAGTAACCACCGCCGTGGCAGGAGCAAACGAATTGAATGACAGGTTACAAGAGGCGAGTAGGGCTAAGGTAGCCGACAAAGAGACCACGAGAGAACGGCGGAGGAGAGCCTACTGGTGGTGCTCTGAGGTGCCCGAGGAGCGCGGCAGAACCTACAAGCCTCGGCTGCAGGCAAAGTGGGCTGATGCGGTAGGAGCGCCGGCCGAACTTCTCCAGGAACAGTACCGGTAGAGGAGAAAGGCATACACGCAGAAAATTGAAAATAATCAAAAAGATTGCTGGCAAAAACTGTGCTAGGAGCTCGAGGAAGATCCGTACAGGATTGATATGAAAAAGATTAGAGCCCGCCCACCTGCACGGGCTCTACGGCAACCGGAGGAGTGAGGTCAGTGGTGACGGTGCTCTTCCCGCCTACTGCACATGGTCGAGGGAGACAAAACGAATGACACCACATAAACACCGGAAACGGAAGTACCTGACTGGGAGGAGGTGTTACTGACACTAAACAGACTCCCCAGCAAAAAGGTCACCGGCGCGGACGGCCTCCCAAATAAAATCATAATCGCACCAGCCATACAAAGAATAACAAATAAGTACCAGGCAACGGACACATGCTCTTCACAAGGTAAGATGACGAGAAACGCCGGGCTGCAAGCAATCAAAGGTAGCAATTAGGCAACCTTGTAAATTTGCAGCCAAGGCCTGCCGTAACTTATCTAGAACGAATCTGAATTTATTGACCAACATCCTAACTGGCTACTGCCGGCTAAACGAACACCTACACCCGATGGGTCTGGTGGACAGCCCGTTATGTAGAGGGTGCAATGAAGAACTAGAAACAGCAGAGCGTGTAATATGCCTCTGCCCAGCTCTAGTAAACACTAGGCATCTAATACTAGGGGAGTGCCTAGTATGGCCAGTATTGGCAACTCCTCACCCACCAGTTTTGCAGCTCGTACGCAGAATTGACTGGTGGGACGAGGGAGTACCTTAAAGAGAGGTTTCACAATGGGCCCATTTTGAGGCCTACGTGTCTGTAGACATGCTACCCTCCAGCCAACTATCCAAAACTATCCAGACCAGGCAACGGGGACCTTCCCCTAAGGATGGAAATCGGTGCGGCTTGTCTTGATCCCAAAGCCATGGAAACCAGCAGCCGATCCGTGGTAAACAGGCAATAAACAATATAAGGTACGCTGATGATTTGCGGACAGTCTAGAGAACCTCAGCAGCTGATGACCAGAATAGTGGAAACAATTCAAAGATTTGGACTCCCACTTAATATCAAGAAAACAAAATATATGATAATATAAAAATAAATGCAGGCGGAGGCTACGGAGGTGAAAAAAACTAATGGGGAATCACAAGCTAACCATGACAATGGTGTAAAACAGACTGGAAGGCAAAGTGAGCAAAGGGTTGCTGCAGGAAAGTCAATATGGGTTTAGGAAGGGATGAGGGTGCAGATTTTCATACTAGCAAGAATGGTGGAGGAAGGGCTCGAGTGCAAAGGGAGAATGTATGCAGTTTTTGTGGATTTGAAAGCAGCATAGGACTCAGTTCCTGGAGGTAAGCTAGTGGAGTGTATGGAAAGGTTACAGATGGAAAAGAAAGCAATGGAATGGGTGAGAAGGATTTACCAAGAGTCATGGGCAAAGGCAAATGTTTTACTTGTATTGTTTTATTCTGATTTGATTAGATTAATCTATTATTTAATTGAATCAGTAGCTTAAAGAAGGGAGCAAATCCAAAATCAAATTTGTGTGAAATTGAAGAAAACTTGAATGACTACATTAATCAATTTTAAAGATTAACAACATTATTATTTAGGTTTGGTATGCAGTAACCACATTCTATTGTTTTATTGGCTATATGTATTACAGGTTGTTGGGATTCATTATTATTTAATTTTGGTGCTTGTTCCCCTCTTCAAACTACCAATTCAATTGTAAAATCAACCTTGTACCTCACCAACTCTTCTGAACCTAATTAATTATTTTTCCTCAAAACATTATCAAATGTAATATTGAGAATCCTGCTTCTTCTTCTTATTCTAACAATGAAGTTGCAACTTCTAAGAAAACAATGGACACAACTATCACATTATTTGTGTCCCCATTTGATGAACAAAACAGTTAGTAATAATAATATTTGATGACATGACATGCACTGACAGAACAAAAGTCATAAATGATAGGTAGGTTGGCTTTAAATAATTGTCGTTTTTATATTACACAGATTTTGTCTAATTATTAGGATTATTAGGCTCTCCATATACTAAACTATCTTTCTACAATATCATCAGTAATGATATGACAAATCACCCTTTATTTCAAATATTGGATTGTTAAGATCGCTGGTTAAGGTGCCTAGGTAGGGTAAGATGGCAAGAAAAGCTGGGCTGCAAGCAATCAAAGGAAGCCATTAGGCAACCATGTAAAATTGCAGCTATGGTCCACCTTAACTTATCTAAAACTAATCTGAAATTATTGACCAACATCCTAACTGGCTACTGTCAGCTAAACAAGCACCTGCCTGGTAGACAGCCTGTTGTGTAGAGGGTGAAATGAAGAACTAGAAACAACAGAGCATGTAATATGCCTCTGCCCAGCTCTAGTAAATACTAAGCAGCTACCCTCCAGCTCCAGCCAACTATCCAGAACTAAGGTGCCTACTTTGTGATAATTCATTATGAAGGTTAAATGAGACAATTTATACTTTGTTTTTTAACACACTTTAGTTGCAAACTGCTCAAGTATGTTAAAAGTAAAAATCATTTTATTTAACCTTTATTTTGTTTGAATTAGGACCAAAACTTACATAATTATGATTATAGAGCTTAATATGCATTATTCTGACCCTAAACCCTAAATCACCACTAGTGCTATAACTAGTGGTGATTTCCAAATTAGGGCCAGAATCTTAAAGGCACCTTACAGGTCAATAAGGCACCTTACACTATCAATATTACTGACAATATTTTAGAATACTGACAGTATTATTGTACGATAATATGTTTAAAATGTTCATTATTCTAAAATATTGCCAGTATTACTCATCATGTAAGGTATAGTAATGATGTAATGAAGAGAATACTGATCTTTATCCGGATAATTGATTATTTGGTAAATATAAAAGGAGGATTGACGCAAATATTGACAGTACTAGGATTGACAGTATTATTGATCATGTAAGGTGCCTTAATAATACTGTCAATACCAGTACTGTCAATATTTTCTTCAATCCTCCTTTTATATTTATCAAATAATCTATTATCCAGATGAACATCAGTATTCTCTTCATTCCATCATTACTATACCTTACACGATAAGTAATACTGGCAATATTTTAGAATAATGAACATTTTAAACAAGTTATCGTCAGTAATACTGTCATAATTCTAAAATATTGACAGTAATACTGACTGTGTAAGGTGCCTTATTATATGATAAAAATTCAACTAAGTCATTGTCATATAAAACTATATGTTCTTGTTAAATGTGACAACTTTTCAAATATTATATAAACAAATGTATTTTCATAAGAAAAACAAAACAACTTAAGACAAACACACTCAATTGTCCATCAAAATATTTAACCTCAACAAATCAAATTTACAGAAAAAAAAAACCAGGAAAATCATTGAAACCACACAACAATCTTAACCTTGAGACATACATACACATTTAAGGCTTCAATAAATAAAATCAGTAATTAGGCCAAGGCAATGGCTGGCCTGAAGGTGCAACTCATTTAAGGTTACTTACCCTTGCAGGCCGAAATCAAGAAGTAGCCGCTATCGGTCACCGAGCTAAAGTCGAGGTGCACCACGGGGCGCGTGTGCCCGCTGCACGTCAACGGGGTCTGCCTCAAGCTGGACATCTTGCAGTGGAAAAAATATCACGTTAAAAAAAATGAATTCACTGTTACAGTTGCACCATGACACGAGTTCGAAAGCGAACTGACGTTTCACAAAAAAATGTCAGCAAGAAATGGCACATGGAGTGGCCGTACACGCACGCGCTATGCAAAGAGAAAGGGCAATAGATGCAACCAAATGTACAAATTGAATTTAGAAAATATTTATTCAAATTAGGGTAACATTATATTTCATGCACTTTGTATATTGCAACGCCAATTTATATAAACGTTGAAATCTGAAATTATAGATTATTAGAGATTGACTCAGAGTTATGAAATTAATCTGCAAATGCAATTTTCATGGAAATAGTCGATATAATCTATCTAGAACATACTTGTTCTAGATAGATTATATCGATGAAAATTACTAACATAAAGCGTTAATTACATTACGCTATTACTGGATTCGTCAGGAAACTTCAAAAAGTTACTTGTTTTCAATTATTCATATGCCATACTATGACAGAATGATCTTTCTACGCTTACATTATGCAACCAAAGTTGCAGCGATTTGTGCTTCTGAATTTCTCCGTGCGCGTCGCCATTTTATTTGAGAGCTTCTGTGTGTGTAGTTCGAAAATTTCCGACTTGGATGTAAACCATGCCTGTGAGGGTGGATAGTACGCCGCCGCCGCCAGCCAATTCCAAACAGCCCGGTGTGACGAAGTCGCTGCTCTACAACGGCTCGAAGTTCCAGGGGTTCCAGAAGTCCAAGGGAAATTCCTACGAAGTTGAAGTTGTTTTGCAGGTTAGTTCAATGTTGTTATATGGGAAAAAGGTGCTTTGGTGGTGCAACTGACTTCCAACCAAGGTGGTTTAAGGCAGTTAAAGGACATGGTGGACTATTTTAGGTGGTGATTTCGAAAATGACTAAAAATAACCGCTTGCAACATATGTCAAGTGACATTTGGTATTGCTAACCCCGCCTCCGGCCGGGATGAGACGTGTATTTTGGAAAATAAATTGTAAAGTACTAACTTTAGGATGTATTTATATATAACAAGTTGGCCTTTTATAACTGAAATAACAACTGCCAAGTGTGTCAATATTAAAAAGTTATTAGAGACTAGTCAAGTGTTTCAATATTCAACTGTTTCAAGAACTACGATAACAATGTTCAGGTAGAAACTCACACTATGCCTTACAGAGCTACCTGTTTGCAGCTAATAGTGGTCAGAGTACCATCCATTTTTTATCATTTTACCAAAGTCTGACTTGTTTCAAGAACTGCTGTTTACTTCTATGCAGGGTAGTTTTCTTTCTAAAGATTGGTTTTCACAAGTTCCATTAATAATCAATTGATATCTCCCTATACTGTTTACCCCAGACTAATAAAAATATAGACATATTTATTGTGAAACCAGATGTAGGATTTATCACTTACAAGTGTTTATTTATAATGTCTTACAATAAGATTTGTAAACATATTTATAACCGAAAGAACTTTTGAAAGAATATTTAATCCACAAAATTACAATAAAGAAAAGATTAAGCCCAGAGAATGTAAACTATGTTCTTGAATTGCCCAAGCACCCAATAATTGATTGTGCAATTTAGGTGTGGAAATGTGCAATTTAGGTGTGGAAATGACTGAATGAATGAGGAAATAAAGTGTGGACTGTGTTTATTTTACAGCATGTTGATGAGGAGAACTCCTATTTGTGTGGATATTTAAAAATAAATGGTCTCACTGATGAGTATCCAACACTCACAACCTTCTTCGATGGAGAGATTATCAGTCAGAAGTATCCATTTTTGACTCGGAAATGGGATGCTGATGAGGATGTTGACAAAAAACATTGGGTATGTTAATGTTTGCAATATGTCTCAAATTGGTGTGTGATTGCCATTGTATTACAGAGCAAATTTTCATCATTCTGTCAGTATTCAAAGACATTCAATTCAGATACATTTGACTACAAGGGGTTGGCTGACACTGATTATGTTTTTATGAGATGGAAGGAGCATTTTTTGGTGCCTGATCATACCATTAAGGATATCAGTGGGGCCTCATTTGCAGGATTTTATTATATATGTTTTCAAAAGTCTAAGGCAAATATTGAGGGATATTATTACCATAGGAGTTCAGAGTGGTAAGTGAAATTTTACATTTTGCTAGTAACTGGCACTATAAAATAAATACTATTATTAACAATCAACTAGAAACTATTGATAGTTGAATAACTTTCAATTGAAAACTATTTTATTTAAAATAATACGATCAATATATTGGTCTAAATTTCGTGTATTAATTAATTACATATTGCAAGAAATCTAGATTATCTTGTCTTTTTTACATTTCATTTGCGATGATGCACTCAGGTGACAGTGTAGAGGGATCTCTCCCTCTACACCCGTGGTCTGGTTTTTTAGCCATTAAAACCCAAAATATATTTGTTGTAAGTCAATATTACCCCCGAATTTTTTGTATTGTACATATCTTAAAAAATAGCACTTAAGTTTTTTTAAACATTCAAGGTCAATGTGTTAGAATTGAAAGTTTTCTAAATTAATAACGAAAATTGACAGTTTTAAATGAAACATTAAACAAAATTCCAATTGCACCCATTGCCCCTGAAAAGAAGAAAATCAATGTAAATTTTAAATTTAATTTAAACATTATTTATTATCAATTTAGTTGCATGAAAATAATAAAACAAAATAATTTTATTGAAATCTTTTCCCCTTTTTTGAAAAATGATGTTGCTTCATGTTTGCTATAACAACATCAAAATTGGGGATTTTCAATGTAAGAGCAATTTCAATTGGGACTCACATTTTAGTATTAGTAGTATGTGGGGAGTGAGAAGGCCCATATATCTTAAAGGCAGCGAATTTAAAGTTGTACGTAAGAATGTATGTAGTGAGAATGAATTCACATGAATTGAGAAGGCCCATATATCTTGAAGGCGCCAAATTTAAAGTTTAAAAGAATGTATGTAGTAAGAATGAATTCACTAGCTGAGCTACACTGATGAGTTATAATAAGATCCGAATGTAGATATATAGATTGCTAAGAGGTGGATTCACACTTATATGTTTTATAAGATTAGCCTTCTCCTGATGTCTCAAACACTGCTGGAATATTATTCCAATAGAGGGCACTACTTGCTGATGCTGATGGCATGAGCATGCTATTACCATATGGATCTGCATTGTTAATTGATGTGTAACCAGATGGCGTTAAACTTTCGTCCTAGGGGAAAGTTGTATCATTTTGATCATCATGGCACTCTAGTTATCTTTATTTTTAAAATCATGATGGTGGTCATATTGTTTTTCCCCACCCTTCTAACCACCACACTCCGATCTGTTGGCCACCTTGGACGTATGAAAATCGCGTGTTCGGCGTCATCGCGCTCACCTCCGTAGATCGCACAGTCCTCCCGCTGCTCCAGAGCTATCATCTTGAGGTAGAACCTGAAGCAGCCATGCCCCGTCACCACCTGGGTTAGGTGGAAGGTCACCTTCCCTTGCTTCCGGTCGCCCCACGGCCGGACATGGCAAATGACTCCACGTGTCCAAACTGAAGTCGCGCCCTGGAACGACCACCGAATTTGCCATTCATCCATGTTGCTGGCCCCTTTTCCGGTTTTTGCTCACGTAGCTCCTGGCTCGTTCCACTGTCTGGAGATATACTAGGGGGCATTCGTACGATCGGTAGGGCTGCAGTACATCGTTCGGTAGACCTCAGTGCAGTTCTCGTCGTGGCCACCTCAATTTTTCCGGCTCAGATTAGCGCACCGTAATGCTTTCCGTGACGCTCATCAGTTGCCTTCCCAACTATCCAGAACTATCCAGCACACCGTAGAACAGAATGCTTTCCATGACGCTTGCCAGTAGCCTTCCCTTCTTTTCACTAGGCCCCTCATGTTTGGCATAAGCTGGACTAGCGTTGCCTCGCACGTCCCAGTCCTTACTGCCGCCTACAAAGTCAAGCCTCTGTCTACTACGAGTTCAAGGTACCTAACCTACGATTTGGATACTACCTAAGTCCCTCCAATGTGAAACCTAACCTCCCTGATCTTCTTTCGCCTTGTCAGCAGCACCACCTCGATCTTCTATCTGGTTTCACTGAAGCCACTCGTCAATCCTCTCCAGACTCCCGTTTACTGTGGCCCCTCAACTGTTCTCTCTACAACAGCTCCATTCTCATCCATTAAGGTCAGGGGGTCATACGATGAGGCAACTACCCCCAGACGTCTTCGTCCAGTGCATCTAGGACTTCTTCATATGCTTTTTAGGCTCCCCGCTTTCAGGGTTCCTGCGGCTATTTTGAGGCTGTTGTCTAGCCATTCCTGTCGTGGGCCCCCGGCCTTCTTCTCGCCCTTTGGCCATTCTCCTCTCGTGTGCATGTGCTCCGCGATTTCTGAGGATTACCAATAAACCCTTCTGCGCCCTCCCACTTCCTCATGCTTCCAGTACCTGCCCCCTCTTGAACTTCTGTGATTGGTCTTCGCTACTTAGAGTGAGGTTTGTTCGACTGGTAATCCCTTGTAACGAACCTAGGGGATCCGTCGTTTGCGACGGTTAGGTTGTGTGTCGCTAGCGCCCGACCCCTCCCGTTCTGGCGACCGCTTCTCCAGACCTTGAAGTCTCCCTCGTCTACAATTGTTCTACTGCCCGGCGTAATCCTATCTAGTTCGCCCATGCAGTTTCGCCTCCTCTCCTCCCCACTGCTCGGAGAGAATTAGACACTTACCACTGTTACCGCCTCTACACTCATGGTCCCCTCTTCTGACTTAATACTTTCTTCTTAACTCCTCGCCTTCTCGCACCCAGATGGCTGGCTCGTCCTCCGAGGTCGTCCCGCCCCTCCCCTTTCTCTATTGCCTTCTTGGGCACGCTGGTGAGCTCCAGCTCGTGCCCACCGTTCTTAACTGAGGCCCACAGAAGATCGTGGGCCATCCGGCAGCGGTTGAGGTTGATCTGGATCTGTAATTGTTCTTACTTGCTGGTTCTCGCGCTGTGGCCCTATTCGTCACAAAGCGCGCATTTCTCAATTGGGGCCAGGCACCTGGCTCTGTAGTTGTCACCTTTCACTGCAGGGCTGGCACATACTCTATCAGGGACTCGACCGTTGGCTGCTGAGTGCCCATCCTCCTAGCAGCTGCAGCAGAACTGTGCACCCGTAGCTGTCAGAGTGTAGCCCTGCAGTGGACCACTCCTACTCTTATGAATCTTTTTCTCTGCAGGTCCTCAGCCAGTCTTGGTGCACGTAATGGTACAGCCCTGAGTATCCCCATAGGTCATTCAGTGCTCTTCTATCCGGAATGCCCCTGCAGCTCCTCCCTTTTCGCCGATTCTTCCACACCCCCACTATGGTTATCAGGTTCATTCCTTTTAGGTGTACTACCTGCCTCTGTAATTTAATTTGGCCTACCTTGTTGATGGTCTCCTTCATTTTGCACAGTGTTCTTCCCTCAGATCCCCGACTTATTGACGTGGAGATTGTTGCCCAACCAAACTATGCCAATTCACATTTTAAGTGATTTGAACTCTGCACTATAAGTTGCTGGCTAGAACGCTATCTATTCTCTATTCTTACATATGTGAAATCTACTAACTTGACGCATCCAAATTTTGTGCTAATGGAAGATAAATGTAACATAAAATTCATTTATATTTATTATGACACCTATGTACATTCATATAAACATTTAATTTCCAGGTATCAATCCTTAAACTTAACGCACGTTCCAGAGCACAGCATACAAATATACGAATTCAGGTGAACAACTGAAACCGCTGAACAAACACGCACTAACACAAAATCAGATCTTTTATTTGTTGCACCTTAATATACGACTTTTTAAAATTTTACCCCTCAACTGTTGTTTTGATATACCAATGTAATGGTGATTTTTTAATTGTTTTAAAAGTTCACTGTAATGTGCTTTAACTATTTATAACAATTACCTGATTAGGTAGACATTGTATGTTGTTTAATTGCAGGCACTTGTATAAAATATATTTGCATTGTTAGCAGAGATTTTTAACTAGTCATATGGTGTATATTTTTAATTGTTTTTCTTTTTTGATGAGTTGAAAATTTAAATGTAATTATATTCTCACTGTGCTTGTATATTGCAAATATAACTCGGTGAGTGGAGGCATATTTGTAACTAAGACTATTAGTGCATATTGTTGTTAGGTGTATTTAGTAAAGTGGGAGGGAATCCTGTTTATAATTTATGCTGAACATGACAAGACACATGATGACAGAATTTGATATTATTTGTGTACTGATGTATATTTAAGATTTGCATGTTTGTAAGTGATTTAAAAATTATTTTTGGTCTAATATATAACGTGACATCATTTTTGTATAAGTATTTTTAGACAATACATTGTTTTTCTGTATATTGTGTAAAATATATTTTTTCGAATTGTTATTTCATTGCAATCAATCATTTATGCCTTCCATCCTTATTTCCTCAAAATTTACTGTGTTTCAGTTTCTAAATTAAGACAACCATAATTTCTTTAACCCATAATAGAATGAATAAAAAAATATTTATATGTAATCAAATTAAGCAGAATACTTTATATTGATGTATATCATTGTACTTGATATAATAATGTTCATTCATAGTACTATTATAATAATAATAATATTTATTAGAGCCCAACAGAAAAACAGTATAGCAGACACAAGTAATTGAGGTACACTGTTATACTGTTTTTCTGTTGGGCTCTAATAAATATTATTATTATTATAATAGTACTATCAATGAACATTGACACATATGTTTAGTTTTCTTAGTTACAATGTCCATAATTTCTTGATTCTATAATGGAATTAAAATTAACAAAAATAGTTTTCTATACAATATAATGAAGTAGAATACATTAGCCCTGTCCGTTTAGCTACTACTAGTGACTAGTAGTGACACATTATGACATCACGCTGTACTATTAGTATAAGTGTGACCTAAGCATGTGTGACTACTAGTCACTAGTAGTAGCCAAACAGACAGGGCCTTAATGTCAAATGAAATAGTGCTACGAGTAGAATTTGCCAGATATGTTTAGCTTTCTTAATTATAATAACCATAACTTCTTCTATCCAATAGAATGAAATAGTATTATGAGTGAAAATTGACAATTTTTTTGTTTGTTTTTTACTTACCCGAATACAGCACTGCTATATGAGAAATATGTTGGTTGAAGCGAAATGACGTTCACCACCTATGCCCTGATTCGAAAAACAACACACTAGAATGATGTTCAACACCTTTTTTTGTCCTGTGGGGTGGAATCTTCGAAAGACACCCATGCCTCCGTTACCACCACTAGGTGGCAGGTATGGGTACTGCTATATTCACCCCACCTTCTGTCCGAGGCGCCTGCCGGCTAGCCAAAACTTACGTTCTATCACTAGGGAGCTTGTCCGCCCTGAAGGCAATGTAAACTCCCTAGTATCGTTTCACGTCAGTTTGTCATTCTTGTCTCTTGTCTTGCCTTTTCAGTACTTATTCGGTATTGTGTCCGTTCATAATCGTCGCTGTACATGTCTCATTCCTGCAGGTCATCTTGAAATTTGGTCCTCATAACCTGGCATATTCGGCCAGTGATCGGGTAGTTCGAGCATGGTGCTTCCCAATCGCTTCGGGGTTGGCTCCCAGATTCGTGCAAAGGGTGGCTCGTGTGCGCTAATGCACCTTGTTTTTGTCCTCTGAGGTGGAATCTTCGAAAGACGCCCGTACCTGTCACCACTAGGTGTTTGAGGCGCGGGTAGTGCCGGATTCAGCCCGCGTCTGTACGGGGCGCCTATCGGCTAAACCAATAACTTACGTTCTGTAGCTCAGGGTTTGTCCGCCTCCTAGGCACTCTAAGCCCCTTGCGCCGTCTCACGTCGATCAGTTGATCTTGTTCTGTTTTACTGTGGTCTCTTGCTCGCCTTGCCCGACGATGTTTCGGGTGGTCCTTGGTTTGCCTCCACTTGTGATCTCGTCACATCACTGCACTGGTCTCTTGTTCTGTCTGCTTCTTGGCCGTTGCTCGTCTCATCTTGTCATTGTTGTAAGTCGTCGCTGTACTTCGGTCTCATCACTTAATGGACGAACATCGTGACTGCTTCCCAAATTTGTGTATTCTCGAGCATCCTTGTCCTGATCTCTCCCGGGGTGGCGGCTCCCCCAAGTTCAGTCCACAGGGTGGTGCGTTCTTCATGCCTTTTCGGGAAATGATGTAATATCATCGGTTCCCACGCAATTGCGGCATCTGACCATGGTAGCCTTTACTATCCGATACAAGTAGGTTAGTAACATGCAATGGGACCTGCGTGGTCCAATGATCCCGGGACCACGGGGAACTGGATTCCACAAGGTTCTATGCGGTGGATGAACCTCATCGTCCACACTGCTTTTTCCGTTCGGTCCCATCTCAGCTGCCACCTTTCGATGGTGACCTACCTGGCTTCCCGTTTCACTTTCTTTTGTTCGGCTCCGCTCTTTATGTGCGAGAATATCTTTGCCATTTCCTCCACCATGAGGTCCTCTAGGGGTGTCCCTGTAAGCACCTCAGCCGCATCCATGGATATCGTGCGGTACGCCCGGATGACCCGAAGAGTGCTGTTGCGCAGCGCCCTTCGCAGCCTGTACGCATGGCGATGGGTCTTCGTAGCTCCGAACCAGGCTGGAGATGTGTACAGGAATTAGGTATGCGATATCATCGCCAGAAACCTCCTCTTCTTCTCGAACTTGATGTTATGGAGCAGCCTTAAGAGGACCGCCTTCGTTCTCGCTGCCGCCATGATCTAGGTATCACGTTGGTCTACACTATAGAACTCGGGTATTGTACCTTCCTCTCAATTCTGTGAGAGGTCCCCATGAGGTCAATAGCCTCCATCGCTGCCCCTCTGGTGCCTGCCATTTTTAGATTTTAGTTCTGGCGCAAACAAGTATCTCCTCCTCCTGGGTCTTGGTTGTTTTTTTTTGCTGTCGTGGTCGTGATCACAGCCTCTGAGAGGTTAGTAGAGGCTTTGGTTAGCTCCTGTTCCAGGTCCACTAGTGTTGTGTGGTTCCCGCAAAGCAGTATTTAAGACTCTTCCTACTATCAGCAGTTGGGATTTTTGGGGTCTCCACAGTCAGCACTTTGGTGTCTTCTTCTACTATTTTCCTGAGTCTCGTTGCACCGTCATAGTGAGTCCTCCACGCGTTGTTTTTATTGGCCCAATCACATACAATGTAATGGGTTATCCTTACTATTTACATATTTGGACCTGCACCGTTCCTGACTTCTGTGGTGCGTGTTACCGCCATCACCGCTCCTGGGTCCAGCTTCTGTTCGGTCAGTTCGTATACTACTCTCCCAGTAGCCTCTTCCCATTATGGATACTCTGCAGTCTGTGTCCATCAGTCTGTCTGTCTGTACTTCTCTTTCGGGTCTAGTTGCCTCTCCTTTGTGCATCGATATGTCTCCTTCTGGTCTAGTTGCCTCTCCTTTGTTGATCGATACGTCTCCTTCGGGCAGTGGACTGCCATGTTGGCGGGCTGTTTCATCATATTCATTTCCAGGGTTGATCGTGGCCCTAATCTGCTTAGCCACTGCCTCCGTTCTTTCAAATGCCATCATGTTTTGTGCCTGCAGTTGGCTCCTCATATCTGGTAGCGTATCTTCTACTTCTACCCTTTCGCAGTCCATCCCTTATTCTCGGGCTTCGATCTCCTCTATAAACTTAGTGTCTTCTAGGGTTGGGGTAGCTTGAGTTTAGTCCCCGGTTTCCCCAGTACTCACTCAAATAGCTCCCTCACTATTCTTGCATTCGCTTTGGTTTCCCGTGGGAGGTATCGGGTCGCCTACCCGCCAACTGTCATATCTTGCCCCTGCAAGTTCCCTAAGCTGGTCTTAGCCATTTCCTCTCTCGCTAGTTGTGGTTTTTCATGTGTGGTCGCCCTCTTTTTATAGCTCCCTTGTCCTGGTTCCTGGTTGTCCAGAGGAGATGTGGCCTTGATCTTATTTGTCGGCGTCTCCTCGTCTGAGCTGGTGTATGTCCATTGCGGGGTACGGGCGTGCCCCGAATATTTTAGTCAAGTCCTCTCCATACCTATCATCCTTGCTTGGGGGTTTCCCTGGTTGTTGCTTCTCTAGGATGGCAGTCGGGAGCCACCCACTCCTACGTGTTTTATGTTTTTGTTATTTCTATGAATGATATTTTGTGTTTTTTTTAAATGTTTATGTTTTTTGCGGTTTTTATGAATTATATTCTATGGTTTTTTTTCATTTTATTTTTTTATAAAGAAGAGAAGTGGGATGATACCCTCTGCACCTAATAACGAAAAGAATCTACTCTTGGCTCGAAGAGTTTGACCAAGGGAGGCCGACAGATCGAAGGTGTGAAATTAATTCTAGTAAGGAGGCTTCGTCAAGCAAGGAACTGCGATGAGCCTTAGAGCATCTTAGGCCCAATTCACACATAAGCGACGTCGGGCGTAGGGGTGGCGCAGGCGCGACGTTGTGATGTCCATATGCAGTGAAGGGGTGGACATAGCACCTTATGTTTACATAGAGGCCGCGTGGAAGAGTTTCGCCTCTTCGCCTACTGTGTCTTAGGCGAAGACGCGGCGAGAGGCACGAGGCAAATGCCCGCGCCTCGTCACCTAAGTGGGCATTGTACCACATGTTTATATAGAGGGGGGTTGAAGCGTCGTGCCTCTCGCAGCGCCGGCACCACGCCTTCGCCTAAGGTAGGCGAAGAAGCGAAAGGCTTAACTCTTCCACGCCGCCTCTATGTAAACATAAGGTGCAATGTCCACCCCCTAGATGAATACTCCACCACTCACTGCATATGGACATCAAAATCGCCTGCTACGTCGCGCCTGTGCCCGACGCCGCGTATATGTGAATTGGGCCTTAGCAGTGAGGCGTCATTCTGGTCCCTGTTATGGCCTAACTCCATAGCAGGGTGTTTTGCGGATGTCACCTCACTACGCGTGTTCATTCAAAAAACGCACTAGATTTTGCAAGGTTGAGGAGAAAATGACGTTCAACATCTATACTCTGGTACGAAAATCCAACTAGGGATGCAATTCTCGTCAAAGTCAACTCCGCAAATTACGGATAATTCGCGATTTGAGTTCGTTCAATGATGGAATTTTGGTTTATCAGTGTTTTTTAAGGCTAGTAAATGGAAGTATTTTACGAGCTCACATCAAGAATTGTCCGTATTTTGCCTAGCGAATTTGACAATTAAACGAATACGAGTGGTTTCAAGAATCTAATGATACCTAGGATACCGATAATATATGGCCGAAAACCTCTCTAGATTTTGCAAGGTTGAAGCAAAATGACGTTCACCACACCCTGAGTCGAAAACCCCACTAGATGTTGCAAGGTTGAAGCAAAATTACATTCACTAAATAAGACTAAATTTGAAAATCCCACTCAATTTTGGATTTACATTTTATATTAATCAATTCGGAAAGTTGTGTGGTCACAAGGTATTTTTTGGGACAAAATAAAAATAAACTAAATAATTCTGTGTTCCAACTATCTTTAATTTATTTTTTTAAATTAAATTATTTTAATTTACAAGCTTCTGGATTTAAAAATAAAATCAAAAACAGGAATATAATTAAGCTAGGAAAATTGGGGTGTTTGTGAGAGGTTCTGTTACCTATAAAATACACTTTTGAAATTATTTTTTAATGTACATAATATAAATACAACAAATGTTTCTTTAATACAATAATATAACTGCTAACGTTCTTTTTGTAATCTCATTTTTATATGAAAAATCAGAATGTGTATTAAAAATAAAACTGGTAGACAAAAATCCACAGCATGATAATCTTAGAACTGTTCAATAAAAAAAAAGTCCTACTTTACAAAATAGATAGGTACAAAGCAATTATCTGAAAGACGGCAAAGGAAACGTAGTAAGTAAAATACATAAATACTAATTAAAAATAATTTGTTAATATACACAAATATTTACACTTGTCACTGTATTTTTGTAATCGTTACTCATATTGCAGCCCACAGGGGCAATTCAAAATCACACATTTAATCGAATATAGATTGTTCATCATTAAAATACTAGGACGGTTAGTTACAAACTACCTGATGAAGATTAAAAAACCTTATATTGTTGTATTATTTCTTGTGTATTAAAGCAGTGCCCAGCTAAAGCTGTGTGGCAATTATTAATAATTTCAACCCTCCCAACGTTTTCCTGTAGTTTGGTTAATGGATAACACACTTTTGTAGGTTGTTTAAACAATGCATCATCATGCACCCATATAACACAATGTGGTGGGGGCAGTGGGTAACACAAATTATTATTAATTTTTTTTTATAATTGATAGCCTTAAGGTCGTTTTAGACAAGACAATTTCTTGACTCGAAAGTTAGTCAAGATGCGAGACAATCTAAATTATCTTGTATCATACAGCAAATTATTTCAAATATTGAATTGGATGATAGATCGAATGGAAAAATATAACGCGTTTTATTTCTCAAGGACAAATTGCATTTGAGGAGGATATATGAATTCAACAACTTTTGAACTAAGAAATTGTCTTGTCTAAAACGACCTTTACACCAATAATATGGTAGATAGGCTTCGACTAAAGAAATAAATTATAATTGATTTAATTTTACTGGATATTAATAATTTACAAAATCTGAAATTATTTAACCAGTAGCATTTTATAATTGTATGAAACTGATACAATGGAAATATAGAATGGTTATGAAATTAACAATTGTCACACAGAAAACGCCCCAACTTACATGAAAGACACTACAAAAATATATATATATATAATTAGTCAGTCAAACATCATAATTTTGTGTGTATTAAAACTTAATACTAATCGCCTTCAAATTCATAATGATTGTATATTGGTCTCAATTATCTCGATATGAACTCAATACAATTTATAGTAGGTACTGTGTAGAAATTATGTGTATTATGTTCTTTTCTTTTAATGAAAAATATATATGATTCACATTTGTAGCCTAAAAAAGCATCATTTACAGTGTTCATAGAATATACAAATATATCGGAAAATATAATGCACTCTTTATACCTCAAATCACACCTGTGTGCACAATGTAGGTATCATGATATTCTGCAGCTGTTTCTAGGAACGCAGCTCCGTGTGTCTGCGGGTGATGAAGGCGTGCTCATCAGCTTCAACTTCCGTGAGTGAGTTTTCCTCTGGCTGTGGGTGTAACGAAGCTGGGTGCATGGCGTTGTGAGTGCATAGGATTTTAGGTGTGATTTGACGCATGTTGGTAGTGGCAGCTGTTCGATGCTGTACACTGTTGTTCGTGCCACAATTGCTCTGCAGCACAGCTCTTGTAAGCTTAATACTACAAATTCATTTAATTACATATATGTTGTGGAATATTAACCAAAAGACGGAAAAGGTATCTGATTAGACGGGCAAAATTAGAAGGGTGGCTGGGAAAAATTAGTTATTAAACTAATAATTTTTGTTATAATAATATAATATATAGTAAATGAAAATGTCTGCCTACAAGGGTGATATATAATAATGATATATAATGGGAACTCTAGGGGTTCAGACAAACTCAAGACTCAGACTAAATATCAGGTAATCAAACAAGTTCGTATGGTTTTTCTTATACAGATTGCCATGGATATTTATTGATAGCACTTCCAATCCTTGAAATTGAGGGATGGTTCTGGTATCAGTTATCACATCAAATCAAAATTAATTGTATTTTGATATGTGATTTACTTTCATATGCATTTCTCTTTCATTTCATGCATACACATTTTGCAACAATTTTTCATAGCAGACAAATTGTCTATTATAAGTTTTTGGTGTCACATAATTAGAAAAAAGGTCATTGAGAGGAATGGTGATTACTTCTCTGAATAATTACTAGTTTGTAATTAATTATTATATTAAACCGATTTTTTAGTTACCTGATAAAATTTAATTTTTGTAAATATATATTAATATACCTTTATTTGATCTCCACAGCCGCTCCATTCCATTCCGTTGCAGAGCCATCCTTGAAAGCTCACAGAAACTCTCCAATATATTGAAATTACACAGTGGCGACACTTCAAAGAATGCCATGCTGTGTTTTTCAGCATAAATTTGAGCATCACGTTCTCCTACTTTTCGGTTGAATGCCAAATGAAGTCTGTTGCCCACCAACACTTTAGGTACACCAGGTGCATGCTATAAAAAATATTGTTAATACAATAATCGCTGTTTACAGATGGGATGAGAAAAGTTGTACTAAATACAATTCATTTTGATTTGATGTAAATGATACCAGAACCATCCCTCATTTTCAAGGATTGGAAGAATATATCACACCCAAAGTTTAAGAGTCATCTGTTGCTGTAGAACTAGAACCATTGGAGTGAAAGCATGGTATGGTTGTTTCTATGCTGAATAACTAATATTGCTAAATAAATTACCGTTCAACATTATTGCACCACCCACCCATTCAAAAATAAGACTTGAGTAAATATAAACTACTATATCTTCACAGATAAATTTAAAATGGCATTTTCGATCAGATTGCATTGTATATACTAATCTAATCCAAAAAAATAAACAGTTTTGACAAAACAAATAACTTAATACTGTTATTATTCTAAAATATTGACAGTACTACTGATGATGTAAGGCATAGTAATGATGGAATGGAGAGAATAATGATGTTTATCCAAATAATTTATTATCCAAGCATCAATACTTCAATATCACAGATCGTGGCCACACAGTATATTTATAAAAAAATAATACGGCACTAGTCAATGGCCTCGTCACCTAAGTGGGAATTGCACCACATGTTTATATAGAGTGGGCGTGTAAGCGTCGTGCCTCGCTCCGCGCCGGCACCGCGCCTTCGCCTCTTCGCTTGAGACACGGTGCCTGCGAGGCGAGAGGCATAACTCTTCCACGCCGCCTTTATGTACACATAAGGTAAAATGTCCACCCCTTCACTGCATATGGCATAAGGCCCAATTCACACATAAGCGGCGTCGGGTGGAGGCGCGGTGTAGGCGAGGTGCAGGCGCGACGTCGCACAGGCGATTGTGATGTCCATATGCTGTGAAGGGGAGGACATTGCACCTTATGTTTACATAAAGGCGGCGTGGAAGAGTTATGCCTCTCGCCTCGCAGGCACCGTGTCTCAAGCGAAGAGGCGAAGGCGCGGTGCCGGCACGGCGCGAGGCACGACGCTTACACGCCCCCTCTATATAAACATGTGGTGCAATGCCCACTTAGGTGACGAGGCACGCGCATTTGACGTGTGCCTTTCGCCGCGCCGGCACCGCGTCTTCGCTCCTTCGCCTAAGACACGGTAGGCGAAGAGGCGAAACTCTTCCACGCCGCCTCTATCTAAACATATGGTGCAATGTCCACCCCTTCACTGCATATGGACATCACAATCGCCAGTGCGACGTCGCGCCTGCACCTCGCCACACATAAGCGGCACACAGGCGATTGTGATGTTCATATGCAGTGAAGGGGTGGACATTGCATCGTATGTTTACATAGAGGCGGCGTGGAAGAGTTGTGCCTCTCGCCTCGCAGCCACCGTGTCTCAGGCGAAGAAACTAAGATGGGGTGCCGGCACGGCGAGAGGCACGAGGCAAATGCCCGCGCCTCGTCACCTAAGTGGGCTTGCACCATATGTTTATATAGAGGGGGCGTGATAGCGTCGTGTCCTTCGCCGCGCCGGCACCGCGCCTTCCACTCCTATGTGTGAATTGGGACTAAGATGATACTGAAGAAATAACTCAAAAATGGAATCATCATGTAAGATTGATACAATATTGATTTGAAGATACTGACCGTACCGGGAATTACCGTATTATTGACCGTGTAAGGTGCCGTTAAAAGGAACCTTACACTGTCAGTATTCTAAAATATCTACAGCATTACTAATCATGTAAGGTGTAGTATTGCTCGATTGAACAGAATACTGATGTTAATCCAGATAATTGATTGGTTGATAAATATTGAAGCAAATACTGACAGTACAAGGAATGATATGTAAGGTGCCTTTTACACTATATGTACCTAAAAGTACTCTTTGTGCTCCACCACTTTGTGTGCGTGGTCTGAGATTTTGAAGTACTGATGCTTCAAAACTAAATTATCCAGGTAAACATCAGTAAACTCTTCATTTCATCATTACTACTTCAAAATTATTGCACCATCTATCCATTTAAACATCTAATCTGATCCCAAAAAATAAGAACAAAAAAACAGGATTGACAAAACAAATAACTTAATACTGTCTATATTCTAAAATATTGACAGTATTACTGATCATGTAAGGCATAGTAATGATGGAATGAAGAGAATATTGATGTTTATCCAAATAATTTATTATTCAAGCATCAAACTTCAATATCACAGCCTGTGGCCACACAGTATATTTAAAAGTAAATAATACTGCACTAGTCAATGGCTGAAAGTCTAGGATGATACTGAAGAAAACACTGAAAATGGAATCGTCATGTAAGATTGATACAATATTGATTTGAAGATACTGACAATACCAGAATTTACAGTATTATTGACCATGTAAGGTGCCTTTAAAAGGCACCTTACACTGTCCATATTCTACAATATTTACAGCATTACTGATCAGGTGTAGTATTGATGGATTGAACAGAATACTGATGTTAATTCAGATAATTGATTGGTTGATAAATATTGAAGCAAATACGGACAGTACAAGGAATGATATGTGGTGCCTTTTACACTATATGTAGCTAAAAGTACTCTTTGTGCTCCACCACTTTGTAGACATGGTCTGAGATTTTGAAGTACTGATGCTTCAAAACTAAATTATCCAGGTAAACATCAGTAAACTCTTCATTTCATCATTACTACTTCAAAATTATTGCACCATCTACCCATTTAAACATCTAATCTGATCCAAAAAAATAAGAACAAAAAAACAGGATTGATAAAACAAATAACTTAATACTATCATTATTCTAAAATATTGACAGTATTACTGATCATGTAAGGCATAGTAATGATGGAATGAAGAGAATATTGATGTTTATCCAAATAATTTATTATCCAAGCATCAATACTTCAATATCACAGCCTGTGGCCACACAGTATATTTATAAATAAATAATACTGCACTAGTCAATCGCTAGTCTAAGATGATACTGAAGAACAAACTGAAAAATGGAATCATCATGTAAGATTGATACAATATTGATTTGAAGATACTGACCGTACCGGGAATTACAGTATTATTGACCGTGTAAGGTGCCGTTAAAAGGCAGCTTACACTGTCAGTATTCTAAAATATTTACTGCATTACTGATCATGTAAGGTGTAGTATTGATCAATTGAACGGAATAATGACAGTATTAAGTTTTTTGTTTTGTCAATCCTTTTTTTGTTCTTATTTTTTTGGATCAGATTAGATGTTAAATGGTGCAATAATTTTGAAGTAGTAATGATGAAATGAAGAGATTACTTATGTTAATCCAGATAATTGATTGATTGATAAATATTGAAACAAAAACTGACAGTACAAGAAATAACATGTGGTGCCTTTTACACTATATGTAGCTAAAAGTACTCTTACTCCACCACTTTGTGAGCATGGTCTGAGATTTTATAGTACTGATGCTTCAAAACTAAATTATCCAGATAAACATCAGTAATCTCTTCATTTCATCATTACTACTTCAAAATTATTGCACCATTTAAACAACTAATCTGATCCAAAAAAAAAAGGATTGACAAAACGAAAAACTTAATACTGTCATTATTCTAAAATATTGATAGTATTACTGATCAAGTAAGGCATAGTCATGATGGAATGAAGAGAATATTGATGTTTATCCAAATAATTTATTATTCAAGCATCAATACTTCAATATCACAGCCTGTGGCCACACAGTATATTTATAAATTAATAATACTGCACTAGTCAATGGATGATACTGAAGAAAACAGTGAAAAATGGAATCATCATGTAAGATTGATACAATATTGATTTGAAGATACTGACAGTACCAGAAATTACAGTACTATTGACCATGTAAGGTGCCTTTAAAAGGCACCTTACACTGTCCGTATTCTACAGTATTTACAGCATTACTGATCATGTATGGTGTAGTATTGATGGATTGAACAGAATACTGATGTTAATTCAGATAATTGATTGGTTGATAAATATTGAAGCAAATACTGACAGTACAAGATATGTGGTGCCTTTTACACTATATGTAGCTAAAAGTACTCTTTGTGCTCCACCACTTTGTAGACATGGTCTGAGATTTTGAAGTACTGATGCTTCAAAACTAAATTATCCAGGTAAACATCAGTAATCTCTTCATTTCATCATTACTACTTCAAAATTATTGCATCATCATTACTACACTTTACACCAGATGATTCTTAACTTTTTTCAAGTCAGGGAGCACTTTTGATCATAAGAAAAACTCGCGGGGCACCAAAATCAAAGAGTCATTCACATACAGTAGAGCCAACATTCAATTTCGGCTTTCATAATTTCGAGGAGTACTTCCAACAAGCTCTTGAAGCACCAGTTAAGAATGACTGTCTTACAGACTCAGTAATGCTGTCAATATTTTAAAATAATGACAGTTTAAGGGTGCCCTTTAATGCCCCTAAATTGTATTCTAACAGCATATATATATATTTATTAAGGATTTCATACCTCATCAACTTCCTTAAGCCATCGATCCAATCCATCAAAGGACCATCGATTTGTAATATCATAAACTAAAAGTACTCCTTGTGCTCCTCTTGAATACGATCTTATAATGGTACAAAACCGACCTTGGCCAGATGTGTCCCATAGTTGCAGCTTTACCCTTTTTCCATCAAGTAAAATTGTTGTGGTTTTATAGGCTACAAATAATCATTTTGATAAAACAAAAATCTTATTGTAAATCAGTACATAGTGACTGAAATTGTGTTTCTAGTATGGATGTAGAACAAATTAATAAATTTATAAATGAGATAGATGTTAACAACATTTTAAATAGGTATATATAATAAATCTTTATTTGGCTATCAAGCCTTTTTAAAATTATTAATCATAATTGCATATAATGGAAATTAATTTACAAAAAACTTTTTATGAGATCGATACATTTGAAATCAGCAACAAAAACATAAACTACTCTTCAATTGTTTTCATAGAATATAACAATGCCTTTCATTTGTTTTACCTTTTAATAATTTCAAACCTACTATAATATAAAATTTGGTTTTCAGTGAAGTTAAGGTAAATACTGGGTGATTAAACTCCTCTAAGTTTCTCCCTTGATCGGAAAAGCCTCATGGCTGATAGCCTTATAAAGTTTACAATTTGACAACTAATTTTACTATGTTTTTCAAAAGGATAACAATTGAAAGACATTTTAATTGATTGAAACAGTCTGAAGGGCTGCATTATTAGTGTCCCTAATTTTCAATTTAATGTTATACTTTCTTTAAAGTATCATACATTTTGTTTATCCCGTGATGAAAACAATTACTAGGAAAAGTTATAAGGCCAACACAATGAAGACCTGCCCATCATCTGTTCCCCTTATTATTTTACAACATGTGAAAACCTGTACATGTGGGTGAACCTCACATAAAGTAAAATACTTTTCAGCTTGTACATACCCCAACCCATCCGGGGTGCGATTTTTGATTGATTGCTATTATCATGCCTTATAATGTGTACATATTTCATAGTGTTGAACTAATCAACACAACAGGTGGAAACTCTTAATGTCTTTCACAATGTGAGGGGTCAAAAATGGACATCATTCTCAAGAATGGTGGATAACTCTTGATCACTATATTCATAGCAATCACTCAAAGAGTCCCAGAGGCCAGTGTGGCATTTTGTCAACTTTCAGTTTTGTCAAAGATAAGCACCATCTTTCATGATGCAAGGGGTAAAAAATGGACACCATTCTCAAGGATAATGAACATCTCTAGATCACTATATTCATAGCAATCACTCAAAGGAGTCCCAGAGGCCAGTGTGGCATTTTGTCAAAGATAAGCACCATCTTTCATGATTCAAGGGGTAAAAAATAGACACCATTTTCAAGAATAGTGAACATCTTTAGATCACTATATTCATAGCAATCACTCAAAAAGTCACCCCCAGGCCAGTGTGAAATTTCATAGCTAACACCCTTCTATAGTCTAGTAAATGAAATTCTGATCTATATAGACTCCAGTGGTTCATCTGTTATCAGTTACCAGCACTATAGGCAGAGAAGAAACCAATAAAAAGATGTTGAGGACAAATGTCACAATGAAACCAGTTGATAGCCTTTTGTATTAGACCAACCACCCACCCTTGTTGTTCACATCATCTTCATATTGGGATAAAGAAATAATAATTGTTGCTGTGAACTAGAAACAAAATCTGAAATCTATTTCTTTAATCAAGTATGTTTAGCATTGTTAACAATTATAATGCAGCCTGCTCTTCATCCTGACATGATATATATGAAAACACATACATATAGATATCTAAAATGACTAGAAACCACAATTTAATCACTAATTAACTAGAATTGATAAGTTTGAATAAAATGTAATATGTACATTTACCACTGCCGCTACAAAATGGTGACTCAGAAGCACCATCATCCAAATCGGACAGTATCTCCTGCTTCCCAACATCACTGTCACCAACCAGAAGAAACTTTAGAAGATAATCGTATGATTTCTGTGGGGGCCGACCACTATCCTCAGCCATAATAAAGGGATAGAGGTGATTGCAACCATAATAAAGATTATCACAGCCAACACCACCACCAAACTAATATATCATTACATATTAGCACCAACAGTTTAATGCATTAATTGTATTGTTCCAGTCAAAAAAATTATGTTGGAAGTGCAAGACAGACACGAATTTACACAACAACACACATTCATTTATTTTTAAAACAGAAGGTCGATGCGTTTTTAGCACGAAAACTAACTGTAACTGCAACGATTTATCCACTAATCTTAATTACACCTTGTACTGACTATATTTATTCGTATTTCACTTGAATTATATTCCAGTAAGTGTTTTAATTCGCAATTATTGTCTTTATTTTTGTTAAAACAACAAACAAAATGGTGAACTGTCAAGATTTAATGTTTGGTTACTTTATATTTCTGAAGTTGGCATGAGAATTCAAGCTGAATAAAAATAATAATAAAGTTATTCGCCAATTGCGACCCCGAACAAAGGATTTTAAACCTGTTTTAAAAAGATACCAATGGCAAAATCATGTTTATAGCGCGAGCCTCAAAGGAAGAAGAAGAAGGAATAAAAAACTTCTATCTTTATAGGGCTATAAGCCGTAATGTTTTTGCGTTGGACAAGGGAGAGGCTACGAGAAGTTTAATCACATAATATTTAACTTCACAGAAACCCTCTGAAAAACTGTATAAGGTGATTCGTGAAAATTCGCCACTGTGGGATTCGAACTCAGGCACAATGATCAGTACGAGACGGACGACGTCTCTTAATCACTCTGCCACTCAACTGGGTAAGAAACTCATATATTAAGGTACGATTATCAAAATCGTGCTTATAGCGCGAGCACCAATAACAGAAGAATAAATATGATTATAAACTAGATATCAGTGGCAAAATCATGTTTATAGTGTTATAGTGTAGTACCAATGGATGAAGACCTTGAACAAAAAGGTCGTCATCTATTGAGACTCGTTGAGATATCGCTTGTCAGATGGTGCAGTTTTGTGGGAACATGCTACCGGGCCAAGTGTGGTATCCTACTTCAAGCCGAGTAGAGTAGACTAATTTTGAAGTGGCGGTTACGCCTCCTCTGCGCAGAATGTTAAAAAGCGTCGCGTTTGTGAATTACTGTCATAGACAAGGATTTATATATAATACTGATTACTGTTCTTCCTAAACACATTACCACAACACAGTGCAGATATCTACGCGTAAACGGCGAAACGCATATTACGGCGTGTCGCCTAGAGGCCCTGATAACCCAGATGGTGGTTTTAGGCCCAATTCACACATAAGCAGCCTCGGGCACAGGCGCGGTGTAGGCGAGACGCAGGCGCGACGTCGCACAGGCGATTGTGATGTTCATATGCAGTGAAGGGGTAGATATTGCACCTTATGTTTACATAGAGGCGGCGTGGATGAGTTTCGCCTCTTCACCTACCGTGTCTTAGGCGAAGAGGCGAAGACGCGGTGCCGGCGCGGTGAGAGGCACGAGGCAAATGCCCGCGCCTTGTCACCTAAGTGGGCATTGCATCACATGTTTATATAGAGGGGGCTTGAAGCGTCGTGCCTCGCAGCGCCGGCACCGCGTCTTCGCCTCTTCGCCTAAGACACTGTAGACGAAGAGGCATAACTCTTCCACGCCGCCTCTATGTAAACATAAGGTGCAATGTCCACCCCTTCACTGTATATGAACATCAGAATCGCCTGTGACGTCGCGCCTGCGTCTCACCTACACCGTGCCTGCGCCCGACCCCGCTTATGTGGTAATTGGGCCTAATGGGTACGTAATGACCGGCCGATAATGAGTTGGTGGGTCATTAGGGGTTCGTTGTGACTTAACGACCGATTTGCTTATTTGCGCAGACAATCGGGCGTCGCTTAAGTATAACACAACAGGACCTAGACATACTTAAAACAAGAACAGAGGTCGAGATTGTCATCAAGGCCGCTACGAAGAATGAGAACCATTAGAGGGTAGGGGAACCTAGACCGGCCGGGAAGGTCACGAAGAACATGACAGTGACAACAACTGAGAAGGGGCAGACTACCTAGCAGCAACAAGGCTGAAGATGGGAATGATACAATGCAAAGCAACAAGAAGAGAACGCCGCAAGGCTGCAGCTGCTGTTGGCTGGACGGCTACCGGGCCCACGAGTGCAGTGGGGATGACAGAAGAAACTTATGCCTGAGGTGTGGCGAGGAATGCCACCAGGTAAGACAGTGCAAGAGGCAGACGGAATACGGTTCATTACGCAAGGTACAAGGCTATGCCGCGGGAGGCCTCCGATGCCCAATAAAGAATAGGGCTCCGGGCGTGGTTAAGAACAAGGCTAGAGGTGAGGGTGGAGGGGGCCGACCCAACGCAATATAGACAATCGAGACAACACCAGAAACCAAGATTAGAACACTAGGCCGGGACAAACAACCCAGACGACACGCTTACAGCCCTAGACCAAGGCAGCTTTGTGTGCCTTGAAGGCCGTCAAGCCTCCCGGGAGGGATGTGAGGAGGTTTAGTCGGTAGGTGCCGCGCCAGAATGCTCCATCAATATTAGCATGGGCATCGTTGGAAGATTCCTCCTCACAGAAATGAAAAATAGGTTAGGGGTGGTTACAAATTAAGGTGAGATTTTTTAAATTTCATAGTTTATTAAAAAAAGATTAATAAAATTTTCATACATCAAATAGTTCTAATAAGAAATATATACAAATATAGGAGGATATTTTAGTAAGAGGGAGGATGGGAGGGCATTATAGCTGAAAAGAGGACGGTTGGTAACCCTAACAACCACACTACTTGCTAAGAAACACCTTGAGTGTTGGTGGAAACCACAGGGGAAACATACCGGCTGCTTGTTGGCAATGACCTCGAAACCTCAGACGCAAGGGGAAGTCGGCTGAGACTATATGCAACCCACAAAATTATGGACAATATTACACAGTAAACAGGCATTAGAGGTCCCTTTTGTAGGATAAGTAGTACTTATCTATGAAGCAATTGTACAATTAGAGCCATCTTGTGGTGGCGTCGTTATACCACACTAGTTCTGAATATCGCCAGTAGGTGTTGTTGGTGTTTGAATGCTATGTTTTAAAAGCTATGTCAACTGGATATACAATATTATTGAAGGTAAATAAATTAATCTTGATAGCATTTATAAAAGAAAATATGAGATTAAGCAAATTTATAATATAAGAATTAATAGTTAAAATATTTTAATGTTTATAGGTAACATAACCTGTAAATGTGTAATGTAATTCAATTTTTAGATACTGGGAGGGTCTTAGTGTTTGTTTGTAGGTACTTTATACGATCATCTTTTTAAAAATATTGTTGTGATGTGGTAATAAGTGTATAATAATGTGATATTTGTTTTAGGTGCAATATGAATCTTCTACCAGTTAGTGACCCTGCCCCTGTGATGCAAAAGTCTACTATATTAGTGAGATATGATTCTAATAAGTATAAAGAACCTGGGGGGGCTCATAAGATTTTGCGGCAGACCCCTGATGCCTCTACAAGATCATCAATACATAGCTTGGAAAGCAGATCTCTATCGAACAGTAACAGAAAATTAACTGAAAGCAATATTGCCACCATACCTGAACCTGCCGTATGTAAAGTATCTAGTTGGCTTAATAATAATCCAATATCTCGTCATAAACTATTTGTTCGTAATTTGCCATTTACGAATGAACATTTGTACAGCATTAAGAAGTTGAAATATCAACAAAATGAATACAAGCATAGTGGAATTTTCGAACGATATGATTTTAATAAATCAGAAGAAACCAGATTAAATTCAAGCCAAGTTATTCATTCAAAGGTGATTGAAAATCGAGATTCAGACTCACAGAGCACAAATGATGACCCTAAGAAAAAAATTGTTTTATTAGATCCACCATTAAGCCCAGAAAGTCAAAAGAAGAATGAGCTATGTTCATATTTAAAACTAATGGACTTGAAACATAAAAAGCATAAAAATGGTAAAATTTTTACAAACCGTCGCTCAACACGTGTGAAAAATCTTTTAATTCTATCGGAAAAAAAGGAACTAGAACGTAAATTAAGTTTTGAAACAAAAGATGAACCTGCTGAAATTGAAACTGATCAAACTGCACAGGTGAAAAATGAAATAAAATTATTTAATGGTATGTTTAGCCCATCAGTAATACCTAAAACGATGTTAACAAAACAGGTTGATTTTGATAAAACAATGTTGAAAATATACAACCTGCCTTTACGAAGAAAACCCTTATTTAACCGAGCTGATAAGGAGAACAATCATAGAAAAGTTAGACAGCGAGTGGAGCTAAAAAAGCAAATCACACGAAAACAAAAGTTAATAAAACCACAAAAACCAATGAATTTGAAGAAAAAGACTGTTCGTAATTTTGAACCAGTAAGACTGGCTGGACGAATTCTTCGTAGCACAAACCATAAACGACGAAGATCTGCTTTTATGACACGCTATCAGCTTGCCAAACAGAGGTTGCTACAGAAGAAGTATTCACAAAAAAAAGTAGCATTAAAACAGCCTAAAATGGTAAAAGAAAAATTGAAACACATAACAAAGACAGATAAAACCGAGCCAACACTAGTGGAGCACAGTTACACAAAAACAGACACTCAAATCACTAATAACACTGAAAATTTCATTAAACAATTAACACCTGAACATAGAAAAGTGCTACAGGATAGCCCTTGCTATCATAAAATTATAAACAACACACCCAGCCATAGCAGCAGCTCCAAATTAACCCCATTAGATAATACAAGTGATACAGATTGTGCTATAATAAAACCACAACATGATACAAAAAGTGATGATGATTCATCCGATTTTCTTGGATTCAACGGTTTTCATACACCCCAGAAATGCAGACAAAATATTATACAGATACAACAGGATATAATTTTAAAACCATCTCTTAACTTTATCAGTCCACTTAAATTAACTCCTGAAAAACCTGTTAATGTTATGAAAGTAACACCACCAGAAAATGTTGATAATGTTATGAAATTAACACTACCAGAAAATCCTGATAATGTGATAGAACCAGTACAAAACAAACTAATTAATAATCAGTTCAATAATTTATTTGAGCATGATACACAAACTACTTCAAGCAGTGTATTGTCGGATAAAATAGATGTAATCCCAGTTAGTAAAAAAGCTGTGAAATCATTGCATCGCAATCTAGTACAAAACAAACGTAGATCTATTATACGCGTGTCAACTGATTTAAATAAATCGGATTTGGATATGAAGAACAGTTGGAGTCCGAATAAGCTCGACAAAAAACCATCACATCTCATACGAATTGATCAGGATAATGGTAACATTTTGAATGCTTATTATTTTGATTATAATTTGGTGGTGATTCAAGAGCAGTCGGTTTCGTTTTGGACGCAGAGTGCGCTCGGGTTTATGTTGGAGGCTCAAAATATGTGGATCCCCCGGGGGTCTATTCAGCGACTAGGGTTGGATAATGGGTGTGTGCATAGGCATAGCAACGAGAGTATGGTTTCAACTGACAGCACCTTTGCTTATGTCGAGTTGTGGACGAAAGAGCACAAGTCGGACTATCGGGAGAGGCCTGTTGCTGACATTTTCGCTGTGATTTATTTCTGGCAGAGTCGACAGTTGGGGCTGGATAAGAAGGTTTTGCAAATCGAGAATATTAATGGGTAAGTTTTTGTTAAGTTGTTGAGAACCTGGTTAATGAGTGTGATAGGGAGTAAAAGAAGAGTGGGTGGGAAAGAATAGAAGCGTGAGGGAATGGTTAAGGGATGGATATTTTCTAACCAAATTTTGCATCTGGCTATTATCTCATGTAGCTCCATATTGATTAGATTCAGGGGATAGTTTAAGAATTGCAATTTTCTGATTTTCAAAAAGAGATATCTCGTTAATGAAATTGTATATAAAATGCGTACTAATTGTACTACAGTTGAATTGGAATGGAATAATGTTTGAGAGATAGGATTGTTTTATGTATTTACGTTTTTGGTTCGACTGCAGAGACGGGTTTAGGAAGCATTTGGAGTCGGTGCAATCAAAGACGATAATGACTTGGGTGGTAGTGAAGAAACAATGGGAGGAGTGGTACTCCTAAGCATGTAAGATCTGGGATGCGTGTGTGAAGCCTATATTGCGGCATGGTGTGGAAGTGTAGTGATTGCGGGAGAGAGATATTATAGAAAGGGGTCAACTAGCCTAGCTCCTGAAGAGTCTGCTAGAACTGAAAACATTTGCCTTTGACTATTCTCCTGCAGGAAGTGTTGCGACTCTTGTGGAAGGGTTGTGATGTTTGAGGAAAGACTGCAGGAATTGGGGGAAGAGAGACTGGCATGGTACATGTGATGAGAGTGGATGGGGGAAAGATGTATGGAAAGACTGGGTATGTCTGAGGTATGAGTGGAGAAAAATACTGATTATTGGGAAGTCTAGTAATGGAGGTCATGGAGATAATGAGGGATGTTGAGTGGAAAGAACGACAAGAGAGAATAATTGAGAGCTTGTACAGCCTGGGCTTTGTAGCGTGGGCAAGTACGGGGGAAACATCCGGGCTACATAACCATGTTAGGGTGGATCAGAGAGGATCTGACGAGTGATCTGAAGAGAGGGAGGAACGTATGGGTGGGGAAGATACACCACATGTATACTATGCAGTAAAAGGAGTGACACGTGATGGCATCTTGGTAACGAATGTGGTGGAAGGCGAGTGGGTCTAGAAACATCCACGCATTTGACGATTCTACTATAGGAGAGTAATCGGATCAGCATGTGGCGGGAGTCGTGTGGGAAGGTTGTTAAGTTTGAGGATAAAGCAGGAACTGGGTGAAGAGAGGAACTGGTATGAGAAGTGTGAATGAGATGTAGGACTAGAGCAGATAATAGTTGTGGGAAAGATGTATGAATGAGTAGGTATGTTTGAGTTATGAGTGGAGAAGAAGCTGAGAGTATTAGGAAGTCTAGTATTGGATGCCATGGAGAGAATGAGGGATGTTGAGTGGAAAGAACTTATCATTTTTGAACGCACGTTATAGAACACCCTGTACATATACATTTTAGTGTCTCCAAAATCTAAAAAGCTCACAGTAGTGTCTATTTAATTGAAAGAATTTGCCAATTTATAAAATTAATTGTTATTTATTGTTACAGGTTTGCTGATGATGTAAGATATGTTGTGACGAAAAATTCTGGCAATATTTTGGTTAGTTGGCGAACAGTTAAAGATGACACAACAACATCTTTCATTCATTGCTACCAGCTAGCAAGTGATTACCAGATGATTGTTAGCATCAAAGAGCTAGAATCTGTAGATCATACTATTTTGTCTCTTCATAATATTGAAGGTAAGCATATAACTGTTTTAAGGTAGTATAGGTCTCTGCAAACTAATATATTAGGAGGGGTGGTTCTACAATTTAATAGTAACAAAAGTATTATGTAATAATGATTTTCAGCTCGAAAATCTTTTTTTAATTTACTCTTTGTAAACAAATTTGTATTTGACACTTTTTTTTGAGAAACTGCACTGGGAGGCCCTAGAAGCAAATTGATTTGACGAAAGGTGAGGCAAAAATTATTTTTGGAAAATTATCGATTTTCGTATATAACGTATATCTCGAAAACCGTTGGAAATTCGACAAATATGTATAGAAACAATTTTATTGGAAATTTAATTAGCTTTCATTTTTACTTAGAACATATTTTTCTACAGTCCACCGTTTCCGAGATATAATCGAAAAACCCAAAAATGCGATCTTCTCCCCCTCCCACCTTATGCTCACCTCCCAGGGGCAGGGACTTTTAGTATGTTTACCTACTAACTACTCTTACCGAAGCCCTGAAGTCAAAAACTCGCATATTTCATGTACTCTACAATATATTTATTGACTGGACTATAACCGCAGGATCCGGGAAATGTGTTTGAAGTAAGCGCTTCAACGATTCTCCATCGATTTCTGTTTAGGTGCCGTCATTTTTCCGTATAGATCCAACTTTGTTGTTGTATTCTTTTGTGATAGCCTTCTGAAGTTTTGTTCAGTCGGGTGTTTTCTCAACCCCCTAGCAGTATTCTCTCCAGGTGGCTCTTTTAAATTTTTTTTATTGTATTCCGTTAGGATTTCTTTAGAAGTTCCCCAGTTGCCAGCTCTGTTATCCTGGTTGAACAGCTTTCTTGTCTTTGTCCTTAGAACAGAGAGCCCCTTATATTCCTGCGGCTCTCTTTTATCGTTTCTGGGCTGCTAATTTTACGATGGGTCATGCATTTATTACGATTCTCGTCGGAGAATTTAGGACTCCCCATGCATATTAATGCGGGTCATACCCACTAAACTCTCAACCCTTGAGGCGCTTTCGTTTAGCATAGTTTATCATTGCTAGTCGTCCCCGTGGCGTGCAGTATCGCTCAAGTCTAGCGGTCGTGCCCCGCCGGTTGTAAGGGCCGCGGTAGAATTATGCGCATCGGAAGCGGCAAATAGAACAAGAAACAATAAGCCCGTTCCAGCCCAGAGTGATAAACGAAAGGCGCGTTGGTAACGACCATAGCACTGGTCCGCCTCAGAGGCATTGCTTGAGCGCTTTTATTTTTATTTTTTATTTTTCCCGTGAGGAGGAATCTTCTAAAGACGCCCATGCTCTCTGATTAGAGCAGTGTCGGATTCACCCGCCTACCGACTAAACCTCCTCACGTCCCACGGCGGAGGCTTGTCCGCCTTCGAGGCACTGTTAAGTGCTCCACGCGCTGCCTGGGCATAGGGTTGGGATCCCAGGGTGCTCGGGGTTGTTTTTTACCCACCCTAGTTCTCTTATGTATTCCCTTTTTTGGCTCTTATGTTGCGGGGGGTTGCCCCCTCCGCCATCGCCTCTGGGCTTGTGCCTAGCCCCATCCCTTGCTTTTCTTTTGATCGGGCATCGGGGACCTCTGCTGCATGGCCTTCTGCCTTTCAGATCGCGCAGTAAGCGGTTGGCTTCCTGCATTGCCTGGCCTGGTGACCTTGATCTGATCTGATCTCAGGCAGAGGTTGCGTCGGTCTTCCTTGCTGCACTCGCAGGCCCGGTGGCCGTCCAGCCAGCAGCGGCTGTAGCCCTGCGGTAGCTCTTCTCGCCTGGTGGCTCTACTTTTATCCTCGTTCTTTCGAGTTCGTTGGCACCTCTCTCGGTTGTTATAACCGTTATGTTGATTGCTCCATGTCGAGCCGGTCTCGGCTCGTTTATCCAGTACTCCTCTCCGCAATTTGTTGCCTTCTGGATGGCTCGGTTTTCGTGGTCAGGAGGTCCAGGCCTCTTATGTGCAAGGTTACGCCGGACCTCCTGACTCTGGTCTCGGTGTTCGGCTTCCTTGCCTTGATAGCGTCACACTTCGTCCACTTTGGCGCCACTGCCCATCATCGATGTCCCTGATCCGCCGAACTAGGTCTGCGTGACTTTGTCCTTCTGCCGGCTTCATCAGGATTGTCTCTTCCTTCCTTGCTTTAGGTTTTGCCTCGGTGGCTGTTCCCTGGGGACTGCTCGGTGTGCGGTGTCCTTCAAGATCCCATACTGTCGCTTTTACTCTTGAGCCTACTAGGATAAACTCGAACATCTTCCTCAAAACGTGTGCTTGCAGCCTCGAGTTCTCGATTGCCAGCTCCTTTATTTCATTCGCCTCCGCGATTGATCTTATTTTCTGAATGCCCCGGTAGGTGATCTCCTTAGGACTAAGCTCGTTGTGGTATCACACAATATAGTGGGTGAACCTCTCCGTTTCCCCGTGGTGGCGCGTGTGCGCTATTGTGGCTACGTCCCCCACCTTCAAATTTAGACTCGCGAATTACTCTATCAGTCTGCCGGTTTTCTTTCGGTGTCGAGGAGGCTTTCCTCTTGGTGGTTTGAGCTTTGTTTTCTTCCTCCGAGTCTGAGCTGTCCGGGTTGTTGGCCCTTGCCCTTAACCAGTCTTTTAAAGATTACTTACTGTTCCTTCTCGTCCTAGTCTCCATCTTCTTCGTGGCCTTCTTCTTGGAGGGTTGCCTGAGCGCTTGGACTCCTGATAGTTCACTGTTTCCGTCTTCGTCACTGTTTCCTGACTGGCGGGTTTACCGTTAACCTGTACAAGGGTGTGATTCTTGAAACCACTCGTTTCGAACGTATTCGATTAACTGCCAAAGTCGCTAAACAAAATATTCTCGGATGTGAGCTCGTAATTTATGGAATTTCGGTTTACTAGCTTTAAAAAATACTAATAAAACGAAATTTAAATCGTGAACTGTCCGTAATTTGTAGAGCGACTTTCACAGTTAAACGAATACGTTCAAAATGAGTGGTTTAAAGAGTTACACCCCTTCCGTTTCAGCTCTGGCGAAGCGAGTCACCGCGTCCCATTTATCGGGCGTCTCAAGCATGATTGGCACCAGGCGGGCTGTTTTAGCCCTCTCCCCAAAAGTTTCTATTAGCTCCCTGGGCTATTATTCACAGGTCTCCAGGCTGTATGTTGCATGCTGGCACAATCCGCTGGTAACCCCGTCCGATCAGTACCAGGTACTGCTAGAAGCACCCGTGCTCAATGACCCAGTAGTCTTTTTTTTTTCGGGGTGGAGGATGGGAAATCTTCTAAAGACTGCGTGCCGGATTCACCGGGGCTTACCGGCTAAAACCCACCTCCAGGTTCTCTCAAGCTAGGGCGCGGTATTCGCCTCTCGGCATTGCATCACGCCCTAGCCCACCCCTGTCTTACCCCTCTGATCTGGGACTCTTCCTTTTTCTCTCCTCGGCTTCCTTTATCTTCATGATGTCTGTGATGAAACCCCCTATCGCTTCCCATCCTTCCAACCGTGGCCCGTGAGGAATTGCGTCAGGTGGTAGTTTACTTCCTCGTGGGTTCTGCTGTACCAGCTTCTTACTGACGGTATCAGCGCCTTTGTCCATTTGCCTTTGGCGTCCCATTCCTTTTCCCATGCTGTAATTGTTTTTTCCCTGGCCGCTTGTTTGGATACAGTCCTAGATGCCGCTCTTTCTTTTGCCATGAGGTGGATCGGTATTGTCGAGGCTACAACTTGAATGGCTCTCGTGGACACTGTCCGATAGCTGCAAGCGGCCCTGATCGCCGCATTGCGTTGGGGTCTTTCGAGTAAAGTCCTATACCTGGCTGTTTCCATTTGGGCGTGCCAGTTGGGCGCAGCGTATAGGAGGATGGAGTTAACTACCGACAGCAGGGTGAGCCTGCGTGCCTGTCGTGCCCCTCCTAGGTTGGGTAGAATTCTGTTTAGGCTTCGTACTGCCTCGCTTGCTCTTTCCGCCGTCCTCTTGAAATGGGCGCCGAAGTTTAGGTTTCTACCTAGGGTGATCCCTAGGTAGCGTAATTCGCTTTTGCTGGACACTTCTGTGTACCCCACCTGTATATCCATCTGCTTGAGGGTGTTTCTCCCCACTAGGACCACTATCTCTGTTTTGTGGGAGGCCAGTTTGAGGCCGTTTCTGGCAATCCATAGGCCCACCTCGTCCACTGCTTGCTGAGCTCGTAGCTGTACCTCATGCGGTCGCCTGCCTCGGATGACGAGTGCCAGGTCGTCCGCGTACCCGATCGAGGTACAGTCGGGCGGCATAGGAAGCCTGAGAACCCCGTCATAGAAAATGTTCCACAGTGTGGGGCCGAGGATGGACCCCTGCGGAACACCTCCCGTCATGTTGAGCTTGAGGCTCCCGACCATGACCACTCTGTGCGACAAGTAGCTGCGCATTGCCGCCTGGAGATAGGTAGAAATCCCCAGCCTCCTCAGCACCTCGTCTATCCGTGCCCATGGGGCGGAGTTGAAAGCGTTCTGGACATCAAGGGTGATCATCGCCATGAATCCCCCCCTGGTGTCTAGCCTTGCCTCCTCAGCGGCCCTCAGAACTGCTGCAATGGCGTCCGTTGTCGATCGTCCCTCGCGGAAGCCGTACTGGTTTTGCGATAGGCCATCCCTCTCGCAGACCTCTCGGAGTAGACGTTGGTTTATGATCTGCTCATATAACTTCCACGCCACGTTGAGTAGGCACAGATTGGCCTGAAACTTTTCTGCTCCCCCGGCTTTATAGCCTTCTCAAGCAGGGTTAGACGGGCCTCTATCCAGCTGGTTGGGAAGCTGCCTGTCGCTAGTAGCTCGTTGAAAATGGGTATTAGTGCCATCGGTGCCACTTCTGCTAGGGATTTAGCTGCTTCGGGGGGGATTCCGTCCGGTCCTGCGGCCTTGCCAGCCTTGAGCTTTCTTCCTGCATTGGTGATTTCCTCGGCCGTGCATGGAGGGAAGTCTGCCCTGCGCTCTGTCTCGTTGGCCCATGAAGGTTCCGGGCCAGACACGAAAAGCTCTTTCGCTACCCTCAGCTGTTCTTCGTCGTCGAGCTTCACCGGGGTTCGGGGGGTTATCTTGCCTGACACGATTTTGTATCCGAGCCCCCATACGTCGTTGTCTACGCTCTTGCATACATCCCTCCATGCATCCCCCTTAGATTTGGTTATCGCCTTTTTTAAGGTTCTCCTTGCCTCTTTCAGGTTGGATACCAGCACTTCCAGTCTATCTGGATTTGCGCGTCCCTTCCCTCTGGCGCGATGACCCAGTAGTCTGTCTCGCCATGTTTGCGGTCGGTCCATTCCCGGATGTTCAGGGTGTACCACCTCGTCCATTGTCCTCTTGGTGACTCCTGCCACCTTGCCACTCTATCATGGTCGAATCCCTAGCTTGCTCTTTTGAATCTTTGGCCGATGTTCCTCCTTGCCTTGGCCTGTGACCGTACTTGCTGGCTACGGCCACGGTGGTTTTGTAAACACAACTCGTCCAAAGAGTTCAGGTGCGGAGAGCCGAGGTCAGTCTCTGGTTGTTTTGCTGTGAGCGCATTGCGCCATTGGCCCAGAACGGCGCCGCGTAGTTTAGTTACGACTCCTCTTAACCGCTCTGGGGCCACCGATGTTTAGGAGTATCCGCACAATTGCGGCTTCAGTCCTGGCTGCTTTCTGTGAGGCCTGCAGTATGTGGGCAGTGTGGTGGACGTTTGCATCCAGTACCCAGGTAGCTGATTGTGTGCCCGATGGCGATCGTCTGGCCTAGGAGCACGGTGGTCCTGCACCTTTTCGTGTCAGGCCTTCTAGCGGACAGTAGGTCGACTTCCATCTTGAGAGCCGCGACCTTCCAGACGTTTCCCCGCATCCATCATGCGATTCGTGTAACAGCCAACTGGACGTTCGGTGTCAGCGCTCGATTCCGACCACTGGGTAGTCGACAAACGACATCATCGCAATCCCTGGTGGGAAATTCAATCGTACGACATCATAGTACAGGTGTTCCAAATAAGGGGTCCCAAGACTGCACCCTGTGGGACTCCTTTGGTCATGTCGTGCTTGGTGTCCGTGCCCTGTAGCTTACTCTCTTGGAGCTCAGGTAGCTTGTCGGACGTAATAGTGGTGTCATCGTTTGTAGGTTACGCAATGCCTCAATGATTCTATCCCATGGTAGGGAGTTGAAGGTAGTGCTAACATCTAGTGTAACCATGAGGCACCTCTTTCGAGGTCCTTTCTGGACAGTTGGACTCAAATGGAGAATTTAGGAATCCAAGGAACTGTCAATGGGATATGTAGAAACAAAACTTGCGAAGGGCGTGGAAATAAATCCGAGCAAGGTCAGAAAAATAGTGGAGCTAGAACTATGACTGCATCACAAATACTATCATTTTAATAGTATTTGTGATAATCAGTCATAGTTCTAGCTCCACTTTTTTCTCACCTTGCTCGGATTTATTTCCACGCCCTATCGCAAGTTTTGTTTCTACATATCCCATTGACAGTTCCTTGGATTCCTAAATGTCTGCGGGGTAGTTTTTGTGAATTTTATTTTAAATCTAATATATCTGTCGTCAGACAGAGATGGTTCGTCTTCTTCTTCATATTCTTATCCGATTGCGGATGTTTGCGATGAGCATGACTAGCTTCAATTTATTGGTTGCTATTCCGAAGAGCTCGTTCTACGTCTTCCCGTACCACGCCCTGAGATTCTGCAACCATAAAATTCTCCTCCGTCCCGGTCTTCGTTTGCCGTGTATCTTGCCTTGAATGATGGCTTGTAACAGGGCGTATCTGTCCTCGTTCCGCATGATGTGACCTAGATATTGGAGCTTGTGGGTTTTGATAGTGTCCATGATTTCTTCTCTTTCTTCAACCTGTGGAGGATTTCTATGTTTCTTACTCGGTATTTCCAAAATATCCGCAAGTATAGCCACAACTCAAAGGCTTTAGTGTCCAGGACTCGACTCCGTAAAGTAATATTGGGAATATGTAGCACCTCAGCATGTCTACTTTGGCAACAAGATGGAGTTCGTGATTTTTGAAGAGGTTTTTCATTGTATTGAAGGCAGCTCGAGCTATCCCAATACTACTTTTTATCTCTTGGCTATTGTCCCAGTTTTCGTTCACAAGTGTACCTAAGTACAGTTTGTACAGTTGTTTGTCTCACTCTCTATTTGTTGATTGTGAGCGTAAAGATTTAGATTGGCTATATTTTCTTTGCTTATGACTAAGAATTTTGTTTTGTCGCTATTGATATTAAGTCCATATCTTTCACTGGCCGCTATAATTCTGTTCAATAGTGTTTGAAGTCCTTCAAGAGAATCAGCGAATACCATTTTGTCGTCGGCATGCCGGATGTTATTCAGTCTAGCTCCCTTCAGTAAAATGTCTTCTTCTATGCCTTCTAACGCTTCTTTAAAGATCTGTTCGGAATATAAACTGAACAGAATCGGAGAAAGTATGCACCCATGTCTTACCCCTCTAGCATTTTAATGTCTTCTATTTCTTCGTCTTCTATTTTCATAGATGCGGTCAGGTTCCAGTACAAGTTGGTGATGATTTGGCGTCAATGCCCACTTGTTTTAGTATGTCTAGCATCTTGTGATGTTGCACCCGATCAAACGCTTTCTGATAGTCAATTAGGCATACGTAGATATCGCAATTCACGTCTCTAGATCTTTGGAAGAGCATCTGCACTGAGAAAAGCGCTTCCTTTGTGCCTATAGCGTTGATGAACCCAAATTGATTTGCTGAGATTTGTTCTTCGCACTTGTTATAAATTCTCTTGTGTATTATTTTTACGAATATTTTGAGAAGATGACTCGTGAGACTGATACCTCTATATTACTCGCATGTTTTTGCTCCTACTTTCTTTGATAATACGATGAATTCCGACTTCAATCATTCTTCTGGTATACTGCCCGAGTTGTATATTCTGTTGAATATGTTGGCGAGTATTTTGATATGCTTCTCACTTAACAGTTTCAGGATTTCAACTTGTATGTCATCCGGCCCTGCCGCATTTCCATCTTTCATTCTTTTTATTGCTATGTACACTTGCTCTACCAAGATGTGCGGTCCCGTTTCTCCTTCGATAATTGGTGTTGCTATTCGTTTCATCTTCAAATAGTTTGTTGAGATATTCCCTCCACGTTTTCTTCTTGTCTTCTAAGTTTATGATATTTTTTCCCTCGTTGTTCACCAGCTTTCCAAAGTTCTTTTTTCTTGTTTTGCCTGTCAGTTCTCTAATTCTTCGGTGCACCTTAAATTCGTCATATCTTTTCTGCAGCTGTTCTATCTCTTGACATGCTTCCGCTCTTTCTTTGGCCTTTCTAATTTCTTGTCTAATTGTCTTGTTTATTTTTCTGTATTCTTCATTGTTGTTCTTTTGTTCTCGCCTCTGCTCCATTAATTTTAGTATTTCGTTTGTCATCCATGATTTCTTCTTCTTTTTCTTTTCCCTTTCCTTAATATGTGTCGTCTTGGTTTTTTGGATGATTTTATTCAGAACTGCTATTTGTTGTTCTACTGACACGGTTTCATCAATTTCTTTATTGATTTTCTCGTTTAGTTATTTTCCTACCTCACTTTTGATGTTAGGATCTTTCAGTATTCTCATGTTGCATTTGTTTTTGGCCTTCGTTTTCTTAATCTTAATCAGTTTTTCTGTTAAAAGTTAAGGTAAATACCGGGTGATTAAAATCCTCTTAGGCCCAATTCACACATAAGCGGCGTCGGGCGGAGGGGTGGTGTAGGCCAGGTGCAGGTGCGACGTCACACAGGCGATTGTGATGTCCATATGCAGTGAAGGGTGGACATTGCACCATAAGTTTACATAGAGACGGCGTGGAAGAGTTGTGCCTCTCGCCTCGCAGCCACCGTGTCTCAGGCGAAGAGGCTAAAACGCGGTGCCGGCACGAGAGGCACGAGGCAAATGCCCGCGCCTCGTCATCTAAGTGGGCATTGCACAATACGTTTATATAGAGGGGGCGTGAAAGCGTCGTGCCTCTCGCCGCGCTTTCACCTCTTCGCCTCCTATGTGTGAATTGGTGCTAAGATTCTCTCTTGACCGGCGAAAAAGACTCACTGCTAATAGGCCTTTAAAGATAGAAGTTTAAAAACAAAATTATGTCAAAAATATTATATATACAATTTATATTGAATTCTTTATATATATTTAATCGTTGAATTTTGTTTTGTATTAACAGATAGTGACACGCTTGTTATGGGATATGGTGAAAACAAAGTGACAATATGGAATCTAGAATTTGGATATATAGTGGCTACTATTGATATTGTAGACAAATCTCCAGAAGCCATCCACTTATGGGTTAAATGTGATAGGGTAATTTTTCTGATGAGAGTTGATTTAACATGCTTTTAATATATTACAATTTGCAGGGCTTTCTTTTCTCGTTACAACAGTTTCCGGACGGCGTTTTACGATTAATAGCAATTAATGGCATAAATCATAGTTGGAAAAAATTGCAGATGTATAAACCACCATCCGGATTTCATAGGTAATTATAGTGCTAATTTGTAGAGCTAGACAATGGTTAGTGAAATCAAGTCTAACAATTTTCTAACTCTACAAATCACAAAGTTAACACTTCAACAAACATGAATGAAAACTTCCCTGGAAAATCTTGTTAAAATACGATTTTTAATAGATAATGATAATGAACCTTTCCAAGGTATTTGTCGTGTTTTGAGGAAACTGTGATCATTGCTTCCATGGCTTGTCGGGAAACTTTTCAGAACAAGTAGTAATGGATGTAGTATGAGGTTGACCATCCAGCATCTAGTAGCTGTATTATTGGTAGAATGCAAATGTCTAAATTGCTTGCTGTGGGCATTGATCGGTTGGTCTTGACCATCATATGAAATGTGAAATCAGTTCAATATTGATATTTGGGCTTGGAATGTGTTTATTCTGTATTATTTCTAAAGTAATTAAAATTTTAGGTTGCAAGGTGTCTGTGTGGAAAACGGAATTTTGGTATGTTTTTATAATAACGGACTGCTCTGCTGGAACATCCAAACAGGCGACTTAATGGCCGAGGAATTAAGCAGCGAGGTTAAGTATATCCCGTCAGGCAAACATGTGATATGTGTCACATCAAACCAACAAATTAAAGTGAAAAATGCACTGTCCTACTTAATTACAAACTACGATTTTAGCGAAATTTAGAGAGATTTCCATATGGATAATTTAAATGGAAGAAGAAAAATGTTCGAGTTATTCGTGTGTAGATCTGCGCGTAAAGTGTACAAAATGTAAATATTTTACATTAATTAGTATGATTTTTATAGAGTATGTGTATATTATGTATTATAGTAGTATACACCGCGCGTTTTTTTTGTTACAATGTCTTTTATTTATTTTGTTTGCAATGTACATAGTGCACTGAATCAGTTGTATTACTCACATGAGAACATAATGCTTCATATTTTATTTGAAACTATTAAGTAACTTTGAATTTATAAGAATTGATATAAATATATGATTTTGATGATTTTTTAACGTACTATTATTATTATTATTACCTAAAATGTGTTATGTTAACATTTCTTACAAACTAATAAAGAGTAGCTACTTTTAATTTTAACACTCCTCTACAATTTGTTGAGGATTTTAATGAACTGACCAAATATGTGCAATAATAATTATTAGATTTTGAAAGTTATTCTGATTACTTATGACTTTATAATTAATCCTGTGGCTCTAGGGTATCCTTTTGAATGATTCTGTGGCTGGCAATAGTGAGCAAGGTCGCTGGTTTTGCCCCGTTATATCACGTCCTTCGCTGCGTATTTTCTCCACTCTTGTTTGTCGTTTTTATCTTAATGTCTATTCTATATCTTTGTGTTACATGTGTATCTGCCCCTTATATGTTTGTAACGGTCGTCCTTTCTACCTTGACTCTCTAATGTTGTACTCAAATGCGTGCATCGCTATTTTTCCTTTTCTTAGAGTGAGACCAATTCATCTCCATTTTCCTCTTTATATTTGTGTTTCTATAGGATTCTGGGTGCATATCTCCATAGCTCTATATTAGTTATGTTGTTTGGTTAATAGATTCCTAGAATATTCTGGAGGCATTTGTTTACTTTGCTGTCTTTTTTTATTGACCACAACCGGCATCCATATAGTAAGATACTAAGAACTGTGATATTACATTAATGTTCTTAAATAAACGAGATAATTTGTTACCTAATTTCAAATATAGGAAGTATTCCCGCGTATCCCCTCCATTTTTTAGTTCAGGCAGTGACCGATCTCCCGCGGAGTCACCACCGTCGCGATTTCGCTGTTGCCTATTTTTAACATGTAAGGTGCATTTCTGGCATGTTTTGTGTGTGTGTGTGTGTGTGTGTGTGTGTGTGTGTGTGTGTGTGTGTGTGTGTGTGTTTTAAGTTGGTTGAATGCACACTACGCCTTGTCTTCTTCTTCATGTCATTTCCGGATCCTCCTTCCTTAATAGCAGAATTGCTTAGTTGATGTTATCTTATCTTCGCCTAGGATAATATTCGGCCGTACTCGCTTCGGTGGTACATATACTAAAATTGGAACGATACATAGAAGATTAGCATGGTTCCCGCGCAAGGACACACGCAAAATCGTGAAGCGTTTTTAACCAGCCAAGGCTCAGGAGGAGGACACACTAGTGAAGCCGACCCAAGGACAGACCTACTCGATCTTGTCAAAAGGCAGATGCAGGGAGCAATGTCATTGCCAGGGCGGAGAAGACGGAGAACGGCTACCTCTGCCTACGAGTTATAGGCACTGAAGACAAGGTAGACCGGCAGTGCGAGGTAATCGCGTCCTGGGAGCAGAAACTCATGTGAGGAGATCGTGGACCATACTCCAGATTAGAGGACTTGACGTCCTCGCAACCAAAACGGTGGAGACCGTCAAGCAGGTCATCGGCTCCGAAGACACATACAGAATCGGAGAACTGAGAGGAATTGCTCCCAGATCGTGACAGTGACTACCGGTAAGAAGGGTGCAGAGAAGCTAACCTCAATGAGTTTCAAGATCGGGATGGTGAACACAAAGGCCACTCGATGCGAGGAATTCACAAGTGGATGTAGCCGCGGTTGGCTAGATGGGCGCTGAGTGCACGGGAGAGGACAGAAGGAGTGTCTTTTGTCTCAAATGCGGGAAGGAAGACCACCAGCGATAGTGCCGGCGGGAAATCCCGTACTGTGCGCTCTGTACGATGGAGGGCCATGCAGCAGGAGGACTTAGATGCCCCATAAAGAGGAGGGCATATGAAAAAATAGAGGATGAAGGCCGAGGGGAGGAGGCCGTTCCCCAATAAATGACTCATGCACAAATTAAAACGCTGCGGCCAAACGTAGGAAGAGGTAGGGCAGCACAGCTTCTGCTTGCTACTGCCACGTCGAAGGATGCCCACGTAGTAATATTAATGAAGCTGAACAACGCGAAACTTGACTGCTTGTGGGACGTCGCAATCAAGACACTGGAGATTACGTGAGCCAGGATAGGGGATCTAACGATGAAGGCGTGCTATCTCTCCCCTAACTGCGTAATAGTGCCACGGAGTGGTTGCGGACGCTCAAGAGAACCACACAGCATGAGCGGGTCGTCGTGGCGGGCGGTCCCCAGGCATAACTCTTCCAAGCCGCCTCTATGTAAACATAAGGTGCAATGTCCACCCCTTCACTGCATATGGACAGACAGAATCGCCTGTGCGACATCGCGCCTGCACCTCGCCTACACCGTGCCTCCGTCCGTCGCCGCTTATGTATGAATTGGGCCTGACATGAGGGATGAATGCCGACCTTCGAAAGAGGGAACTCTGCATCCTTCATTCACATCACCATGGCATCTGTGCAGCTGGCAGGGAAACTGCGGGGCTGGGAGGTTCTAACAGAAGAGACCCTGAGCGGTCATGGTTAAATATCGTTCAGGGTGTAAAACGTAGCTGCCCAAACACAGCAAGAACCAATCTAAAGACGAAGAAGTGGGTGGTTGAGAAGATGGATAACCACCTGCTCAAAACCACTCCATAAGCCATAGCAACAACAACGGACAAGGAAGACCCGGATTACATGGCAGATGAACTGAACACGAAACTTCAGACAGCGTACCAGACTGCGATACCGACCCGATCTAACGCTACCAACAGGGTGACAAGGTGGGGGTTGCCGCAACACTGACCGAACACCTGCAGGTTTGGTACCGGACACTGCGGAGGAGTTCAGGAGGGCGATCGCCGGAACGAGTGCTGGCGGAAGCTCTATGTGGAGGTCGAACACGACCAGTGGGCCCTACAGGTTCGTCATGAAAAAGATCGGAGCTCGCCCGACTGGGCCCGAAGCCACCTTTCCTGGAGGGGTGAGACCAGTGAATGTGGCTCTTTTTCCTCCAGGACAGGACAACTACGACAACCCCCCAAGAAGACGAAGCGGAAATGTCACCAGAAAGAGACTGGGAACAGGAAGAAGTACTGGCGGCCCTCGAAAACCCCCCAGAAAGAAGACACCGGGGCCCGACGGACTGCCCAATGTGGCAATCAAAGCGGCAGAACCGGAGATAGCCGAAACTCTCCAATTGATGCATACGGAGAGCAATCTTCTTAAAGCGTTGAAGACGGCCCGCCTCGTCTTAATCCCAAAGGCTGGGAAGCCGCCGAGCGACGCCGTTTCATACCGCCCGCTCTGCCTCTTGGTCGGGCTTGGAAAGACCTTCGAGAGACTGATAGCGGACCTCTTTTCTGGGGCCATCGATGCTGCCGGAGGCCTACACGACCGGCAGTATCCTTTAGAAAGGGCAGGTTCACAAAGGACATCATCCTCACCGTAAGAGGGCTGATAGCGGAGGCAAACGAGGTTACAAGAGGCAAAGACGACACTGCACAACGGTCATCCTGGCCATTGCGAATGCCTTTAACACGCTGCCATGGACGACCATCATGCAGGCATTGAGAAGCAAGGACATACCAACAGCCTTAACTACTAGCTTGGTAAGGGGATACCTTGCAGATAGAGGGGTGATACACGAAGGACGCACTGGAGCAACAAGACAAGAGATGATGGGAGGGACACCACAGCAAGAACTTAGGGTCCCTTCTATGGAACAATACTATGATTTTGCTCAAATTTTCACAAGGTCGTATGAGCTCTAAGTTTCAGATGATTTTTTAAAATTTATACCTCATTTTCCGAGCTCCTTAAAAGAGTTTAAATTTGCTCGTAAAGTGTGATACGGACTCGCAAAGTGGGTAGGATTATTGGGAACATATGATTACTCAATTGCTTCCGCGATTCAAGTATAATATGGCTCACTAATCGCACACATGTCGGAGGAAACACATGCATTGCGTTCATGGGCGACATGGTAATAGTCGCCTACGGAAGCGACCTGGAGGAAACCGCGAGAAAGGCGAAGCAGGCAGCGGAATCCATAGCGACCTGCGACCTGGATGACGGGCAAAAGTCTCAAAATAGCTCTTGCCAAGACCGAAGTCGCCATTGGCTCACCCAATAGAGTAGGTATTCGGGCCGTCACAAAGATAGAAATGTTCGGGGGTGACACTCTCAATCAAGACAAGTGAAGTAACTAGGTACCAGGTAAAGCGGAGCCATACACCTCAAATTTTTTAATCCCTGGAGCGGCTAATCTCGAACATCGTAGGCCCGAATGAACAAAAGCGAAGACTGCTAGCGACGGTGTCGCTGATATATGCAGCCCCGGCCTGGGCTGGAGTGACAACGACCAAAAGGAACTGCGACAGGCATAGAAGGGCGTTGCGCACCAGTTAGCTTAGAATCACTCGGGCCTACAGGACGACTACAACAGATGCAATTGCAGTCCTCGCTAGAATGATCCCAGCCTTGTGGTGGAAGGAAGGGCCGAAACGTACTGTATACAATTTCCATTTCCTGGGAATTCTTCTTCTCCGTAGCGCTACAACCCGGGGTGGGTTTTGGCTGCCTTCACCACTTGTCTCCATCTAGGGCGGTCTTCTGCGGTTTCCTGCCATGTGGTTAGGTCCACTCCTATTGTTGTGAGGTCTTTCCTGATGTTGTCCCCCCGCCATCTCAATGTTGGCCTTCCTAACGGTCTTCTTCCTTGGGGTGCTTCCTCCCACTCTGATTTGATTCATCTCGTGCTGTGACTCTTCTGGACGTGGCCTGCCCAGCGTAATCGGTTTGCCTTTACTTCCTGTACAATATCTGGGCTATCATACAACTGGCATAGTTCGACGTTCGTCCTTATTCTGTATCGGCCTGTTTCTGGGTTCAGGTAGGGTCCGTATATTCTACGTAGTATGTTCCGCTCAAACCGTCTTAGTATTTGGGTGTCATTTACGGTGTTGGTCCACGTTTCGCCTCCATACATTATAATCGGTCTTATAATGGTCTTGATAAGAGTGATTTTTGATTTCCTACTGAGGTTTTTAGACTTTAATAAAGGTAGTAGTGCGAAGTAACATTTGTTTCCTTGGGTGGTACGGTGTTTGAGCTCTTCATATCGTTATCCTTGCCCTTAGATAATTAATTGTTTTGACATGTTGTATTCATTCATTGTCACGTTTTGTCGTAAGCGGTCACGTGCGGGGTTTCTTGTTACATGCATATATTTTGTTTTCTGCTCGTTCATCCGGAGCCCTAACTTATTGGCTTCCCTTTCAATGTGTGCAAAATTTTCCTTTACGCTCACTGCGCTGTCTCCGACTAAATCAATATCGTCCGCGTATGCTTGTAACAGACTTGGTGCTTGCGGTCCAAATATCTTCGTTCTTGTCCTTGCTGTTATTACGGCCTTTTCCAGAGCAATATTGAAGAGATTTGGGGATTGTTTTAGGCCTGTGTTGATATCAAACGAGTCGATGTACTCTTCTTCTATCTTGATACTGCTTCGGGAGCCCTCTATACATGTCTTGGGCATACGCACTAGTTTGCTGGGAATTCCAAGCTCTATCATTGTCTCCCATAGCCTCACTCTAATGATGCTGTCATAAGCTTTTTGGAAATCCACGAAGAGGTTATGGAGGTCTCTTTTCCAAGAGCTGGCGGATGGTAAAATACTGGTCCGTTGTGGATCTGCCGCCTCTGAACCCGCATTGGTATTCGCCTATAATTTCTTCTGCATAGGGGGAGATATGTTGTAGGAGGATATTTGAGTGGATTTTGTATGCGTTGTTTAGCAGAGCAATGCCTCGATAATTGCTGCACGTCATTTTGTCCCCTTTCTTGTGCAGTGGGATAATGACCTCTTCCTTTCATTCCTCTGGGATTACTTCCTTCTCCCAGATACGGAGTATCAGACTATACATGTATTGCGTCAATTGGTTTCCCCCTTTTATGAAACTCTTGCTGGGTTTCATCGCGACCCGCCGCCTTGTTGTTTTTTAATTTTTTATATATTATATAGCTTTGGCGGTTTCCTTCAGACTTGGTGCACTAATTTGTGTCTCTGCTGTATGGACAGGTTGGTGGTTATCCTGGTTCGTTTTATTGAGGAGGTGAAGTACACTCTTTCCATGTACTATAGTACTTATAAGCACTTCATTTTTTGCTGTTGTGATTTCGCCATTCTCTCGTTTCAGCATGGTTGCGGTTCTTGGGCAGAAACCTTTCTTTTGGGATCTTGCCATTTGGTAGAAACTTCTTATTCTGTCATTTTCACGGCTTGTTTCCATCTGTTGGATTTTCTCCGTTTCGTTCTCTTTCTTTTTCCTTTTAATAGTTTTTCGGATGGTGCTTCGTAAGGAATTATATCTCGCTATGGTGTTTCCTGTGGGGATCTGCAGCTTTTCGAGGCGAGCTTCCGCTTTTCGTTGACTCAGTTCCTGGCATTCCGCGTCAAACCAGATTTTTCTGCACTGCTTTGTCTTAGGTCCTAGAACTTCCTTATTGACTCTGTTGATGCTTTCTTGTATATGTCTCCACATTACTTCTATGTCATCGGTATCGATGGCTTTTTGGGTTAATAGGTTTGACATGTTTTCCCCAAAACGTCTTTCAATCTATGCATCTTTTAGTTTTTCGGTGTTAACTAAGTTTCTTTTCTCTGTTGGTTTTCCTACTCCAGCCGCGATTCGTATCCTTACTTTTATACTGACTAGCATGTGATCTTAGTCCGCTTCGGCTCCTCTGCACGTTCTTACATCCAGTACATCGCTATTGTGTCTACCATCTACTAGCACATATACAGAGATTAGGGTTGTATTATACCATTTGCATCGTATTCTTAGCACGCATATTCTTTCGCTGACCGGTTTGAAATTTATTACTTTTGACAGAAGTTCCTTTTTGATAGCAAAACCAGTTCCGTGTTCGTGCCTATCCTCAGTGCCTATAGAATATTACAAAGTTCCCGACTATGATATTTCCTCAGCCAAGCCACCTGATTTTTTGTAGGGCCGTAATATCCATGTTGTATTTTTCCAGAGATTGCACTGTTATCAGCGAGGCCCCAGGCCTGCGCCAGCTTAACACATTCCACGTGCCGATGTTCATATCCTTCTGAGTTCGCATTGTTCGTTTCCGTTGATCCGTCCTGTTCCGAGGCAAGTTTATAGGTTTCATAACATGTTTGTTTTCCGGTGCGAGGCCGCGGGAGCTATTTTATTTTACTCCTACCCTCCATGCGATGGATGGCGAGCATCCCCCTATCAGCCACCAGGAGACGCGCCCTGTAGGGGTTAAGGTTCCCCCAGGAGTTGGGACCACTGCCGAATGTAAACATATGAGATGGAGCAGTAAACGCGAAGTGAACTAGGACCCTTTTTCTACTAAGACCGATAGTGGAAAGGAGCAAGAATGATAAAACAAACCAATAAAACTTTATTCCTTGTACGATTATCTCACTTTCCTCACCCATTTTCTGTTCCACGCCATTCTATAGCAGATTGTGACGCCTTTTCTATCCTCTCATAACCAATCACTTACCTTTCTACAATCCCCCACCCACTCTGCTTTCACTGCCTCACATTTGTTGATTTCCTCGTTGCTCTACTCTTCGCTGTTGATATAGCTCTGGCGGTTCCGCCCGCACTTGCCACACAACACCCCTTATTCTCTCCCTGACTTCAGTTCCTAGACTTTCCATTCCTTTCAACTGTTCCTCCACCACACCTCTGACATACCCCACATAAACCTACCTCTGCATACAAACCCAAAATCTAAATACTTAAAGCAATTCACTCTCTCAATCATTCTTCAATTCCATGTCAACTCTGCGGCTCTACCCATCCTACCCTTATTTCACATTAATTTGTTTTTCCATATTCATTACTAATCCCCTCATATCAAGGTACCTTCCCATCTCTTACATCACCACTCTCTTGGCCACAAGCACTATATGATCTGCATATGCTAGCATCCATACCTTGGTTCTTCCTACCACAACCAATCCTGATTGCCCTCTCCTTAGCGCCTCCTCCAACTCACTCTTATACAAACTAAACAGAATCCCCGTTCTGTTTAGTTTGTGCACATCCCAGCCTTACTCCCACATTTATTTTCAATTTCTCCGTAACTTCTCCATTCATTCCCACGACTGCCTATGACTCTAAGGAGAAGAGTTTGCGTTTGGTATATTTGATATTCTTTCCGAAACACCCAGTGTAAAGACATAATTAAAAATATAAAAACTGATCAAATCGTTAGACTAAAGTTTATTAGTGATATCCAGAAACTGATAAATATAAAACAGAAATTTTACCAATAAAAATTACAACTTACAATCACAAATTAACCCATTAAGTTCACTCTACAATTTCAGTTCTGGTATTAAGAGACTGTTGTGCATTTTTGTTAAAGCCACATTGTACATAGGAAAGCCTGTTAATAAATCCTCTAAGACTATTAGAAGTTTCCGATTCTTCTCTCGTTCCTCATTGTATTTGCTATTCACTTCCTTTGAACTCTTGTAAACCAAAAAAGGTGATCTTCCTCTTGCCAGTTCTGTATACACTTTCAATTTTTTTTGTTTAAAAAAATATATATCCATTTTCTAAAAATACACAGTCTTTTATAACTTGTGTGCATATGTTAAATAATATAAATCATAAATATTTTATGTTTAACTAAATTTTATATAGCTACAATGGTAATACACATCTAAATACTATGGACCAGGGGTACCCAACAAGTCAATCTCGATTGACCGGTCTATTGCTAAGCCAATTTTGGTCGATCGCTCGCTACTACTTAAGGTAGATACGTGGTTTGGACAGATATTTCGCTTATCTACTTGTAGCTCTTACTGAACATACAGTGTATAGACATAGTATGTATTTCACATCTCCCCTTCCCCACTAGACTACGCCTATGACAACAAGTCGATCGCTGCACATTTTTAACATAAAAAGTAGATCTTATGTACATAGTTGGCCACTTCTGCTGACTATACAGGATTTTGTTTTATGGAGTGTATGAAACAATACAATTGTCTAAAAACAATTTAAGTAAAAGTTTTACCTACCATTTGTTTATCAATATGATGCGAGTCCAATTCCCGTTGAATCATTTCCATCTCCCTCCTCAACGAATCGACAGTCAATTGCGATAATTTCATATCGTTTTTGTATTTACTAATGTCTTCACATACATTCCGATATATATTTATATACTGACTTATTTCCTAGAGTAATGACGTTTCAATAAAACCACACAAACAATTATAAGGCCCAATTCACACATTAGCGGCGTCGTACGGAGGCGCGGTGTAGGCGAGGTGCAGGTGCGACGTCGCACAGACGATTGTGATATCCATATGCAGTGAATGGGTGTACATTGCACCATATGTTTACATAGGGGTGGCGTGAAAGAGTTGTGCCTCGCGCCTCGCAGCCACTGTGCCTCAGACGAAGAGTCTAAAACGCGGTGCCGGCACGGCGAGAGGCACGAGGCAAATGCCCGCGCCTCGTCACCTAAATGGACATTGCACCATATGTTTATATAGAGGTGGCGTGAAAGCGTCGTGCCTCTCGCCGCGCCGGTACCGTGCCTTCGCCTCTTCGCCTTCAATGTATGAATTGGGCCTAAATCTACTTACATTTTCCGCCTTTTTAACCTTATTTTTCATATCGTCTAATTTTCGTGAAAAATTGATACGTAATTGATTAGCACCCCCTTTTTGGATTTTACCGCGACCCTCTGCACTAACGAAAATGTCTTCTCTGCGCGTGATGCAATGCTCGAGATCTATAATTAGCTTTTCTTGGGCTTTGCGTAATTGAGAATAACGAATCTACAAAAATGTAACTGGTTATTTTGAGTAAAATACTATCCTTTAATAAGTAACAGTTAATTATTGACCTAGATCAATAATGAATCTATTATTGCCCTAGATTAATAATCAATTCATTATTAGGAGGAGGAATAGGTCATTTGAGAAATGGAATATTAATCCTCTAATGCCCAAGTTTTTTATCGTTGCGCAAAAATGTTCCGCATATAATTGAAGACCGCTGATGAATGTATGAATGAATCTGTATTCAACTGTTTTCTATCGGTATACCGTCAGGTTCTACACCTACTAAAGGTATGTCCGCCTTGAGGCGTTGGGCATCGAAGCTATACAATATTTAAATGCACCGTTATATGCGATTAAGCGTGGTCCACCTTGAGGCGGAGTTGGGCATTGTAACTCTCTAATGCCCAACTCCGCCTCAAAGCGGATCACGCTTAATCGCTTATAACGGTGCATTTAAATATGGTATTGACGATTCACGTTAACGGTTTTCTTTTAAAGTAGTAGGTAAAGCTGATCTTTGTTATTGTTTGATCAGCTGATTGCATTAATATCATATGATTTCAGTCACTTCTACAATAATGCGCAATTGTTAATGTACTTTTATGGTATAAATAGTAAAACCTTGATTCTATAGTCATTTATAAGATAAAAAAAAATGTTATGCAAACAAATTCCCTACTAAATTTTTCAATGTAGTTCATTTCCTGCCACCAGATGGAGTATCAGCCGGCTTGAATCGCCAATAGCTTCGATGCCCAATACAAGGCGTTAGGCTCAAAAATAATAGTACGGTTATAGTCTAGACCAACTGACTATTGTATTCACGCTCAATAATGGATTAATTATTAATCTAGAACAATAATGAGTTAATTATTCACCTATCATACTCACATTCATTCGATGTATTTCAGACTTCATCTTGCTGATCTCCCCATCCTCTCCATTCTCCTTTTCAATATTCTTACGAGCTTGCACGGCCAACAAAATCTTTCCCTCCCAACACAAAAACTCGCGGTTCCGCTCAATCAGCTCGTTGCTCAACGAATGTTTATCTTCAATTATCTCGCTGAGTTCGTTTTTAATTTTCAACGACTCAAACTCAGACTCCTATTACAAAACAAAAATAGTATTCAAAACATAATTGTGTATATTGGATACAATCCCTACCTCTAGTTTAGTTGAAAGCATGCACTGGAATTGATTATTCATTACATCCAATTCTTCTTTGGTGTATTTCTTTTTGTATAGCGTTTTTGTGAATATACACAATTTGTTTTTGAGGCTGTCAATAGAACGAATCGAGTTTTCCTCTTTCTTTTGGAAGTTCTCAATTTCATCCGATATTTTTAGATTTTTTACCTCCAGAATGGTAATTTCTGAAATTTAAAGAGATCACTGCTGTATACAATTATTTCTCTTAAAAATCAGATATAAATTTGTGACAACTATTGAGGACGCTATAGAAAAAACATCAGTTTTACATAAAAAAAACTTCTTCTTTAAACAATTGTAATAAACTCGATGTATTAGAATGGATTTTCAAAGCCGCCAAAAAGACGATGTGGGACTACGAACCATCGAGGACGACATATGGGGAGAGGGCCATCGAGTTGTCCTAAGACGCCTGAAGGCGAGGCCACCACCACCCATAGTCAGGGAGGACGAAGTTTCTCATATTATCTGGGATTTCTTACTGGGGGGCCGAGGAGGGCAACATCGAAAAGCCGGAGGAGGAGACGACATAGCCTAGGCCTGTGAACGTGGAGCCCTTCCCATCTGAAGAGCTAAAGACAGGAGTGAGTAGATTGGACAGCAACAAGGCGTCAGGGCCGGTCGGAGTTCCTCCAGAGGTGGCGGCGAAAGACTTCCTAGTGGTGATGAATAGGGCGCTCAGCCAGGGGGACTTCCCAGCAAGATGAAAGAGGACGAGTTTTCTCCTAATCCCCAAGTCAGGTAAGCCTTAGACCGTACAGACCCCTGTGTATGCTAGACACCGCAAGGTCCTGACAGATCCACCATCAAACCCTGGACGAAGTCCCGGAAATAGCTAGGGTGGCCATGGAAAGGTCGTGGAGGAAGAGGCAGTTATGAGCCCTCGTGACGGTCGACGTGAGGAACGCCTTTAACACTGCACATTGGGGACTCACTGTGGTAAGGTGCAGGGAGAAGGGGGCTCTCCGTCGATATGAGCGCGGCGTTCGCGCTGGGATCCACACTATGGAACGTCGTGTACAACACCATTCTCCGGATCACTCGAGCTGACAACCAGGGAGGAGGGCTACGCCGATTATCGTAACAGGCGCCGACGAGGAGAAGCTGCAAGGGAGAGTGGACGCCAGCCTGGAAGAGCTGCGACGCTGGATCACCGACAACTCCCTCCAGGTCGCAGAGGGTAAAACGGAGTCAGTGCTCCTGATAGACAGGAAACGTTGTTCAGAAGTCCGCTTTCGCATCAGATACACGGAAGTGATCTTGAAAATGGAGGTCAAGTACCTGGGGATTGTTATCGACTAGGGCTTGATCTTCCACAAGCACTTAGAACTGACAGGGGCAGCCAAAAGCACTAGATCCCTGGTAGCGATCATGTCTAACCGACGAGAACCCGGGCAAATCAAGAGGGTTGGCAGCATCGCCCTCTTGATTTGCCCAGGTGGCGCGCCGATGTGGAGCCTGATTTATCAGCGCACAGGTAAAATTCTCGCACGACAATCAAGGAAAACTGCAGTACAGGTAGCGAGGGGCTACAGGACGGTGTCCAGAGAGGTCATACAAGTCATTGCCAGCATACCCCCAGTCAAGCATCTGGCACAGGAGCACGCTGACCACCAGGCGATGCAGAACGGTCCAAATATGGCAGAGGGACTGCCACAACTTGAAAGGAAAAGCCAGTTGGACGAGACGACTCATCCCCAAGATACAGCTGTGGATATCAAGAATGCATGGAGAGGTGGGCTACGAACTCGCGCAGGTCATTTCGGGGCATGGGTGCGTTAGGAAGTATTTCAGACGCATGCGTCTGGAGCTGAAGCAGGAGTGTCCCCTGTTCGCGGTCCTGGAAGACATAGCCCAGCACGCCATCTTCACGTGTCCCAGATGGGTGGCCCTGGATTGACTCACAGGGATCTGCCTGACGCCAGAGAATATGGTTAACACAATAACTAACAACTATGACACTATCGTCAAGGAAGAATACATCAGGGAGGAGCGAGAACACCAGGGGCGGCAGCGATGGACCGACGGGAGGGACGGAGCGCTCCGCGGTTCCGTGGGAAATTATGTAGGTACTGCAAGTCCTGCGGAGCAATGCCTGAAGGCTACAATGAGCGATCGGTTTCGAGCGGAGTGGCAGAGCAAGGGTTCAGGGTTTAGTGGATATTTCTTGTACCGAAATACAAGGCGAGTCCCAGACTTCTGTGCATCTCGCCGGGTGTGCGTAAAATCATTTCAAAAAGGAAAGAGGAGAGGGTCATCATTACTATGGCTGAATGGCAGGCTTAGTGGTCGTCCCAGGGCGGAACGGTGGAGTGGACACGTAGAATCATCAAGATGCCTGGCCGTGGGGCATCCGGAATAAATTGGAAGTTGGACATCCTAATCTAACCCGGGGCACGATTGATTAGGGTCCTAATTTAAGAGGATGGGTCTGGTGGGCAACAGAGTTAGTTCTTCCTACAATAACCCCTCCAGCTTGCCCTCTGCTTAACATCTCCTCCAACTCACTTGTGTAGATATTATTCAGGAGAGGGCTAAGAGGGCATCCACTCTCACATACATTCTACATTTACCCGAAGCTTTACATTCACTTTCGCTTTTGCCCATGACTCTTCGTATATCCTTCTCATCCATTCCAGTGCTTCCTCTTCCATCACTAACCTTTTTATACACTCCACTAGCTTACGTCTAGTTATATGCTGCTTTCAGATCCACAGAGGATCGGAAGACAGAGGAAGGAACGTATGAAAGGGCAAGGGTACACCGCATGTGCAGCACACAGTAAAGGAAGCGACATGTCGGCAACGAATGTAAGGGAGTGAAACCAAGGTGGGTGGTAGAAAGGTGAGTGAATGGTTGAGAACATGGAAAAGGCTTGCAAATCTGCAAAAGACTGGCATGCGAGAGGAAGTAGGTGTGGGGAGAGAGGGAATAGTTGGAGTCCAGTTATAGTATTCGAAAAATGTCGTAGGACTCCTAACAGGACACTGCACATTAAATAAACACCTGCACACTATGGGGATAGACAAATCACCAACGTGCAAAGGCTGTGGGGAAGAAGAAGAAACCCCACTATATGTAATAAATAGCTGCGAGGCATTCAACTCAGGCAGGAAAAAGCTCTTTGGTTGAACGCCAATGAACCTAAAAGAGTTTCAAGCTCGCCCATTCACGAGACTTCTGGACTTCATTGAAGACACAGAGCTCATGAATGAGGAATAGTTATGGGGGAGCGCAATAGGCCAACCGTGGCCGCAGTGGGAAGCTACAGCGAAATCAGGCCCTTCAGAGAAAAAAAATATTCGAGATTATGTGGAATTATAAAGGTTTTGGTTATTTTAGCGAGGGAGTATTGTAATGTATCAAGTGAGGGGAAATATATTGTTAATTTTTGTATATTATGATTGTGATGTATGCCTGAATGCGTTTCTTTTAAGTTATCCATTAAAACACTTACAAACATTATCAAGTACTTACGTTTCTTTAGCAAACTTATATCTTTAATCTGCTCCTGCCTCCTTTCTGACATCTCAACAACATTACCCTGCTCCCGCAACCAAAACATTTGCATCGTCTTGTTATTGTCCTCCAACTGACCTATTGCCTGCTCCAATTGTCTAATTTTGAATTGCAAGGGAGACATCGCGCCACACTCTACTACCTTGGTGTCATACACTCTCTGTTTGGCTCGAAGTGTTTCCAAGTGTCTTCTTTGGGTATTGATTTCGAAATCACATTGCTCAAACTCTTTGTAACATTCTGTTAATTGCGCGTCCTCGGTGATTACCTCGTAGCGGATTTCATCCAATAGCCGTAAGGTCTCAGCATTTTCCATTTCTTGAAAATTGTATTCTCTCTGGGCTCTACTGTTGAGGTTCTCTTGGCGTACTAGCATATTTTTCTGTAATATTGTATCATGAAATATTATTTCAGTAGCCATCTGGTGAGTTTTCAAATACAAATCTTAGTGCATGAAAAAATGGGTATGAATTTATGTTCATAAAACAAACTCCATCTTAATTGGACTAGGTGGAAGGCACAAAGGAGTTTATCATCCTTAACTTAACAAATAAAACTCTGAGAAACTTTCTGAGTTGGCATGCATGCAGTTTGAAAACTTTCACAAACTTAATTGTCAACTCAGAAACTGTTGTTTACTCTAAATTTATAAAAAAAAAACTATATAGCCGTAAAGCATTTCCGCCGGTAAAGGGAGAGGCTAGAGAATTACCCGGTATGTACCTTAACTCAGAAACAACAGAAAATCTCTAATTTGAGAAAATCGAACCTTCACTCCCCAATGCAGTACAAGACGGACGACACCTCTAACCACTGGTTGAGCTGGGTCTCTTAATTATAATAATTTCTTGAATTTTATAAAATTTCACAGATTTGTTCTATATAAAAAAGTATACACAAAAACTTACCTGGTCTCGATTTAATTCTCTGTCACGTGCCAAATCTACTCGTAATATGTCTGTAACTCTATTTTGCGTTAATTTATTTTTCACGACATTCAAAATCTCCTCCTCTAAGTCCAATTTTCTCTTAGTTGTTGCAAGAAGTTCCTTCTCGATCATTTTCCGTTGTACTTGAGTTTGGCTGTATTCCTAAAACTTGTAATATTAGTATCTAGAGTTAGAGCCAGTGTTTAATTGTCTTAGAGGCATTAGTTGGCATTATGCTACAGAATAATAAGTAGCTATCTGTTGAGCAAATACGGCAATAATATATTATATTAGCCGATGTTAAATTAAGTTTATCATTATTATTATATTTATATTACCAATCGTAACCGGGCCAAGTCGTTCTGTAGTCTATCCTCCATTGACACGTATTTTTTTAAAACTGCTTCAATCTTCATATCTTTTTCGACTTGAAGATGCAATTGATGTTCCAACCTCTTATTGTTCTCTTTGGAAGCCTCCGAGTAAACAGTCAACGACTGATTTTGTATCAGCTCGTTATTTATCATCGATTTCAGTTTGCCGCTCTCGCATTGCGAAGTCTGTAGTTTTAATTTCAATTCCCTTGAATATGTCATTAAATGAGGATTGATTGAAGCTGTTTCAAAGTTGTTTTATTAACTAATGGTAGTTGTACAACTGTAAACAGCACGTTACTTCGTCTCTCTAATAATATCAATTGTGGGAACTGGCCAGTTACGCAACTACTATCGAAACTGATCAGCACCCTTTATTAATTATAATAATAATTATTAGGGAGAAAAAACAAAATTGAGGAAAAATGTGGGGAAAATATGGGGAGCTTGAATAATGGATAGACACGAAGGAAGCGGTTTTGCTCCAGACTTTGGCGACATAAGAGGAGTGGGTGCAAGTGAGAAGCAATATGTCGTCAGGCTGGGGCATAGAGTTGTATGGAGTGGAAGAGTGCGGATTGCGAGAGTGGGATCTAATAGAAAGGGAGCAAGACTGATTCCAGGAGCATCGAACTGTCGACGCCTATGCCCGACAGGACACATCTGTGATGAGCATGTGGGGCAGTCGTGTGGGAGGGCAGTGAAGTTCGAGGAAGCAGGAGTTGGAGGAAGAAAGACTGTTGCGAGAGCTGTGGATGAGATATAGGAGTAGGGAAGAGAGCTGATGGAGAAATGATAGAGGAAGGATGCCCTCGATCGTCATTCGACGACCACAACCAACACCAGGACTTTAGAAACAGTAAGAAAACTCCGCGGACCCCCTCAAACAACCGTAGAGTCGGAGGCGAAAGAATCAATAGCGGAAATGCTAATCAGGCACACGGAACTGGAAAGCCCCAAATATCAACTAAGAAGAACGCAACCTCGCCGTCAGAACCAGTAGTCGTGGTACGTGGTAGGAGAAATGGACGACAGAGGAAGAAAGTGCAGGGCCCCTTAGAGAACTAGCCTAGAAAAGAAACGTAGTGCTGCAGCTCACTCACACCGCCGTGCCGACTCGCAACATCCCAAAAGAGACCAAAACGGCAATCTAGCGGAAACTCTACGAAAGGCTGCTGGGAAAAATAGGCACCCCCATTAGACTTCCCAACCTAGAAATGACAAGGACCTACGCAGGACAGTCGAGGCATTTGAGCTATACAAACAGCTGTGGGACAAGAAAAGGGTCGACATGCAGAAAGAAGTAAACGACATGAGAGCTCAAATCAACATTTAAAGGAAGGTAGCGATAGAAGATACGGTGAACAGAATCAGAGGATCCTTTAACCAGCCGTGACAGTGCTTTATGAGGAGTGGCTGACGGCCACATTCACGAAGGCAGCGATAGTAAATGGCTTTGAAGTTAAGCCCTCTCCGGGCATTCCCGTCGTCCGCATACTGGATACCACGTAACGGGCGGTCACCCGCAGAGGAAGCAAAAAAGGCGGAGGGATAGTCCAAGAACTCACCGGTCAGGGACTATTGGAAGGACAGGTCGGGACCATGGGTAGGACGATGGAAGTCGAAATGAGAAACGACCGCCCAAAAAGACAACCTCGACGTATTATGTCATATGCGACATAACCGACGACAGCAGCCTAAAAAGCTCCATATACTAAGGGGCAAGGAGAGTGAGGGAACTGGCAGAGGAAGACGGCACAGAATACATAAGATTTGAGCTATCAAGAGTGCCAACCCTATACGGCCACAGGATTATTGAGTACCTATTCGGGGGCACGTACATGTAAGTGCGACGTGAGGAGAAAGAAAAAGGATGCAGAGTCAACAACAAGAACAGCGGCTAACAAACCCGAAGCAACACACGCCCCTGCCAGCAAGACCAGGAAAAAGGAAGAGACCATACTGGTCAGTTCCACTGACGGAGAAACCTACGTGGACTTGGTCCGCTACCTCCCTGAACCTACACACGCGGGAAACAATATCGCAAAGGTGAATTGCACGGAGGATGAACAGCTAAGGATCAGGTTCCGGGACAGCGGGGCGAAGGTGGACGCCCAATGTGACGCGATAATGCCGATAGCATTAGGAGCCGAAGCAATGGTGACGGGAACTGGAGTCACACTGCACATCCGAGGACTGGATACACCAACGACCAAACTAAAGGTGGAGGAGGCAATAAAGTCAGCAATAAGAGACTTCGGTGACACATACAGGGTGGGAGAGCCAAGATCAGCTAGGAACTTAACAAAGGTCATAACGGTGATGACGACGGAGAAGGCTGCTGAAACACTGACGGCAACCAAACTCCGGATTGGCCTGGTACAATATAAGGCCACCCGGAGTGAGGAAGTGCCCTACGTTTGAAGCCGCTGTTGGGAAGATGGGCACAGTCCAGATTCCTGGGAGGGCGAAGACAGAGGGAGACTGTGTCTTAGGTGCAGGAAGAAGGGCACCAGGCCAGGAGCTGCAGCAAGGAACTACTACAGAAGACCCTGGAAGACCCTGGAAGACATGGGGGTAATACAGCAAGCAAGTCTAGACCACATAACTGAAGAATTAAATCGAAGGATACAAGAGACGTGTCCCGAACAAAACAACGACAGCAGGAAGGCGAAATAGGGTATACTGGTGGTGCCAGGATGTTGCGGAGAGACGTACGGAGACCAAAAGAGCCAGAAGACGAGAACAAAGGCCCAGAGCGGCTAGGGTTACAACTGAGCTACTTCAGTCACAGTACAGAGCAAGGAGTTCCGGAGGGCTATTTTGAAGAGCCAGAAATGATGCTGGAACGACTTATACGCGGTGGTCTCACGTATAAGGTAAAGAGGCCAGGAGCTTGCCTTCCTGGACCTGAATCTACGTTATTTGAAGGGGTGAGGGCGGTAATCTCAGCCCGCTTCCTCCCTGGCACCAGCACACACTCAGAAGTGGACGACGAAGTCCAAGTTACGCAGGTTGATAATGTCATCAGCACCGCATAGGCGTCGAGATTTGAGGTGGCAGTCCCACAGGTATCAGTCTTGGGCCCCTGTTGTGAAAGTCGCTGTTGCCGTACGACGTGCTGGCATCGGGCGGAACAACAAAATGCAAGATGAAGAAGGCTGTGGAGACGATGCAAAAATGGATGACAGAAGCCGGGCTTAGCAGAGCAGAAAAATGGAGGTGGCCCTACTCTCGACCAAACAAATGAACCTCGACGACACCGCCATACAAATGATGGGAAAGGAACATACGATACAGAGAAAGACTGAAGTACCTGGGAACTACACTGGAGGCCAACGTCAATCACACCCAGCAGGCTCTAGAGGCCGCATGGAAGACAGGCCAGAACGGAAGCAGCCGTGGCAAGGCTAGTACCAAATATAGATGTTCCTGGCGACGGTGTCGCGCGCCCAACTCTTGTATGCAGCACTTGCCTAAGTCGGGGCAACCACGACTCGGTGCATCGTAGACAGGTTCAGGAGGGCGTTGCGCACCAGCGTGATACCCAGGCAGACCGCACCATATCAACAGGCACGGCATGGTTGCTGGCAGGGACAACGCCCGCGGACCTACTGGTTGAGAAGAGAGCGGAAGCTTGCCAGAGTATCAAGTGGGGAGCAGATCCGAAGGAGGCCAACAAGGAGGCTAGACAACACACGATCGAGAAGTGGCAGGGAAGATGGGAAGAGTCCCCGAACACGGAGTGGACGAGACACATTATCGGGATGTTACGAATCATCCACAAACCACACTCAACTAGAGTTAGAGAAAACAGAATACATGCTATGAATGCGTCCCGACAGGACAATAAATGCACTCTACATGACGAAATCTTACAAGGTGACAATACCTGACCGGACAGAATGAGAAAAAAGGCTACATGCAAAAACTTAACTAGATGGGAAGAATGCCCAAACACGGAGTGGACAAGACGCATTATCCCGCGCATAGAGCCGTGGGCGGACCAATCACATAGTGAGCTGGATCACTGGACCACGTAGGTCCTGCACGGCGTTTTCCAAATGTACCTGCTCCGGATAGGAAAGGCCGCGATGGCAAGATGCCGATTTTGCTGTGGGACAGATGATGCAGCCCACACTCTATACCGATGTCACCGGTGGACACGCGAACGAGCCACCCTATGGTTGGAACTGGAAGGGGCTACTCCTAGAGTGATTGGAGCCCAGATGTTAGGAGACAGAGCCAAGTGGGAGGCAATGAGGTTCTTCCAAACATTGATGAGACATATCAGGATGACCTACAACAGTGACGTCAGGCGACAAGAAACTGACAATGATTCAGGAACTAAGCAGGACCTGCAGGAAAGACACAGATAATACAGGACGAATCAAGTGACAAAAAGGACAAACTGACGTGAGACGGTGCTAGGGCGCTTAGTATGCTTAATGGCGGTCAAGCCCCATTGAACAGTTTTGGTTTAGACTGTTTATGCCTACCACCTAGTAGGTGGCAACGGAGGCACGTGTGTCTCAATGATTCTGCCGCACAGAACAAAAAGGAGGAAGGATGCATGAACTAGTATCAGAGATACCCTGAGGTGTGGTTGCATGAAAAGTTTAGGAACCGCGACCAGGGAGAGAATGAGGGATGTTCAGTGTCACGAAAGACAGTAAAGAATGACTGAGATCTCTTACAGCCCTGGTTATGTTACACATAAATGAATAATTACTTGGTTCTAGACATCATTTCGGTGTATCGCACTTCTCTACTAGCTATTGATACTAAAATTGATTGCCATCCTTTGGTTAAACATCTCTGATCCGCCTCATTGGCTTCAACTTCGATATTAGAGAGAGCCACAGATTCAGCCATTTTTTCCCGTTGCTCTTCCATCACGCGTAGTTGCAGCACAATAGTTTCTAGCTTGCCTTCTAGTCGCCAAATTTCCGCCATGAGCTTGTACAATAAAATATCCTAAAAAATTGGTTTAGTAAAGCGTGAATTACATTCCATAGAATACTACAATAGAATAAATGATGACAAAAGCATCCAATATCTTATGCGCTATTATTAGATTATTATCGCATCACATCTCTCATATTCTCTTCCCTATCCCCCAAGCCATTCTTTTATTTGCTTGCATCCATTCCAAATGTTTCCTAAATCCACTCTTATTTCTAATCATCTATTTGGTATTTTTCCACATTCACTACTAATCTCTTATCAAGGTACCTTTTCATTATTTCCAACATATCGTTCACTCTCTTGGCCACAAGTACTACATCATCTACATATGCCAACAGCCATACCTAGGTTCTTTCTATCACAACCACTCCCACTTGCCCTTTCCTTCACACCTCTTCCAACTCACTTGCGTACACATTGAACAGGAGAGGGCTTAGAGGGCACCGCTCCCACATTAATTCTACATTTCTCTGAACATCTTCATCTACCCACGCTTTAGACCACGTTTCTTCGTACATCCTTCTCACCCATTCCTTTTTTAGCCCTAACCTTTCCACACACTAGTTTACCGTTAGGATATGCTACTTTCAGATCCACAATTACCGCATTCATCCACCCTTTGCACTCTAGTATTTCTATCACCATTCTTGCAAGCATGAAAATTGCTCCCTCGCCCGTTTCTCTTTCTAAGCCCACCCTAACTTTCTGGCAACAACCCTCTTGCCTCCACTTCATTGATAACTTGTACCCCGCACTCATTAACATGGTGCGGCCTATTTAAATTTGAATAAAACTTGTTTAAAACTCAATTTAGTACGGTAATATGCATGCGTATGCACTAAATTAGCTACATTACTTGTTCTTTCTTTTCCAGGGCCAAACTAATTTTGTCTTTGCGTGATTTTTCCGATATTCGTTGGTTGACCAGCAAGTCAGACTGCACGTCATGTTCCCATGTCTTCATTTTATTCAAAAGTGAAACCACTGAGTCCATTTCGGTTCTTATTTGAAGTTCTGCAATTATAACGTTTTAATTAATCGACAGAAAACAAATACAATCAAATAAAATGAAATGCAAACATATGTTACAGAGCATTAGCACACAGTGAGGTCTATTTTGTAACAGGACAAATGAAATTATTCTGAACGTTTTGAAAGCCATGAGTCCAGGGAGCCTTCAGCATTGGAAAAATAGATTTTCTTGTTTATAAAGTGTACCAATAATTAAATTTGTTTTAAATTCTCGTAAGTATTTTGTAAACATATATAATACCCTGATTTAATTCGAGATATCTAACATGAAGCAGACACTCGCGTTAGAAGATTCAGTTGTAGTTGTTTATAAATCCACCAAAAATTCAATTTTGAAACTGCGATATTCTTTTTATTGAAATATGTACAACTATAAATTAAAAAAATACTCTAATTATATGAGAATATATATATCGCGCTACCAACTGCGCCACGGAAGGTGGTAGTGGATAGCGCGTGAGATGTTCATTATGTCCAATTGGTAGCAGTTGGTAGCACAACGGCTGATTTAGATATATATATATATATATATATATATATATATATATATATATAAATATAAATACTGTTTTAATGGTTGTCTTCTTCCTACAAGCTCCCGGACTGGCTGTCCGACGGTTTGGTTTTGGAAGATTTATTTTGTGTCCTCGGTTTTGTTTGTTTTCCGCCTATCGTTCTTTTATTTGTTTGCTTTCATGTGTTCTTTGTATTCCTTTTTAAATTTATTAATGTCTTTAATGTCCTTTATGTATTTTGGTAGTTTATTAAACATCTCGTTTTTTTAAACATATTTTCAACATTCTGAATAAATTTAGTTGCATTAACGTCACAAAAACTGGAGTTATCCGCAATAAAAACAAAAACTCGGTTTCAATATTTCAGTTGTTGTTGTTTATAAATTCACCATAACTTCAATTGTGAAACTAGGAGTTTCAGATTTTGTTATATATTTTGTAAACATATTTTATAACTCCAAATAACAAGAGAGTTGTAGAGGACTTGTTCTCTACAACTCTCATGTACATCTAATTGTTGTGGCATGTACTTATCCCGCAAAACAGATTTCATCTAAAGTACGATATTGGAGTTATTATGTTTTTTCCACTTCCAATTCAAGTTTAGAACTAACAAATTGAAGTTCTTAGATAAGCGAGTTTTTCACGTTTAAAATCAATAATAATATATATTATCTATTTGCCTTTTACCTTTCGGTGTAGACTATTACATTTACATTACTTAACATTAAACTTTACAATTATTGTTGTTGTTTCAATAATCAATAATCAAAAATCCTATAAACAAGTGAAATTAGAAATATACCAACCATATTTTTCAGCATCCAACAATTTATTCGTCTCAATTTTATGCAACTCATTTAATTCCTCCAATTCGTGATCTAATTCAATTCGAGCCGCTTGAACTGTTTCCAATTCTTTTACGCAATCATCAATATCCCCTTGCTGCTTTAGTACAATTTGCTGCACTTCGTAGCTCTCCGCGCCCAACTTTTCATGCTGCACCTTTGTCTCTTTTGTTAACGCATCCTAAAAAATCTCATTCAACTGATAATAATTAATTTTTATTTGTGATTACGTACAATTCCCGAAATGTCGTCCTTAAAGATGTGTATTTGTTTTATCAAGTATTCTTTGAGTGTTTTTTGGAAACGCGCCAGTAGTGGATGATTAGGGTCCAGAAGATTAGGTGACGCGGGTCTGGAAAGATCCTCTTCACTAAAATATGCGCTGATTAGAAATGGGATTGTAACAATAATTTGCTTTTAAACAACCTAAGCCCTGTCCGTTTGGCTACTACTAGTGACTAGTAGAGACACACGGTGACGTCACACTCAGACTAATAGTATAGCATGACGTCAGTATTGTACCTACTAGTCACTAGCAGTAACCAAACGGACAGGGCCCTAGTGTTACTATTTACGAAAGCGTGAATTAAATTATACTAAATTCGTCAAGAGACTTGAACAAGTTTCTAGTTACAATTATTCATGTACTATTTATGTACAGCTCGTACTATGACCAATTACGTCTTGAATAAAAGACATGCGCAGTACGTGATTGGTTAGTACGAGCTGAAGATAGCATATGAATAATTGAATCTAAAAACTTGTTCAAGTTTCGTGACGTATCTGGTATTATGTAAAGCGTCAATTATATTGTCAACAAAAAATTAACATAAACATTACCATTAAACGTGTATAAAGCATGAATTACATTGTAATAGATTGGTCAAGAAACTTGAACAAGTTTTTAGTTTCATTTTGTTGGTGATGTGGAAGAGCAGTGAGGGAAATGCCAATAAAGGTCTCTTTTTTTTAAATTTTAGTTTCATTTATTCATGTCAAACTATAACCAATCACCTACTATGCACTGTCTTTTATGGAAGACGTTATTAGTTATTTTTGATTCTTTATTCATGCCTGTGTTGACAACAAAAAGTTAACATAAGAAAGGAAGGTATTGTTTAACCGAAAAGGTGTTTACATTTTAGATAAAACAATACCTTCCTTTACATCATTGATGTATTCGGAAAGTAAAAATTACTGTATGTAAACATTATTATTAACCGTTCATAAAACGTGAAAAAATTCTTATTTCTTATACCCATGTACTGTTTTTCAATACAAGCATGAATAAAAATGGGTAATTTGCACAGCCCATCTTTATTCATACTTGTATTGAAAACAGTACATGGGTCAATAAAAAATTAATATAAAAATTACTGCATATAAAAATTACCATAACGCATGAATTACATTGTATTAGATTGGTCAAGAAACTTGAACAAGTTTCTAGTTTCATGTATTAATGCACAGCCCGTACTATGACCAATCACCTACTATGCACTGTCTTTATGACAGACGTGATTGGTTATAGTACGAGTTGACCATAGCACATGCATAATTGAAACTAGAAACTTGTTCAAGTTTCTTGACCAATCTAATACAATGTAATTCATGCGTTATGCACTCTTAATGGTAATTTTTATATGCAGTAATTTTTATGTTAATTTTTTATTGACCCATGTACTGTTTTCCAATACAAGCACGAATAAAGATGGGCTGTGCAAATTACCCATTTTTATACATGCTTGTATTGAAAAACAGTACATGGGTATAAGGAATAAGAAATTTCCATAATATAATTTATTGGAACAAAACCAGTAAGTGAATAGAAAAACTAAACAGTAAGTGAATAGTCTTAGTTTGTCAGGTAAAATGGTCCAAATTAATCTTCAGTTCAGTTCCGCTTAGTTCCTTAGTCGATTTCTTATTTTAAGCGTAAATTATATTACACTAGATTCGCCGAGAAACAAGTATCTATCTAATTATGTGGGCATCACATTTATTATATGATGTGTTCTGCTTGTACTATGACTAATCACATCTTGAGTGAAACTTGAACGAAAAGTAGGACTAATTATTATTTCTTACTTACTTACTTAACGAAACTTTTTCTGATTTACACAGTTCAAGTTTCAGCTAGAGCAGTCTTGAATGAGAGTTTATTGACGAATCAAGTACAATGTAATTCACGCTTATAAAATAAAATTATCTCTATTTTTGAGTATTTATGCATCAACACACCTTAAATTTATCTATCTATATTAAAATTTTTATTACGTGTCATCGTTTGCGTCGTCCTTAGCTTTTGGTGTCAAATTGTATTCCTTTGTTTTTTCACCGGTTTTATATTCAAATTCATCTGAAATATCCTCCTCCTCCTCCGCCCTGCACATGTAAATGATTTGAAGATAGTTTTTTCGCCAAAACGTGTTAGGGAGAAAGATATGTCGGAAACCAACGAATGGACTGTACTAAAACTCATTATTAATAAAAGGAATTATGGACAGTACTCATTATCCTTTATTAAGACAATTTTTTTTAAGCCGCTCGAAAATGATCTTCAATTCATAATACCACGTCTTACCAGAGATGTACGAGGGGCATTTGATCAGGTAATAATAATAATAATGAATTTTTGCTCTCCGACATTTAATAAATTAATTTATAAAAATAATATGCCGATTAATCAGAAAAGGAATTTCTTTACGGTCATAATTGCGTATCCCACCTACCTCTCTACAGTATAAATAATATTAATCAAAGACAGACGTAGGTTTTAGGTAATAATTACGCTTCTATATTTTTTAGAAACAATCTGTAAGTGTACAGGCCGAAGTAGTGCACTCTTGTTTAACGGGTTCAAATCCTGGACCGGGTAGTCGCTACCATTTGCTGTTGGGATACAATTAACGATACTTTAGATAGCTCGAGGACGATTTTCTGAAGTAGCAAGTCGTAACACGCACATACACATACACTACACTAACACATGGCAGAAGGACAACTTGTAAGTATACACGCCGAAGTAGTGCATTCTTGCTTAACGGGTTCTAATCCTTGACTGGATAGTCGCTACCATTTGCCGTTTGGATACAATTTACGACACTTTAGATAGCTCGAGGACGATTTTCTGAAGTAGGAAGTCCTAACACTCATATACATATACACTACACTAACACATGGCAGAAGGACAACTTGTAAGTATACACGCCGAAGTAGTGCATTCTTGCTTAACGGGTTCGAATCCTAGACCGGATAGGCGCTACCATTTGCCGTTGGGATACAATTAACGACACTTTAGATAGCTCGAGGACGATTTTCTGAAGTAGCAAGTCCTAACACTCACATACAAATACACTACACTAACACATGGCAGAAGAACAACTTGTAAGTATACACGCCGAAGTAGTGCATTCTTGCTTAACGGGTTCGAATCCTGGACCGGATAGTCGCTACCATTTGCCGTTTGGATACAATTAACGACACTTTAGATAGCTCGAGGACGATTTTCTGAAGTAGCAAGTCCTAACACTCACATACAAATACACTACACTAACACATAGCAGAAGGACAACTTGTAAGTATACACGCCGAAGTAGTGCATTCTTGCTTAACGGGATCGAATCCTGGACCGGATAGTCGCTACCATTTGCCGTTTGGATACAATTAACGACACTTTATATAGCTCGAGGACGATTTTCTGAAGTAGCAAGTCCTAACACTCACATACAAATACACTACACTAACACATGGCAGAAGGACAACTTGTAAGTATACACGCCGAAGTAGTGCATTCTTGCTTAACGGGTTCGAATCCTGGACCGGGTAGTCGCTACCATTTGCCGTTTGGATACAATTAACGACACTTTCGATAGCTCGAGGACGATTTTCTGAAGTAGCAAGTCCTAACATTCACATACATATACACTACACTAATACATGGCAGAAGGACAACTTGTAAGTATACACGCCGAAGTAGTGCATTCTTGCTTAACGGGTTCGAATCCTGGACCGGATAGTCGCTACCATTTGCCGTTTGGATACAATTAACGACACTTTAGATAGCTCGAGGACGATTTTCTGAAGTAGCAAGTCCTAACACTCACATACAAATACACTACACTAACACATAGCAGAAGGACAACTTGTAAGTATACACGCCGAAGTAGTGCATTCTTGCTTAACGGGTTCGAATCCTGGACCGGGTAGTCGCTACCATTTGCCGTTTGGATACAATTAACGACACTTTCGATAGCTCGAGGACGATTTTCTGAAGTAGCAAGTCCTAACATTCACATACATATACACTACACTAATACATGGCAGAAGGACAACTTGTAAGTATACACGCCGAAGTAGTGCATTCTTGCTTAACGGGATCGAATCCTGGACCGGATAGTCGCTACCATTTGCCGTTTGGATACAATTAACGACACTTTATATAGCTCGAGGACGATTTTCTGAAGTAGCAAGTCCTAACACTCACATACAAATACACTACACTAACACATGGCAGAAGGACAACTTGTAAGTATACACGCCGAAGTAGTGCATTCTTGCTTAACGGGTTCGAATCCTGGACCGGGTAGTCGCTACCATTTGCCGTTTGGATACAATTAACGACACTTTCGATAGCTCGAGGACGATTTTCTGAAGTAGCAAGTCCTAACATTCACATACATATACACTACACTAATACATGGCAGAAGGACAACTTGTAAGTATACACGCCGAAGTAGTGCATTCTTGCTTAACGAGTTCGAATCCTGGACCGGATAGTCGCTACCATTTGCCGTTTGGATACAATTAACGACACTTTAGATAGCTCGAGGACGATTTTCTGAAGTAGCAAGTCCTAACACTCACATACAAATACACTACACTAACACATGGCAGAAGAACAACTTGTAAGTATACACGCCGAAGTAGTGCATTCTTGCTTAACGAGTTCGAATCCTGGACCGGATAGTCGCTACCATTTGCCGTTTGGATACAATTAACGACACTTTAGATAGCTCGAGGACGATTTTCTGAAGTAGCAAGTCCTAACACTCACATACAAATACACTACACTAACACATAGCAGAAGGACAACTTGTAAGTATACACGCCGAAGTAGTGCATTCTTGCTTAACTGGTTCGAATCCTGGACCGGGTAGTCGCTACCATTTGCCGTTTGGATACAATTAACGACACTTTCGATAGCTCGAGGACGATTTTCTGAAGTAGCAAGTCCTAACATTCACATACATATACACTACACTAATACATGGCAGAAGGACAACTTGTAAGTATACACGCCGAAGTAGTGCATTCTTGCTTAACGGGTTCGAATCCTGAACGGGATAGTCGCTACAATTTGCCGTTTGGATACAATTAACGACACTTTAGATAACTCGAGGACGATTTTCTGAAGTAGCAAGTCCAACACTCACATACATATACACTACACTAACACATGGAAGAAGGACAACTTGTAAGTATACACGCCGAAGTAGTGCATTCTTGCTTAACGGATTCGAATCCTGGAACGGGTAGTCACTACCATTTGCCGTTTGGATACAATTAACGACAATTTATATAGCTTGAGGACGATGTTCTGAAGTAGCAAGTCCTAACACTCATATACATATACACTGCACTAACACATGGCAGAAGGACCCACAGGTCGATAGCCAGTTACAGAATTGTAACAAATAGAGTAACTACTACTGTTATTTAATTACATAAATATTCTGTTTTTTTAGAGCAGGGATGGTCAAACTTGTAATCACTTTGGGCGACCTGTTTTTTAAATGATCGGCGGCGGTCTACCAACATCGTATGTTTATTAAGTGATCATAAAGTCCGTATGCCATTATCTAGTTTCTGTTCGTTTTGGATGCAGGCACACACTACATAGTGTCATACACACATGTAGACAATGATATAGCGGCGGAATAATAATAAATTCACTTAACAATAACAGCACCGTAATACACAATGTTAATTTTCCATTTAGAAATAGTTATACAGTTTAATATATCAATTCATAATGATACACGGGCTTAAGACAAGTAGTATTTGCAAGCCAAATATAAGTTTAAATTTAAAATAAATATAGATAACAGTAATACAGATTCAATATCAACTTATTTTAATGAGAGAAAATAATAATTTCTTCTCACAAACTAATTAGTTTTAATAAAACAGTATGTGGACAGACAGGCGGGGGACTAGAAATAGTTACGCGGTAGACTGCGGTCGACGCTTTGGCCGCCCCTTTTTTTAGAGAGTAGTTATTGTAGCCAGTTACAAATTGTAACAAACTACTACTGTAAGTGTAATTTATACTGATGAATTTTTACCTGTCAGAATTTTCTTCGCCATAAGCCGGCCCTAAATTGGCGTCGGTCGCCATGAAAAAATCCGAATAAAATCCTCGTCCCTGGACACTAATAAACTTTTGCTATGATTATATAAATTATGTACATTTCATATATTGACCAAACATTAACCCTGTTTGTCTATGGTTTGGAGGTTGGAAAAAATAACAATGCCATAGCAACCAACGCCTATAGTACGAAGGGGTGAAATTCAAGCACAACTCAGAATTTAAATTATTTCTAAAAATAATTTACTTATATAAACTTATTATTATTATTTCACAAACCAATTTCATCTATATTTCTGTACAGCAAGTATTAGAATATTCATCAAACTAGGCAACATCAGTAGTAGCATATGAAAGTATTGGAAAATTTGATGCAAATTAGTTTCGCAAAAAAAAATTTTGCTTTGCCAAAGTTTGGAAAAGTTATGGGCCATTCACAATAAGCGCGGTAGGGGTAGCGTAGCGGTAAGCGAAATTGCACACATGTATAAAAATGCGGGCGTTTACAGCAGCGCAGTACAATTATGACCGAACATGGGTAATTATCTCTACCATAATTATCGCATAGAATTACTACCCTATTCTGAACGTCTGAATTTTTATAGCCATGGAAAATAGCGGTAAGCAATATTTACCACTTACCACTACCGCGCTTATTGTGAATGGTCTATTATGCTTACCAGGTTAATTCATATCTGTTCAAAATACAATGAATAAATTGTCTTCATGTTTAGCTTAAACGTGTTCTTTGTTTTCTGTTTAATTTATTTAGTGGAGAAAATATAAAAAATATGAATACGGGACACAGTAGTGATAGGAATACATAAATACAATGTATACATTGTAGTTTTTCAATTAGGGGGCGGCCGAGAGCCGCTGAACCTGTTGTGGGTTATTTCTGATTTACATTCGCATGAAGAGCAACACGAATAACAGCTAAATATTAAACCTACAGAAGTAAACAGAGAATTATTAATGTGAGAAATTGAAAATTTGGATACCTGAGAAGAATATAGTATGAACAACTGTAGAGTTTTCTACAAATTTTTCTTTTTGGCGATAACAGCATCGCTTAAAAACGTCTCTAGAACAATTTCTTGAAACTAGCTACAGTAAAGGCAATCATATACAATATTCCTGTTCTTCATCTCAATATCCGGAAATATTGGCCAATGTCAGTATTTCTATTGGTGAAACTGATAACCAGATATGGACGTTGGTAACGAAATGAACACTGAAGCATCGTCATCACAGGAGAAAACCGAGGATATTCAAGAGGATAACGGATATTTTCAGAATGTTGTAGGTGGTTCTATATACATTTTATTAAACTTCAATTATCCTGGTACTTGGCCTCTCGTATATCTAACAAAATGATTGATACGTTAGGTTAGTAGATCCCGTTCATGTAGATAATAATTTTAAATTTCCGGTTGACAAAGATACTAGTAGAAAGTTTAATGCTTTATATTTTAACAAATCTATATAAAATGGGACACAAATTAAAAGAAATTTACACAAGCCAATTCTGTCAAACATGTTTTTTTATTTTCCGTCTATTTATTTCGCGGAGAAAATATAAATAATACGAATATAACACATCATTTATAATGCAGATAATAAAATCAGCTAAATAGGTTTCTATTATAAATATATATATATATATATATATATATAATAATTTCTCAAAAATTTCACTCTCCGGTGGGACTTGAACCCACGTCTCCGGCTATCGCGGCCGTCGCGCTACCAACTGCGCCACGGAGGGTGGTAGTATATAATATATATATATATATATATATATATATATATATATATATATATATATATATTACTAGACCAGTATCTGCCAAATTTAAATCGATTGTCGATATCGCTTATTTGAGCAATCGGAGAAAAAGTTTTAGTCTAATATTTTACTAGAATAACTGTCTATACTATTATACTAGATTAATACTGCAAATTTGTTGGTTACAATCGTAAATTGTTTCTGAAATTAAAATGTTGTAACTGCACTGCACACAATTTCGCAGGAATGAAATTTAAAGAGTTTGGTCACCTATTTAATTGTATATAACAAGAACTATCTTGACTGCAACTAAATTATTTTGTAGGTTCTTGCACCCTTTGTCGTAGGGACTACGCTTTACTAACCCCCAAGCAAATCTCACCTTTACTTGAACCTATTCCAAACCCTCCTCTGTAGTCAAACCAAAAGCCTAAATACATAAAACAGTCCACTCTCTGAATCATTATTATCTCCCATTTCCACTCATCCACCTCTTAGTTTTATACATCATCCAACATCTCTTACATCTTATCCACTCTCTTGGCCATAATCCCTTGAGGTAGTGATCCGTATATGCTAACATCTATACCTTAGTTCTTTCTACTACAACCCCTCCCGCTTGCCCTCCGCTTAACACCTCTTCCAACCTAATTATGTACATATTGAATGGTAGAAGACTTAGAGAACATCCTTGCCTAATTCCCTATCTTCTTAGAAAATTCTCCATTCGCAATCGCTTTTGTTCACTCTTTTACATCCTTCTCACCTATTCCACCGCTTCATTTTCCATCCCTAACCTTTCTATACAGCAAAGAAATTATAATCTTACAGTCTACTAGCTTACCCCTAGGAACTGAGTCATATTCTATTTCAGTTTCACAAAAACCGCATACCTTTGCTCTCCAGCACTTCCTCCACTATTTTTGCTGGCGTGAAAATCTGCTTCCTCGTCCCTTTTTCCGTACCCACCATGTCTTTCCGACAGCAACCCTCTTCTGCTCTCTTCGCCTTCCAGTTTGTTTTACGCTATTGTCATCGTTAGCTTGCACTCTGCACTCATTAACGTGATTCCCTTATAGTTTTTCAGCTACGAGGCTACTCCCCCTTTATGCACTTGACCCTCACCTACGGGCCACTCTTCCGGCACCTCCACCACTTCAATCCAAACCTTATTGATTGACTGCAGCAGTTTCACCCTTCCGTCCACTGTTAACGTTTTATACGCTTTTACTTTCATCCCGTCTTCTCCCGCCGTCTTTCTCCGCGAATGACCCAGCGCCATTTCCATCTCATTCCGCGAGTAGTCCTCCCGTACTACCACCTGCCTCGGACTCAGCAACTCTTTTCCTACTCTGCTTGATCTATGTTTATTTTATGCTTCGTTTTCCTTCCCATCAAAATATGCCACAACCCTTTCCCTGAAACACACTTCGCCTCTTGTCCACCTATTGAACCTTCTTAATTTTGTTCCTTTTACACTCACTTTCAAAATAACTCTACGCCTGGCTGACAATCTGTAACTCAAATCGCTCATATCTGCAGTTAGTCATATCTTTTCTCCTTCTTCTTCCTATACTCCTCATCAAACCATGTAACCCTCTGGTTGCTGTACTTTTTCCTCACCAACGCAGCCCCCATCACTCTCTCCAACTGCTGTATCGAGTGCAACTCCTCGCGTCCTTAAGCTTTTGCTAATCAAAACCCTTGCTGTCTCTCTCTCTTCATATGACATCGTCTCCCGCGCCCGCTACTTTCTCTGAAACATGGTCCAAAACTCCCCCATCCGTTTTCTACTCTGAAATATATAGCCTCAATGGCCATCCTTTCGACAGAACGCCTTGTTCCCTTCCCAGTTCACCTCAGTACATCCATCCAGAATATTCCACAACGCTCTCCTCATACATTGTACCCAGTCTCTACCTTTTTGATTGATACGCTTATCGCGAGATCGCTTTCCTGGTCACTCTTCAACCGCTCCGATTCCTATTCCCAACTTTCACACCCTCACATTGCAGTTCCTCCCGATGTCCCATTTTTCTCCATCCGTCTCCAACTTGTCCCCTTTATGCATTTGAATCTCACCTACGGGTCACTCTTCTGGTACCTCCACCACTTCAATCCAAACCTTATTGATTGACTGCAGCAGTTTCACCCTTCTGTCCACTGTCAACGTTTTATACGCTTTTACTTTCAACCCGTCTTCTCCCGCCGCCTTTCTCCGCAGCTGACCCAGCACCATTTCCATCTCATTCCGCGAGCAGTCCTCCCGTACTACCACCTGCCTCGGACTCCAGGGGTTCTATTCAGTCCCGGCCATAACTCAGCAACTCTTTTCCTACGCAGCTTGATCTATGTTTATTTTATTCTTCAATTTCCTTCCCTTCAAAATATGCCACAACCCTTTCTCTGAAACACACTTCGCCTCTTGTCCATCTATTGAACCTTCTTAATTTTGTTCCTTTTACACTCACTTTCAAAATAACTCTTCGCCTGGTTGACAATCTGTAACTCAAATCTCTCATGTCTGTAGTTAGTCATATCCTTTCTCCATATCGCCTTCCTCTTCCTATAATCCTCATCAAACCATGTAACCCTCTGGTTTCTGTACTTTCTCCTTACCAACGCAGCCCCCATCACTCTCTCCAGCTGCTGTATCGAGTGCAACTCTTCGCGTCCTTAAGCTTTTGCTAATCTAAACCCTTGCTGTCTCTCTCTCTTCATATGATGTCTTCTGCGCCCGCCACTTTATCTGAAACATGGTCCGATACTCTCCCACTCGTTTTCTACTCTGAAATATATAGCCTCAATGGCCATCCTTTCGACAGAACGCCTTGTTCCCTTCCCAGTTCACCTCAGTACATCCATCCAGAATATTCCACCACGCTCCCCTCATACATTGTACCCAGTCTCTACCTTTTTGATTGATACTCTTATCGCGAGATCGCTTTCCTGGTCACTCTTCAACCGCTCCGATTCCTATTCCCAACTTTCACACCCTCACATTGCAGTTCCTCCCGATGTCCCATTCTTCTCCATCCGTCTCCAACTTGTCCTCTTTATGCATTTGAACCTCACCTACGGGTCACTCTTCTGGTACCTCCACCACTTCAATCCAAACCTTATTGATTGACTGCAGCAGTTTCACCCTTCCGTCCACTGTCAACGTTTTATACGCTTTTACTTTCAACCCGTCTTCTTCCGCCGCCTTTCTCCGCAGATGACCCAGCGCCATTTCCTTCAAATTCCGCGAGCAGTCCTCCCGTAGTACCACCTGCCTCGGACTCCAGGGGTTCTATTCAGTCCCCGCCATAACTCAGCAACTATTTTTCTACTCTGCTTGATATATGTTTATTTTATGCTTCGTTTTCCTTCCCTTCAAAATAATGCCACAACCCTTTCTCTGAAACACACTTCGCCTCTTGTCCACCTATTAAACCTTCTTAATTTTGTTCCTTTTATACTCGCTTTCAAAATAACTCTACGCCTGGCTGACAATCTGTAACTTAAATCTCTCATATCTGCAGTTAGTCATATCCTTTCTCCATATCGCGTTCTTCTTCCTATACTCTTCATCAAACCATGTAACCCTCTGGTTGCTGTACTTTTTCCTCACCAACGCAGCCACCATCACTCTTTCCAATTGGTGTATCGAGTGCAACTCTTCGCGTCCACGCTATCCTCATACATTGTACCCAGTCTCTACCTTTTTGATTGATACGCTTATCGCGAGATCGCTTTCCTGGTCACTCTTCAACCGCTCCGATTCTTATTCCCAACTTTCACACCCTCACATTCCAGTTCCTCCCGATGTCCCATTCTTCTCCATCCGTCTCCAACTTGTCCAGCACTTCTCTCAGCTCCTTTAAATTTTTGTTGCATTATACTGTCCCCACTCACATAGTCGTTCTACCCATTTCTACTTTCCCTACTACCAACCTCATAGTTTTTCATAACGACTCGCTCGCTCTTCAATCCTCCCACTAACTTCCTCACTTCCATCATAATTCGTCTTTCGAGCCTCTCCATCTTCGCTTCTTTCTTCGCCCTTTACATTTCTCAGTCCCACCCTGCCGGCATATTGCTTCTCACTTGCTCCTACTATTATTCTGTCGCCCAGGTATCCAGCAATCCCACTATATATTTCGTCTCTATCTACTCTTCCAGCTGTTTAAGCAATATTACCCCCAATATTCTTTTTAGACCCGCTATATTCCAAAATCCCATTCTACCTTCTTCTAGACATCCCTAGATCCAGCCTCACCGCCTGTATTGCCCCCGTATTCACCGACCTTCCATAAATCTATCAATATCTATTGGACCCATAAGTATTCGATGTTATAGCAACAATGAATACTTTATCTAGGAAATATAGTTACTTTAGATTATTTCTATTGGAAACACTGTATAATTGTTGTCATCAAAGCTCCAATCGGAAGCGCTATTCAAGGTATTTGACATATGTTTTGGCATATTCTGTTACAATGACGTTGTCGATTTATCCATTCAATAGCTTATGGGACCTATAAAGTTTATAGGATGCTGAATACGGGCACTAGAGTCCTTTTTTATTAGGCAGTTCATCCTGCCATATCCACCACTCATCCGCAATCTTTGTTTTTCGGTAGCCCACCCATGCTTCTACCCTCATTGTTCTCTCTCCTTCATTCCCTTATTTTCCGTACACATCTCCGACAAAGTATTCAGAATTTGTTTTTCTTCTTAATTATCTTAATATCTGGCATTGTGCAATTATGATGTTAGTCTTACAAACCTTAAAAAACTTGCATAGAAGCATCCATGTTAATGAAACCAATAATTTTGTTGTAATATAACATATACATACAACTAAGATAGAAAGTTTAGTTTATACCCATAATATCGTTTATTAAATAATAAAATAAAAAATAAATCTCTAATACCGCTACTGCATAGCAGGTAATACGAGGCAATTATAAATCTGTGCGAAGAAGTGTTGATGCGGAGGAAATTCTTTTATCAGATATTCCAGAATGAACCGCAACTTGGTGTTAATCTTCATAGTTTGTTGGTAAGCAGCAGACATTTCCTGGTTGGTACGGTAGACTAGAAACGGTGATCTGCCTCTAGCCAACTCAGTATACACTTTCAATTTTCTTTCCTTATACAGAAGCATATCTAGACCCTGAAACGAAAATATATACATATTAATCACTAAAATAAATAAATTGCTCAGTAGGTATACATTTATCAACTTAAATTGTTAATAGATCTCAAGAAATATATAATAAATAACTACTGATTTTATAGTGTATTAGAAATACTCACAATGCAAAATTAACACTTAAAACTTAAATTTAATGTAGAGTATTACTACTGTGCAAGAAAAGTTGAGCCACAAAATGAAATGATTTAATTTTGTAGTGAAATTCAAAAAAAGATTATTTTTATTATTTAATAATTTAAGTAAATATACAAAAGTTACAACTACAACAAAAATAAATCCTATTGAAATTAATTATTTTCAATAGTTCATAGCTCATTTTGATATATGAGACTGTGAGAATGAAGGTGGCGTTAGTCACATTTGAATTGTTTTGAACAGTAGTTACAGACTCGAAGTCAATTTATTCATAAATAAAAATGTAACTGCGTACGTCGATTTACACAATCCGTGGATATACTTTATTTCATTACACTTTTTATTGTGACATTGTTTACCCAGCAAATACAAAAGTGATGGCCGACAGTTGGCCAAGTGTTAGCTTGCTGGAATGTGCCGGTCGTGAAATATTTAACGACAACCGACGTCAAATGGCATTTAAGGCTCAATTCACACATAAGAGGCGAAGGCGCGATGCCGGCGCGGCGAGAGGCCTGACGCTTCCACGCCACCTCTATAAAACATATGGTGCAATGCCCACTTAGATGACGAGGCCCGGGCATTTGCCTCGTACCTCTCGCCGTGCCGGCACCGCGTCTTAGCCTCTTCGCCTGATACAGGGTGGCTGCGTGGCGAGAGGCACAACTCTTCCACGCCGCCTCTATGTAAACATATGGTGCAATATCCACCCCTTCACTGCATATGGACATCAAAATCGCCTGTGCGACGTCGCGCCTGCACCTCGGATGCACCGCGCCTCCGCCCTACTCCGCTTATGTGTGAATTAGGCCTTACGCTACTGTCTGTGCTCTAGCCATGTAGTTACATTTCTCTAGTTAACAATCGTGGAAATGCATAGAAGTGCGGTGTGGGTGGGAGCAGTGTACTGTAACAAAAACCGGGTGGAATTAATGGAGGTACTACACGAACTGGATACGGCAGCAGATATGTGGATCATCGGGGGCGACTGGAATGTGAGGGTGGGGAGCTGGAAGGAGGGATCGGAGAAGACGGTGACTGGAGAAAAAGGTGCTCCCAGGATAAAGTGACTAACCAGGAGGGTAGAGAATGGATGCAATGGGTGAGAAAGTCAGGATGGGATGTGCTCAACGGTTGCTGTGAAGGGGACTGGGAAGGGAAAAAAACGTTCTGCGGACAAGGAGGAGGCTCGGTTTTGGACTACGTGGTGGTCAAAGGGATCGAAAGGGAGGAGTTGGTGTGCTTCAAGGTGGAAAACGTAGGAGGGTCGGATCATGTACCAGTGGAGGTGGTCGTTAGGGTGAGGAACGTTGGGAAGGGAGAACAGAGGAAGGGGCAGCAGAGGTTTGGATGGAGCGGGCCGGATTTGGATGCATATGAGAAAAAGCTAAAACGCGTCAAGTGGGAGGATGTGCATTCGATGCTCCAGTTGGAGAGAGTGATGGTGGCTGCATTGGAGAAGAAGAAGAGTGGGGGGCAAAGGGAGAGTTGGTTTGACGAGGAATGTAGGGTGAAGAAGTCGAGCTGGCGAAGAGCAATGGCGAAGTGGAGAAATGGGAGAGGTGAAGTGGAAAGGGCCAATCAGGCGAAGAGGGAGTTCGAGAGAACCTGCGAGAGAAAGAAGATAGAGGAGTTGCAGAAGGTAGAAACGAGGTTGAGGGAGTGTGTGACAGAGAAGGGGTTGTGGGAAATTCTGAGGGGAAGCGTAAAAAAGGGCAACGTTAGCATAGAGCTGGCAGAGTGGGAGAAGAGCTGTAGAGAGATGGCGGGGTCAGAGGTGGATTTAGGGAGGCCGAGACCGGTGGTAGGAAGGGAGGCGTTTTCGCGGAAAGAGGTCGACGTGGCCATAGGGCAGCTGAAACTGGGAAAGGCGGCGGGGGAAGATGGGCTGAAGGCAGAGGCCTTCAAAAGATTAACAGAGGAAGGAAAAGACAAGTTACTGGAGGTTTTGAATAGAGTCTGGAGTGGTGAGGAAGAACTGCCGGAAGAGTGGCGTGTGGGGGTGGTGGTCCCGGTGCACAAAGGGGGAGCAGCATCGGTCGTAAATAATTATAGGGGTATTACCGTTATGAGTGCGGGATACAAAGCGATTATGACAATTGTGAAAAATAGACTAGCGAGGGAAGTAGATAGAAAAGGGCTGCTGCCGGAATGCCAGGGGGGTTTCAGAAAGGGAAGAGGGACGAGGGAGCAGATTTTCACGCTTGCGAGAATGGTGGAGGAAGAGTTGGAGTGCAAAGGGAGAGTGTATGCGGTGTTTGTGGATTTGAAAGCGGCGTATGACTCAGTTCCTAGGGGGAAACTGGTGGAATGTATGGATAGATTGGGTATGGAAGTGGATGGAGTGGAGTGGGTGAGAAGTATATATAAAGAGACGTGGGCAAAATCGAGAGTGAATGGAGAAGTGTCTGAGAAGTTTAGGGTGAATGTGGGTGTAAGGCAAGGGTGCCCGCTAAGCCCCCTCCTGTTCAATCTATACACAAGCGAGTTGGAGGCGGTGCTGAGGAGAGGACAGGCTGGAGGGGTCGTGGTGGGGAGAACCAAGGTGTGGATGCTGGCATATGCTGATGACATAGTATTAGTAGCCAAGAGAGTGGAAGAGATGCAAGAGATGTTGGAAAGAATGGGAAGGTACATGGATAGGAGAGGGCTAGTAGTGAATGTGGAGAAGACTAAATGGATGATGTTTAGGAATAGGGGTAGAAGGGGTAGAGTGGAAGAGCTGAAATGGAAGGGAAGGATGATTGAGAGAGTGAATGTCTTTAAATATTTGGGTTTCTGGTTTGACAGTGGAGGAGGATTTAGGGTGCATGTGGAAAGTATGCAAGCGAAAGCGAGAATGGCTTGGGGAATAGCGAGAAGGAAATGGGAGAGGTTGTGGGGCGGTAACCTCGTAATGGCGTGCAAGATCTGGGATGCGTGTGTAAAACCTATTCTGTTGTATGGAGTGGAAGTGTGGGGATTGCGTGAGTGGGATGTGATAGAGAGAGAGCAAGGTGTGCTCCTGAAGAGTCTGCTGGGTCTCGAAAGGTCGACACCGAGAGCAGTGCTGTTGCAGGAGACGAATCGTATGAGTATGTGGTGGGAGTCGTGTGTAAGGGTTGTGAAGTTTGAAGAAAGATTGCAGGAATTGGGTGAGGAAAGACTGGTGCGGGAGGTATGGATGAGGTGTAAGAGTAGGACAGAGAGTGGTTGGAGAAAGGATAGAGGAAGGATGTATGAAAGAGTGGGTATGTCTGAGGTCTGGGTAGAGGAGAAGCTGAGAGAAATGGGAAGCCTAGGAACTGAGGTAAGAGAGAGATTGAGAGATATTGAGTGGCAAGAACGGCAGACTAGAATGAATGAGAGCTCTTACAACCCTGGCTACGTAGAGTGGCAAGTGAGTGTGAGACTCCCGAGTTACTTAGCCAGGGGTGAGTGGAGCAGGGAGGACAAGGTATGCATGGCAAGAGCGAGGTGTGGGTCAGACGAGAGAGGGAGGAAAGTGTGGATGGGTTTAGGGTACACCGCATGTGCGCTGTGTAGTAAGGGAAGCGACACGTGGTGGCACCTTAGCGAAGAATGTGAGGGTGTGAAAGCAGAGTGGGTGGGAGACTGCAGAAAGCTGAATGAATGGTTATGCGAGGATGGGGAAGGCGTGAAAATCTGCAGGAGGCTGACGTGGGAGAGGAAAGTGGCAAAGGAAAAGGGAGCGGCGATAGATGGGGGTAATTAGTAATTTTTGGCGGAGTAGTACTTTTATTTAGTGTATTTTTATTTTTATTTTATTTTATTTTTATTTTTGTATATTTTTGTTGAGTTTTGTGATGTGGAGGGGCAGTGAGGGAAATGCCAATAAAGGTCTTTTTTTTTTTTTTTAGTATACACTATCGCGCTAACTATTATTACAAATATACTTTAGTTGTAGCTGCCATAAAGGACGATATATAAATTAGCATACCAATTGTTTCTTCATTTTAGCCTCACTAATGTCCTGATTCATCCGAACAAGTTCGTCTTCTGCAATTATCACCGCATTCTTACTAATTTCCATCTGCTCCTTAGTAGATACCAACAGGTGAGTTAACGTTTCAAATTTTGCATCTAAAGCTGTTTGTTGCTAGAAACCATAAATGAATTATTAATTATAACATTACAAAATAGCACGACACTAACATTTTCTATTTGTTGAACTTTATTCTTCATGTTGTCAATCTTTCTGGAAATAATGATTTTCATGCGTTGCACACCGCCCCTGGTGTTTTTTGTCCTCGCTTCGGCTAACGACATGATATCCTCTCGCCGCGTTATACACTGTTCCAATTCGCAAAGTAATTTCTCTTGGGTTTTCCGGATTTGACTATATCGTATCTGTAATTAATTTGTGAGTGGTGATAGCGAGTTTTATAGCGTGTAGCTGTAAAGGTTTGTACTACTAGCCAATAAACTTATCACTAATGACTTATTTTAGACTATAGCATTCAATAATAGATTCATTATTGAACTAGGCTAATAAGGATTTTATTATTATCACAAGTATGCATTGTATATCAATTAAATTGGCTATATTCATATATAATGACTGAAAAGAGAAACCTTAAATTTGGATTTTGTAAACTTAAGAATATTAGGTGCAAATTGAAAAAAACAACAAAGGAAGTCGGAGTGCATTGTAGCATATGGACCGAATAAACTCGAGGAGGCACTAGAAAAATTAAACAATGAAATAATAATTTTGGGCGATATGAATGCAATGTCTTTCTTCCCACCTGGTTGTAAGCAATCAGGTGGGAAGATAGACACCAACGATGCGGAGATATGGGCAAGAGACAATAACTAGGAATAGAAGAAATCTACTACAATTCCGTATGGAAAACAACTTGATAATTGCAAACAACATTCACGGATTTACAAGAGAATGAAAAAGTAGAAATTAAAAATCTATTATAGATTATATTATTTTGATACAATCAATGGAGAAATGTGAAAGGAAAAGTAAAGGAAAAATATGAAGAATTACCATGTAAACACACTTAGGTAACTAGTCGTAGGTAACTGCTTTGACTAGCAGGCTAAACTAGATAAGGATAGCAAAATATGGCGAATCATGATAGTGAAACAGCTCAACGGCAGTCACGGCGGGAAAAAAAGGACTTTTGTATGGCGGAACTGGCTCAGGATTCACTACGATAGGCTAATTTGACATATTTGATGCTTATCATAGGATGATGGTTATCATAGGGTTAGGGCACGTTCTTGTTTAAAAGGCGCATGAGCCGAAACTATCTATCGGCATGATATCAGCATGTAAGGGGAAACCACCTGATTAATTTCCCAAGAGAGAACTACATCATCTACTATGGCAGACGTTTCCCGAGTCTTTTAATTTGCTAAGCTATGCGACCGGCGTCTGGTCGAATCCGGGCCGACCGGTGTAAATACCCGGCACACGAACTTAAAGAATCAGGCGGTGCGTGCAACATTTGGTACTGAAATACATCGAAACGAATCAGTTACAGATGAGAAAGAACATCGTCTTGCCATATGGAATGTCCAGGAACTAAGGCAGGTAAGAAAAAAGATAAAACAAAAACCCCGGAGTCATCGCCGAGACTGGCCAGGACGGCGCCTCCCCACAACCGGCCGGTTCAGGACGCCGTGTCGCAAACACCAACAAACGGTGGCAGTAAGGGGTTCAATAGTCATGGCGGCGCGATGATGACGAAAGGAGAAAAATTAGATGTATTGATGTTGTGTTGTAGGTGTGACTGTCCAAAACGGAACTACGATGACGAACACTGCATAAGACCACGGAAGGGCACTACTTTTACCCTAAAATAAAAGAAATAAATGGCTAAGGAACAAAACAACGAATTGATTCCCGTGCTGAGGAATGAAACCTAAGAACCGGAGGTGGCAAAACCCCAAGGAACCCAACGACCAAAAGGCCGACGGAGTCAGAACCGAGCAAAAACCCTCGAAGGAACACTAAGGAATCGCTAGTCGATTGGTTAATGTCAAGTGCTGAAGGCTCGGACTTAGAGGAAGATAGCTACCATACTCAGGTAGCCAAGAGGAAAGTCACCTCGTCACCGAATAGGGGAGGCAGGAAGACGGAACCTTCAGGAACCAAGAAGAAGCTGCTGAAGCCGACAGCGAGGACGAGGATGAAGGACAAGATGTCTACTCTCAGTTGGCAGAACTGAAAGATATAGCGTTAAGACTTACGGACACCGCGGTAACAACAAGAAACATACCAATGGACATCAACGTGGACGCGGCGAGAATACGAGGGAAAACTGGAACCCCGCGACCACAAAGTGCCAGAACGAAAGGCATCAAGCTAGATATGGAAGCCCTGAAGGCGGAAAAATAAAAATGGAGCATGGAGACGAATGCAGCAATGGCACAGATTGGGGAGGGGGGTCATGCTGACCAGGCAAGCACCAAACTCTACGCCAGAGGAAGCAGCGACAGTCGAGAAAGCCATAGACGATGTAAATTCGGCAGACATAAGACCTACAGCGAAGTAGCCGAAACACTGGCTCCAAGGCACCTTCCAGAAGGTGAAGGTGGTGGGCAGGGAAATAAACAAATGGCCCCCAAGCGTCGAGGTAGTTAGCCAAATAGACGAGGAATGCAGAGCAGTAACAAGCGGCGGGAAGAGGAAAACCGGACGGCTGATTGAGGAGCTCTTAAACTGAGTAATATGGCCACAATAGCCCATACCACGGCGATGGAGTTGTACCTCCCCGCAGGCGCAGTAGGGAAAACTGAACGGTTCACACACTACATCGTGTGCGATACCACCAGCGTAGAGAAGATGAAGGAAAGCACCTTCTATGGCATCCGACGTGTACGGACAATCGCGGGGCAGTAGTAGTTGAGGCGCCAAGGCTGCTCACACTGGACACAAGGAACATCACCGAATATGCTTTCGCCGACTCAGGGGTGCAAACAACCATCAGGAACCTGGAGGATCACCACACAACTGAAAATTCCCAGGGAACTACTATCTTGTCAATGAAATCCATGACAAAAAAGGAAGGATCTATACTGATTAAACCAACAGAAGGGCAGACGTACGTGGACCTAGTCCGGAGGCTCCGGGAGATCGATAGCGAGGACAGTAATGTCGCCCGGTTCGAGAAAACCGACAACAGACACTTCCGGTTTAGGGCGAGGGGCAGCGGCGATAAAGTTGACGTACTGTATGAGGCCAGGCCATCAGAAACCGAGGACCGAGCCCAAAGTTAGGAAACCGGGAGTGACTATGCACATAAGAGGCCTAGACCTGGCCACAAAAACTGAGGTTGAGACAGCCCTCAAGGCGGCAACCAAGAGTGGGCAGCATTTAAGGGTAGGTTAGGTGAACCGAGACCAGCCTGGGACGCAAAACAATACGCTAACAACGGCCGATTTTTCTGGAGTATATACTGCCCAAAACTATATAAAGATGAGATACCAGGAGCTTTCGAACTCTAATCCGACACAGAAAGGGAGCTCTGTATCCTGTGGTGCGAGATAAAAAAAGCACTAACACCCTTAAAACCGAAGGGCTGCAGGGCCAGCCGAAATAAGTGGTAAACTATTAAAAACCATTGGGGACACAGGAATAGATATCATACACAAACTCTGCAACAAAATTGGGCCACTGCTAATAGCCGGACGACTGGAGATGGTCAATTCCCATACCCTTATTCAAGAAAGATTCTCCGACTGAATGTAGTAATTACAGCACAATGGCCCAAATATAGCACGCAATAAAGGTGATGCTGATAATTCACGAAAGTCTGAAGCCATTCTTAATGCCGCGGATAACGGAAGAACAAGCAGAGTTTGTCTCAGGGAAAGGCACAAGGGCGTAGATACTGAACAGCAGACAACTAATCGAATAGGCTATAGAATATAATGTCCAATCCAATCCAATCCAATCCCCATGCTTCTCTGATTTGTCGACTATTCTAAGGCGTTTGAAAAAGTACATTGGAATTATTTATGGCATATGCTAAATAATACTACACATCACATATAAAACTATTCGATAACCTGCACAGAGGCCACTCGGCAATAGTCAGAGTCAATCGCACATATTCTAAGCAGTTAAGAACTGAACCTGGTGTTCGGAAAGGCTGCATCAATCCTTTTCAGTCTGTACAGCGAGTACATAATGAGAAAAGTTTTTAATGATTGGCCCGGCGGAATCTCTGTGGATGGTAGCGACCTACGAGACCGCTAAACCGAGCCGATAATAAAACTGTCGTAAATAAATTAACTTATCGGGTCTCTGCTATGCAAAAACAGAAGCAGTTAAGATAAAATACGTCGGAGAGTCGCTAAAACGTGGAGCCTGAAAAAGGCAGGCAAATGCTGCAACAATGCTATCGAAATGTGGGTTTCACTATGACGTCATAGTTTGATTTTCACTTACAACATCTGGGCACTGCACTAAAGATCATTTTGAAGAATCAATATGTGCACTTATGTCATTTTCCCAAAAAAATGCACTTACCACATCTGTGCACTAAACCATCGATGTCAAGATTGGGGAGGCCTTTGATGGCGAGGTTTCTGGACACTATGGACTTCGAAAATGTAGTGCCAGGGGAGACTGCCCAGTACAATTATGTCGTGAGCACCACCTCACAGTCGCAAATACTTGCTTCAAACAGCATTCCGACGTCTATAAGGAAGTGGAAGTCTCTAGCCGATTGTGATGATCACATAATAAGAAATCAAATAGATTTTTCTCTCATAGTCAGCATATCAAATTTTCAAGAAGAGTCTCAACATACTCTGGTACTGACGTTTTGCAGTTGCACCGTTTTGTACTTGCCCAACACACGGAAAATCCGAGACGAATGGACGTCACTCGTAGACCCCGAGGTGCACGTTCAAACAATTGAAAAACCGAGTAGATACAGATGAAAATTATGGAAAAGAAGACGTATAACCTCAGTGGAATATGCTGAAGAGGTTCCACACACATTCAAGTGAGATAGGATATATAGGAGCCGGTGAGAAACAATAATGGAAGAGGGATGAGATTCTACAGCTTTTGCGATAAGGAAACTGAAATCCAGAAATAGTGACTGATATGAAGAACTAAACAGGGCCGTGATAGAGATATGCCGCAAGGTAATACTAGTTAGCCAAAAAGTGTAACGATATAACGGCGCCCTAAAACAAGTACGACATGTTCTATCTTCATTAAAGCACAAAGGAACTTACAATCAACCCAAGCGGAGCCAAAGTGTGTTAAAAGAAACCAACAACAAATCTTGATTGTCGTTGAGAATATACTAAAAAGATGGAGGGAGTATATTGAAGTCCTCTTCAACGACGCGATACCCGACCAACTACTCTCGATCTCGACCATCTCAATGGGAATAGTCTTGATATAACAAGAGAGAGGAAGCGCTCTATAAGACTCAAAAAAAACGACAAAGTTGTAGGGCCAGATAGGATAAACACGGAAACATTTAAACTGATTGCAGAATTAGGTGGGAAGGACTTGAGCATACCGACATCATTGTTTAGATGTATATACAAAGCTGGGAAAACAGAAGCTGAAATCGCAATATCCAAGAATCTTCCCACACTTCCGAATAAGAAGACTACCTCCTGATGCATCTAATGTCTAACGTTCTCAAGGTATTTCTTCGTATCATCCCCATCCGCATATACGCCAGATGCTAGAGTTTGTGTTAAGAGGCGGGATGAGCATGCGAGGGTCAATTTTCTCTTAAGCCCTGGTTTCCTAGGAGAACGGTCGCTTTAAAGCGGCCGCTCTTGACGTCATTCAAAAATCACAAAGGTCGTTTTAGGTATATGTAATAGAAGAATTCACAATTTTTCATCGTAATTCACTGCGTTTTTGCAGTACGTTGAGGTATTACACTTTATAGGAAACTATATTCGTTTATATACACGTAGAATTATTTTTGTGACGTAAAAGTGACGTCAAAAGCGGCCGTTTTTAAGCGGCCGCTCTCCTAGGAAACCAGGGCTTTAATGTACTGCATGAAAGTGGACGCATATGCCTGTTTTATCAACTACAGAAAAGCTTTCGACTGCGTCTCACACCAAAGCTTCCCCTATATTCTCAAGTACACCGGTGTCGACGCGGGAGATAAACGCGTGGTAATATAGCTATACTGGAACTAAACTGCCGACTTTTCAACCTCTATTCCAATGTAGTGTTTAAGGAAATTAGTTCTGGATAGTTGGCTGGAGGGTAGCATAGCTACAGACACTTAGGCCTCAAAATCGGTCCATTGTGAAACGAAGGAGATTAATAAGACCCAAAAGAAAATCAACTAACGAATTGAACAGGCCCGATGGACATTTATCTCTATATTATATAACAATTGTATCAATAGTACGAACTGTTTCTTAAAGCATTTAAGATCAGATATTTCATTAACTAAAAGAATTTCCAAATAACAGTTTGTACTAGGCCAATCATGAATCTATATTGATCAAGGTCATTAACTAAATCATAATTGAATTTCTAGCTGTCGTGAAAAACATTTTCGCAATAATGGCTTGTTTTTAGGCTAATAGTGAATAATAATAATTATTATTATTATACCAACCTCCATGCGATGTATCTCCGTTTTTATTTTACCAATTTCACCCTCATCGCTGAGCTCTTTCGCGATGGTTTTCCGCGCATCTACAGTCATTTTAATCTTCTTTTCCCAGCCTAGAGCTTCTCTGTTTTTCTCGAGAAGGTCTTTACATAAATACACTTTGTCTTCACGAATTTCCGAGAGTTCATTCTTTATTTTGATTGAGTCAAATTCTTCTTCCTGATGTATGAAAAGTTTTATGATTTAAATCTATCAATCATATGTAATATAAACTATACGCTGAGCTACTGAAGCTAAATTTGATTACTAACCACTCTAGTTATAGCTACTTATAGTATTATAGCTATGTAGTACCTCTAATTTAGTCGCCAAGTCGCTTTGAGTGTAGTTGTTATATATTTCCAGTTCTGTTTTGCTGCCCTTCATTTTATAGAGCTGCTCTGCATAAACAGACAATTTCGTTTGGTATTGTTCTATTGTGCGCGTGATTGCTTCTTCCCGCTTCGCATACATTTCAAGCTGATCAGTTATTTTCAGATTCTTTTGGTCCATTATTGTTATTTCTACATAAGAAATATCGTGAATTATATAGAGTTTGGAATACTTTCATTTGTAATGATTTACTTTATTTTATAATGACTGAACCTAACTTTACACGAAGAAGCTAGTATGCGATACCGGTATGCTAGATACTGATTTTATACTGTAGTAGTTACTAAGTATCTACGTGTGATTGCTCCCATTGCCTACAATCATTGACTAAAGAGTTTAAGACTTCTCAGTCAACAATACAACGTAATATAAAGTAGTAAAGTATCCACCATACCTTTATTGCGTAAATGTGATAATAATTTTAGGCAGTACAATATAAACTAAATCTATACAAGCTAAATAAACAATTCATCATAAATTATTGTCCTCAAATAATTCATACGTACGTTTTTTCAGCACGTTCAAATCTTTAATCTGCTTCTGCCTTTTCATTGTCAACTCCATAACAATCTCCTGTTCTCTCAACCAAAACGTTTGCGTCGCCCTAGTTTTTTCAGTGATATCAGCAATCGCAGACTCTAAATTTCTAATTTTAAGCAACATGGGAGACATATCCACATACGATGTATTCATAAAGAGATTTAGTTTAGTGGTAGCATTACCCAGCCGCCTCATAAACTTGGTCATCTCCATCGCATTTTTCACGTTATCTTTATCGCACACAGTCAGCGCATGATCCTCCTTCGCTATAATCAGTCGTAAAGCGTCTAATTGATGTGTTGTTTCATGCAGATGCAACTGGTTTAGGTTTAGATCTCTCAGTGTTCTACTATTCGCGTTCTCGAGTCTAACTAAAGCTATTTTCTGAAAATAAAAGAATTTGTATAATTTTTATTGTCTCCAAATTCGACTATATTTGAGTTAATATCTTACTTGTTCGCGGTTGACCTCTCTGTAATCGGTAAGCAGTGCTAGCTGGCGTACGCTTATTAACTCATCGTTGGTTCGTTCTGTTGTTGCACGGCAAATTTCATCCTCAATACGATATTTGATCTTTGTTAGCTTAGTACGTTGCTTTTCTATATCTTTGATATGATTGATAAGAAGATTTGATTCCTAAAAATATAAACTTATAAAATTATTATAGAAACAGATAGGTCTATTTTTCTACTCTCTATAAATATATAGGGTGCCCCGAATAGGTAAGTCACAAAAAAGTTCTATCATAGCTAATAGCCCAAAAAGGGTTTCCGCTGGTAAAGGAAGAAGCACGGAGGAGTATAATCCCCAGTATTGAGCTAACCTGCCCAGTAAACCTCTAAAAAACTGTGAAAGCTAATTTGCGAATTTTCACCCGCAATGGACTCTCGCACTCCAATGAGCTGCGTCGTGTGTCGTTTGTTTAATAAAAAGAATTTTATACATATAGACTTATGATCTCCGATCTCTTAATGTAGAGATATGTATAAAATTGAAATCTGCAATATTGGAAACTGATAGAAATATTAGGAGTCTATGAGTGAAACAATTATATCTAAGATGTATTGCGGGACACACTCCATAAAGTAGTAGTTTTTTATTTGTAAATAAAAAAATATATAATTATCAGCACTAATAAGTCCTAGTCCTGTACCTAATATTAAAAATACAGTGTTCTATTTAAGAAAATTCGACACCGAAGGTCAGGGTCCTGTAAAGGGTACAAGGCCCGCAGCGTCCAAGAAGATCACCGTGCACAAGCCCTCTGCATCAACAAGTAGAGGTAACGAGATAGCAGAGGCTAATAGGCCATCTACGAACCAATAGGCCTGCATGTTAAAATCGGCAGAGGAGACTGGCCTGATGTCAGATGTGTAGGTTATGGCCGCTCGCCTCTCAGGCGTCTCAAAACAAAGGCTAATGGCCCTAGAAAGCGGGAAGGATTGTCTAGACGCCAAAAGAATGACGCTCTAGAGAAACTTTCTGAGAGCGGAGAAAATAAAGAAGGGCACAGAAACCCAGAAAATCCCACGCTCCGAAACCACCACCCTCCAACAGCATGCCAAAAAGAAGGGCCGAATGGGGCCAAGCACCTTGTTCAAAGAGGCCGTGTAGATAATACAAGACGGGTTTCCTTTAGGGCGATGGACCCGGTAAGGCTACTCTGTCCAGAGAGGCGGACCATAAATAAGTTTCGCCAAATGCACCCACAAGCCGAACTATTTAGTCGTTACCTGCGCGAACCAGATAACGGTGGATTGACCAAAGGACAAAGTCCCAACACTCCAGCTCTTCAAGGGGGCAGCGCTGAAAGGGCTGGAATGAGAGAACGTTTGGAAACCGTGTACGTGTACCGTATTACGCAGAGAGGCCAGAGGCCAAGATTCTTAAAGTGACCTATTACGGACTGAAAACGAGTATCTGGACAATTTAGGGCGTTACCCCTACAGAGAAAGGACAAGTATAGACCTTCTCCATATACACAAATTCGAATGCGGCCCTGGAAGCCAGAAATATGTACTCCTACTTCGGCATGGGAAAATAAAAATTCCAGGGGACATGAGGAAGCCGGGGAAATTAAACTAGCCCCGACGGAGCCTAGCCAAAAGCCCACTGCAGCCATAGAGGACTATAGCACAAGCGCAGGCCGACTCATGCATGGAGACCTCTCCGGAATAATGAAGGGGATCAGGGCCCTACAGATGAACCTCCAACATGCCATGGCAGCGCCGGCTATCATATGTCGGAGATTCGATCAAGAAGGCCTAGACCTTGCCCTGCTACAAGAAGCCTAAACCCACAACAAGGTATGGTAATTATCAAGTCCAAATTTAGGGACTCCAGGGCAACTAACTGGAAAGGATACTATGAATCCCTCAGCAACGCACATATATATATATATATATATATATATATATATATATATATATATATATAATAGGTACGGAAGAGGTGGCACCAATAGAACTGGCAGTCGAACTGATAGGTGATGAGGTAAACACTGCCTACTACTAAGGGACAACCTGACGAAATCTCCTGTTGTATTCGAATCCAGAAATTATTGACAAAATAAGGTACTGAAACCCACGGACACAGTAGAGGAAAAACTGCAATTGCTTACGAAGACGCACTATCCGGCCGCAACAATTATCACGGGTAACCAAACCCCCAAGGGCTGCACGAGACCCACAAGATGCAATGCAGAGGATTGGCAACTCGCAACAGAAATAGTAAAACCACATAAAATAAGGTTGGCTATAAATAAAATTATGGCCGTCCTAATCGCCGGGAGTGGATGGGACATACTCAGTCATACTACAAAAAGGACCGGACATTCTTGTCCTCCCCTCACCTTTGCAAAATTTTCAGGGCTAGCATAGTCTGGAAGCACATACCGCAGGGGTGGCGGAAAGCCAAAGTTATCTTTCTACCAAAGGTGGGAAGAACGAACGACCACACACCCAAGAAATATTTCATCAATCTTACGTGTTTCTCTTCAAGAAGCTAGAAAGGCTGATAAACAGAGACATTAGGAATGGTATACTGAGAACTAAACCCCTAAGTAATCGACAATACGCGTACCAGCCGGAAAAGTCAATAGACTTAGCGCTGTATAGCCTAAACAGGCTATTGGGAAAGACACTAGATGATGTAGAGTTAGCCATGGCCACGTTCCTTAACATTAAAGGGACATTCAACAATGCTACAACACACTCAAGGGTCAAGGCACTACAAAAGAAAGGTATACCACAAGTTATATGCCAGTCCTGTTCTCTAGGCTGTCTTGTACCCAAGTCAGCCTAGATAACAGGATCATATTATCGACACTAGGCGAGGCCACCATAAAGGCGAGAACTGGAAGGGGGTGCCCGCTGGACGGAGTACAATCAGCTCTACTTTGGGCAGTAGACGATCTCCTGGAGATGGTTTCCTCAGAAAGTATCTACTGCCTAGGATACGCGAACGACATTGCGATCGTCGTGAAAGGAAAATTCGTGGGAATAATCTCGCACACAAAGAGCACTGAATATAGTGGACAAATGGTGTGAGGGCGAAGGGTTGTGCATAAACTCTCTGAAAACCACAATAGTCAACTATACAAGAAGAAGAGTACTAACAGGCAAACAACGACCGATACTTAAAGATGTAGACTATCAGCTTTACTTTGAGCAGTCCTAGCAGACGATCTCCTAGAGTTGTTATCCTCAGAAAGTATCCACTGCCTAGGATACGCGGACGACATTGCGATTGTCGTGAAAGGAAAATTCGTGGGAATAATCCCAGAGCGCACACAAAGAGCACTGAATATAGTGGACAAATGGTGTGAGGGCGAAGGCTTGTCCATAAACCCTCTGAAAACCACAATCATCAACTATACAGGAAGAAGAGTACTAACAGGCTAACAACGACTGATACTTAAAGATGTAGACTATTAGCTTTAGTTTGGGCAGTCCTGGCAGACGATCTTCTGGAGATGTTATCCTCAGAAAGTATCCACTGTCTAGGATACGCGAACTACATTGCGATTGTCGTGAAAGGAAAATTCCTGGGAATAATCCCAGAGCGCACACAAAGAGCACTGAATATAGTGAACAAATGGTGTGATGGCGAAGGCTTGTCCATAAACCTTCTGAAAACCACAATAATCAACTATACAGGAAGAAGAGTATTGCAGGATAACCACGACCGATACTTCAAGATGTAAACTATCAGCTTTACTTTGGCCAGTCTTAGAAGATGATCTCCTGAAGATGTTATCCTCAGAAAGTATCCACTGCCTAGGATACGCAAACGACATTGCGATCGTCGTGAAAACAAAATTCGTGGGAATAATCTCAGAGCGCACACAAAGAGCACTGACTATAGTGGACAATTGGTGTGAGGGGGAAGGCTTGTCCATAAACTCTCTGAAAACCACAATAGTCAACTATACAAGAAGGAGAGTACTACCACGTCAACAACGACCGATACTTAACAGAGGCCAATTACCTAGGAGTCAACGTTGACCAAAAACATACATCACACATAAGCAAAACCACATAGAAAGCTACACTAACGCTAGGTAGGTGCAATAGAATGTGTGGGAAAATCTGGATCCTAAACCCAAAATTGACCTAATGGCTATACACCAGGCTAGTAAGACACATGGTATCATATGAATCCGTAGTATGGTGGCCCAAGCTACTAATCCATATGATATCATGCGTCTTACTATACTGGTGTATAACCGTATGGATCAGTAGTATGGTGACTAAGGAGGCGGTTCGTGGCGCAGTGGATTAAGGCGATGGTATGAAGCCATTGCACATGGAACGTTGGTGGTTCGAATCTCATACAAAGTAGTTGGCTAGCATATCATGGATGTTGTATGAGGCACAATAGGTCGTGAAGGACCGCAGTGTACATAACATAATGGCGGGGGCTGTACTCATAAAAAAATGGTTTCCCAAGACTAAGCAAGCCAAATGGGCCAAGCAACAGAACAGAACAACAGGAGCCATGACAACAACCCCGCACTGTCACAATGGAAGTCCTCCTAGACCTACCACCACTACACATCCTCATTGAAAAAGAGGCAAGATTTGTAAGCCACAGATTACTTCAAGGTCAAACCCCCATAAGCAAACAGCATGGGGCGAACTACCTAGAGCTTTATAACGAGCTGAGGACAGACTCTATATTAGGTATGCCCCCAGACAGCATGACAACTAAATACAATTTAAGCAAAGAATACTATGTCGTAATATCCGGAAGAGAGGCCTGGTCACCCTTCAAAGCAGCTTTTTCCTGCCAGCGAGCTAGGTAAACAAAACAAACTGACCCTAGCGTGAGTGCCAGGGCTAATTGAAATCTGAGGCAATAATAGGGCAGACGAACTCGCCCGAGGAGGCGCGTCAAAACCCTTAAATGGCCCGGTGCCCTATTACAGTGTTTCGAAAACCATCAGAATGGTAGCAATAAAGTCTCAAAACTGGTGGACAAACTAACCAGGGCAGACACATGCAAAATAATTCATAGTCATAATAGGCCCAGGCCCTAAATTCACAAAGGACTTCATATAAAGGAACCGAATCGAGGCTTTGCAATCTGCTATCCAGGCCAGAGCTCACAGAAGTCTTTTGATACATGCCTAGGACCATAGAAGTTCTACAGAGGACGCAGTGGTGTAGGTCCTAGAAGGCAACCAATTCTTAATCTAATCTAACAACACAGGAACTGTTAGTGGAGTGGTGATAATTGTAGACAGAAGAGTATCCAGCTTTGTCCCATTTTCAGACCGCATAGTCCTACTAAAGCTGACCTCAAACATAGTACCAGTAAACGTCGTTCAAGTCTATGGATCTACAGCAGACGATGTAGAATCGTTCTAGATTATATCCTCATTATAATGGGGGATCTAAATACGAATGTCGGACAAGGGGAAATGGCTGAAACTGGAACGGTAGGCAAGTTCGAAGTAGACATCCGCAATGACAGAAGAGACAGATTAGTCGAGTTCTGCCAAAAAGAAGATATGATAATAATAAATAGTTTCTATCAGCTTCCTCCGTGTCATCTTTGTATTTGGGAAGCACCATCAGAGGTGAAATTAGGTATACTCAGACACCAAATTGAATACATTATGATCCGTAGAAGATTCAAAAATAATATTAAGTCACTAAAAACAATTCCAGGAACCGATATAACATTTGATGTATAGCTGAAAAACTCCGTAAAACAACTAAGGAGAGTATGCATACCAGAAGACTGAATGACAATACGACAAGGTTAAGAAGAACATAAACGACAAACTTACCGAACTAGGTTGTAAAAATAACTAAACATATCATTGCATATCAGCAGTAGCAAAACATCAAACAAGTACAGAAGGATGAAAAGCCAGAGAATGTTCAGACCATAGAATCATTGATGCCAAGCAACGGGAAACTAGCTGACTCGCAAACATTCCCCAAGAAATGACAATGAAAATACAAAAATAAACAAACGAGCTCAGTACCGGGCACCCCTTAAATGGGAAGTGGGTTCGAAGAATCCGCCGTTCATCCAATGATGATTGGAACAGCTTGTGGAAGATATTAGAAGAGATGGGAGTACCGAGTCACCTGATATGACCACTACAAAACTCGTACGGAAAAATCGAATCGACAATTAAAATGGATCGAACCCATTTAATTCCCAAAAAGGAGTCCGGCAAGGGTGCGTATTGTCGCCGAGACTTCTGCATACGGCGAATATATCATGAGACGCGCATGGCCATTGGAGGAATATAACTAAAAAAAATCAGATTCGCAGAAGATACCATCCTGATTCCGAAAGATGTCAACGAAATTACAGAAATGCTTTGACATTTCACTGACGAAAGCAGGTCACTGACAAGGGAGAGGAAAACTACCCCAGATTGAAATAGTGGACGAATTCACATCCCTAAGATCCTTAATAAGTAGTTTAGGAAGCTGCGAGAAATTACTAGGAACACAATGACCAACTTGCTCGAGATATGGGCCAATCGTCAGATAAAATATTAGTTTTCTCAATCTTTACATATGCAACAGAATCCTTAACTATTAAAGAAGGAAACTGACGACGAATTGAGGCCTTCGAGATGTGGGGGAGAATACTACATGAAAATAAAATATTTCAATCCTGGAAGAACTAGGAATTACAGAACGACTGTCCGTCGTATGCAGAAGGCGGAATCTACGGTCATATAACTATATCCGACAAACTTCGACAAACTTCAAAAAACTGATAGTGCAGGGAAAGGTAGAGGAGAACGTCTGAGAGGTAGATCTCCAACCATGTGAATTGACCAAATCCAAAAGATAACCAATAAGCCGCTGCAAGAAAACTACAGAGCAGCCAAGGCTAGACACAGATGAAGACAAGAGATCCAAAAGTACATATGGCTAACGAATCACGACACCTCAGCCATGAGGTTACGACGAAGAAGAAGAATAGAAGAAAGGATCCTACCAGAAGATTAGAGAAAATAATAGACTTAAACCTCGAAGAAGTACAGTGCGGTTTCGGGAAGCGAAAGGGGCGGAGGACTACACACACAAAAACACAACGTGGACCTGAAAAGTGCGAAATTTGACCAAGGTCAAAGATAGAATAGTGCAAAAAGTGAGATTAAGCTGCTCTACTCCTTAAACATACCATTCATAAGAAAAAAGAGACATGCGAGAAAACTAAAAAAAAATCAATGTCTGCAAAACCATCTTAACATTTGAAAATGAAAGTGGGGTATTATCAAAGAAAACATTAAGGTTATTTTAATTAAATAAACAGTAATTAATTAAACAGTAAAATCCAGGTAACAGAGATGCGATACCTAAGAGCAGGGTATATCTTGAAAACAAAAAATAGGGATTGAAACAAGAGAAACTGAAAAATGTGGTAAGGATGAGAAAACAGCCAAGAGAATATGGAAAAGAAAAGGCCATGCCAAGCAACTTATGGGATATGACAATAAAGAAGATTTAAAGAGAAATAGTAAGTACATGGACTGAAGGAATTAAACTGGTGACAAATCTACAACTAGTATAGGAAAATAAATGATATGTAAATAGCAACGCATTATACATTAACACTTGATGGCAATCAAGGTTCACTGATTATTATAATACTAATAAAATATAATTACCTGCAGCAATCTTTGGGTATCCTGCTCCAATTGTTGCATAACTTCATCTTGCTCGTGTAACTGCGTATTCAAAACCATCGATGTTTTCAACAGCTGGTGTATCTGCAGTTTAGTATATTTCATGCTTTCTGCGATGCTCTCCTGAAGCACAGCATTCGACTGGTTTTGTTGCAGCTCTTCGTTGCATTTCTTTTTGATGATCCGTATCTCGCAATTTAAACTTGCTACTTTGTCCTTCATCTCCCTTTAATTTTAACATGTGTTGGAAATATTATTATTATTATTTAGACATGCATACTTATGCTGAACCATTAGCTTGTTGTAGTATTTATCTCTGTAGGATATTGTGACGATAATTGACTGCCATGCTTTTGTCAAAGCACGCTGATCCGCTTCATTTGTTTCGATTTCAATGTTGGACTGTGCCATGGCTTCAGCGCTGCTTTCGCGCACTTCCTCCATCACTTTTAGTTGCATCAGGATTGTTTGGATTTGTCCTTCCAGACGCCACACTTCCGACATTTGTTTGTACAGTAGTATATCCTTGAATTAAATTGTATGTATGATAATGTCTCCACACACAAATCAAATGGTAACCTGTTGCTTCTTTTCTGCTGCCAGCTTAATTTTGTCTTGGCGGGATTTATCGGATTCTCGTTGTTTCACGTGCAGACCGGATTCTATTTCTTCCTCCCATTTCTTCATTTGGTATAATAGTGCATCTACATATTGTATCTCATTCTTCAATTCCATTTCTATAATTTATAGTGTTTTAATTTCCAGGTTTTTAATTTTGTATTTTCGAAGGAGAAGAAGAAGTCACACATAGATAGATAGAATAAGGACTGTATAAATAAAAAATGCCACAGGCAGAAAGTATACAAAACAAGATTAACACACAACAATTAGGATGGTATGGACACCTTATAAGAATGCCAGAGGACAGACAGACCAAAATAATATGAAATTCACAAACAATACGGAAGAAGAAAAGAGGAAGACCACAAAACATATGAGAGGACATAGAATGCATACTATTGAAAACAAGGTTAATCGGCAGAAAGCGGACGAAAGTATTTGTATTGCAGTTATGAAGTGACAAGCTTGAAGCCCGGACTTAAATCCTGTACAGCATCTATGGGATACTCTTAAAAGCTGGAATGTATTGTACAGTAGAATTGTCAAAATATTCCTCAACTCAACATTGAAAACCTCATTAGAAGTACGACTTAAATCCTGTACAGCATCTATGGGATACTCTTAAAAGCTGGAATGTATTGTACAGTAGAATTGTCAAAATATTCCTCAACTCAACATTGAAAACCTCATTAGAAGTACGACATGGCCAATTCAGGACGTTATTCGAGTTCGTGGGCAACATGACCTACCAGGGATAGTCTCAAATTATAGTTCTTTGTTTTATTTATAAATTAAATGGTATTTTCCACATTTATTTTACTACAATGCCTTTTTAAATTTAGATGTGAAGAAATAGCTCTACCAAAGTCTTATGTCTAAATGGTTATAATTTTGAACAGCTGTTTAATGGAATTACCTTTCCTCTCTGCCTCCAATAATCCAGTTTTCTCCTTCTTATGCATAATATTTAACTCGTCTAATTCCTGCTCCAATTCTTCCTTTGAAGCTGACAATGATTCAAGTTCATTCAGACAATTATCAATATCTGACTGTTGGCGCGTCACTAACTGTTGCAGATCGTAGTCCTGCCCGCCCAATTGATGTAATTCATTATCGGTGTCTTTTGTATAAGCTTCCTACAATAACAAACAATGTTGTTTATCTAAATTTACATGTAAAATTCTACGTTTGTGTTGACCATCAGCCCACATTACCAATGAAATAATGTCTTCTTTATAATGTTGTATTTGTTTTTGTAAATAATCCTTGAGCGACTTTTGGAATCTCTCCAAGAGTGGATGATTGGGATCAAGAAGTGCTGGGGGATTAGTGGCATGTCTGAAATGGATAATAATAAAGTTTTGAGAGCTATAAAATACTCACATGTCTGACTACTTTTTAAATGGATGAATAATATGTTATTTGGGAGAACATTTTATGTTTTATGACTGAATTTAATGTCAGTATAATATAAACTCGCCCTTTTATACTATACACCCGTTAGTGTAAATACCAAAGGAGTTAAAATAAATCAATTATACTTACTCAGGTTTATTGCTATCTCCTTTTTCATCTATAAACTCTTTCGAGTATTCCTCACCAATGCTCTCATTTACAAATTCGCCTGTCAATCTGAATTAAATCAAAAATTCAGTTGTATTCTACCATACCTATGAATATTATTACATAGTCTCCCCGTCATCGGCGTAATCTTCCGCATCCACTAAATTCTGCATATAGCCTTCGATGTATATTAAATATTTTCAGTGTAAAATTGATATATGACGTTTATAATAAATAAATAAACAAATCAGTATCTAGGTAAATTTTTAGTAATATATAACTTAACTTAGTAACAATACACTGATAGGTGTAGCATAAATACTTTGCATTTCTGTAAGGGGTGCAAGGGGAAAAAGCAAAATTGGTCTAATGCTATCCCAAACCTCATCTGCATGGGCTATGCCTTATGGCATCCGGAACACCTTGCTATTACAGACGAGGCTTTGGCGACCGAACCACAGCGGTATAACTGTTTAGACGTAGAAAATACAGCTCCAAGACCATATGGGAATCCAGCGCATTCCAGTTTCCCTATTAAAATTAGCAAACCATGACTACGACTTTAATAGATGAAATACTTCTGGTCGTGGCAATTGAACCCCAAGATGCACAAGGAGATGAAGAACAGCAGAAAGTAGGGTCTTCTTCGGTCGTCAACCTGCGAAGTCCCTACAGCGAAACCGAAAGAAAAACACCACTGTCAGCAATAAAACATAACTGTTCAGAAAGGCTTCCCATAAAGTTCAAATAATGAAGCTGGTTGTGAAAGCTCTAGTAGGGAAGGACACACGAAGCAGAAGATGTACATATGTTTACATATAGCAACGTTGGTTTAAATTCCAATACTGTGTTATATAAAAACAAATACCTTCAATATCACCAAGATGGAATAAATTATCAAATCCTAGTGTAGACAGAAGGAAGAAATAACAGGAGAAGAAATAAATAATATCCTATACAAAATACTATGTAAATCTATAGTAACAAACGTTAATTTCCTGAACTAGTGAATCCTTTTTGAGGACCTCTGTATCCCTTTAGTTCCTACAGTTCTTTGTGTTGCTTACTATCTTCCTTCCTGTTCTATATTTTTTCTCTCCAATAGTGTATCTGTTCTACATTATCTGCCCACCTTGACCTTCGTCTTCCGCTTTTTGCGTAATCTCTTTGTTTACATTCCACTATTTCTCTGATTGTTGTATTTCTGTACTTGCTCCGTACATACACAAACTATTACATTCTACGAGATTTTATTTCCTTTACTATGTCTCTTTTATTTTCTTACTATGTTCGCTAATGGTATCCATTCTTGCTCACTTACTATTTGCTCTTAGAATCTTTCTCATTACTCTTCTTTCATAGATCCTGAGGTATTCCTCGTCTTTTTTCCTTTTGCATCCGTTTTTCAATACATATGTTACTGTTGGATTCAGCACTATGTTGTACATTTTCAGTTTTGTGCCCTTTAAGGTTTTTGGAGTTACTAGTTTCTTGTTTAGGATAAGACACGACATAATACTTGCACCTGCCGAGCCAAGCTTACAGACATCAAATAGAGTGCCTTTTGTTTATCACTCTGGGCTGGTACGGGCTTATTGTTTAGCTTGTTATATTTGCCGCTTCCGGTGCGCATAATTCTACCTCGGCCTTTACAACTGACGCCGCACGACCGCAAGACCTGAGCGATACGGTACGCCACGGGGGCGACTAGCAATGATAAACCATACTAAACGAAGCCGCCTTAGATTAGAATGTTGCAATAGTAGAATTCAATTATGAAAGAGTGAACCGTTTTAAATAGTTACAAACGAGAATGAAGTTACGGAAAATATCAAAGCCAGAATCTAGAGTAGTAGTAGGAGTGTATACCCTCAGGAAAAAGTATTAAATCTAATACAATTTACAAGAATCTTAAAGCTGCGAATCTACAAAACCATTATACGACCGGTAATTATGCATGGCTGTGAAACATAGACACTCACTTAAGAACGAAAACTTAGAGTGTTCGAAAGGAAAGTGCTGAGAAACATTTTCGGGCCGATACTAGAATCAACAAATCAATTCTTTAGAATCCGCACAAACAAAGAACTTAGCGAACTATACTAGGACCCCGACATAGTCAATGAAGTCAAAGCAACGAGAATGCAGGGGGCAGGGCTTGTACTGAGAATTCCAGACCATCTTATGGATAAATGGGCATGGGAGAACTACTAGAAAAGCCGCCTGGACGACAGCGATTAAGTTAGTGTGACGAAGTAATTAAGGACTTATGGGCGCTAGGTATAGAATACGGTCCCTAGTTGAAGATGGACGCAAGGACTCATATTGTTGAGTCAGTCCAAACCCATATAGGGTTGTAGAGCTACGGAATAATGATGCTTTTTTATGTTTTTATTTGGGTCTCTAGGTACTGAAAGTTGTTCACTTCTGTCTAATTTACTTTGTTTCCGTGTATGCCTACTCTTCTTGTGTATTTCATGTATTTTTCTTGGATTATTTGTTGTCGTGCTTCTTTTGCTACGTCTCAGAACGCCTCTTGTACTCCGATTTTTATTCTGCTTATGATCACCATGTCATCTGCGGATGCCGGTATTTATATATATATATATATATATATATATATTTTAATTTTTAGTCTTCTTCGAAGTGCTTTAACCATTCATTGGTTGGATCTGGAAAACCTGTTGCGAAGGATGTTATTTGTTGTCATTAGTTTTCCATTTCATTTCATCTTTCTTGAGATATTACGCTTTTCAGAACAATATTGAACTGTGTTGTTGATAGTGTAATTCTTTGTCTTACTCCTGAGTTTATACTGAGGATTCATGATGATCCTAGACGTGTTCTAACTGCAGCGTTTGATGCTCCCATTGTCATTCTCTTTAAGTTTATTAGTTTCTGTGATATGTTCATCTCCCCTAGTGTTTACTTTCAGCTCACTATGTCAAATGTAGCTTTAAAGTCTATTAAGATTATGTAGTATTTTAGTGAATTTAATGTAAAGGTCGTGTCGATCTTCCCGGTCTGCATCCGTTTTGGTAGTTTCCTATTTTTGTTTCACTGTATGGTTACAGTGTCTTGCTGATAGCACCCTTAGACTCGATTGTATAAATGAAACAAATCGCGAACCGCTGCCTAGGGAGGGGCATGTTTCCCAGGCGATGGAAAAAGGCCTGGGGTACGATTTTTGAGCGATCGTTATCACCATATGCTATAAAACGTTAAATTCATACCGATGGACTAAACGCATTAGATCAAAAATGAATGGCAAAATAAAACAACTGTCAAGTTTTGAGTTCTATCAAAGATAGTGATCACTATTCACGACGGGCCAAAAATCGACACCATTCGCAATAATAGTGAAGGTCTGTCGATCGCTATATTCATAGCGATCGGTCAAAAATAGCCCCCCAGGTTGATACTGTTTCCGAAGCCGAACCCGCCCACCGACCAAAGATCATATAGATCACTGTACTTACTTGACGGAGCCGCCAAAATGTTAGAGAGACTGATCGCTGTACGCCTTACTGATGCATTGGAAGCTGCCGGAGGACTGTATAGTCGACAGTATGGATTCAGAAAAGGCAGATCGACAACAGACGTGATCTTAACGTACTGTATGATGGTCATCCTGGACATCGCCAACGCACATTCAATACACTGCCCTGGGGGACCATCATGCAAGTCCTCCACCGGTGAGGTGGCCGACGTAGCAGCTGGAGAAGTGACCAGACATGAAGTAATAAGAGGGGTGCCCCAGGGATCAGTCTTGGGCCTCTCCTCTGCAACATAGCGTAGGACGATGCACTGCGCCTTAAACTACCTGACGACACTATGGCGATCGCGTTCGCGGATGACATGGCGTTACTCGTCCGCTGACGCAATCTTTCAGGAACACAACCAGGGCGAGAAAAGCGACGGAGATGACAAGCTGGATGAGTAGCAATGGCCTTGCTATCACCGTTGCTAAAACTGAAGTCGCGCTGCTCTCCACTATGAGAGCAGGTATTCAGGATCGAAATGAGGATGCTGGGGACAACAATTCCGATTGCTAGAAGGCTGCCACACCATGTACCAACGCCAGCGATGGTACCACGAGCGAGCTATGCTATGGCTCGAACTGGGTAAGCCACCCCCAGTGAAATAGGAACCCGGATGCTAGAGGACATCCAAAACTGGAAGGCCGTGGTGAAAATATGTGTGTTGGTGTAATATATATATATATATATATATATATATATATATATATATATATATATATATATATATCGTGTTATCTCGACCTCTCTTGGTTCTTGATTGAATTGATTTTTCAATACCTCCCAAAACTCTGAAGGGGTTGGGTTCCCTTTGTCTTGCGCAATTGTTATTGTTATTGTTATTGTTCCTCGTACCTTTCTACGTTTAGTAATGTTGAAATGTTATTTTCATATTTACTTTATTTTTGTGCTGTCATGTTCCATTACTCCGTTATCAGCTTTTTTAATCCTTTTCGTTTGGACCGGTTTTCTTTTGTAGAATTTGTTTGTAGCATTGTTGTTTCTGTTCCTCTAGCTCTACTTCCATTTATTCCTTTATTTCTTTGTTTGCATGTCTGCGTTGCTTCTTTCCTTTGTAGTATATAGTTTGTCTGGACATCTGCCCTCGTGCCCTTAGCCATTTCAGTTTCGCTATGTTTTTGTTCAGATCATTTATTTACATTCTTCATTGAATCGTCCTTTGTTTTAGTCATTTTCCCCTATTGTTTTCTCTGCTGCACTTGTTATTAGTGTTTTTAGTTTTGTCCAATATTCAATCATATCTTCTGTTTTTGTTGTTTGTATCCCTACTTTATTCAGTTGCTCTTGTAGTATTTTACTTTTTTTCTTGTTTTAATTTTTCTGTATCCATTTCACAAGGCAGAGTTCGCGTTAGCTCCCCTTACTGATCTTGTCTGCTTTTCACTTCATTATCAACAGTGCAATTTGGTTTTCGCGCGGTTCTCTTGGATGCTTCCATGTCATTTTGTGTTCCTTCTTCCGTGCTGCTTATAACCATATTCATAGCTTCCGAGGAGGTACACACTTATGACCATTATTGTTAGTTTTCTTTTTGCTGGATCGTTACTTTCCCCGCTACTGCTTCTATATATCTTCCTTACTTATTTGCGCCTTCATATTTTAGGACTGTTTAGCATACTTCCAAGAGTTTTTCGTAGAAAAGTTGTTCTTCTTCCACTTCTATGGTGATTTGTACGCGTTTATGATTGATATATAGTTTACTTTGCATATCTTTGATACCCTGCCGTTGACTGCTTCAAAGTTGAGTATGTTGTATCCTATGCTTTTGTCTACTATCAAGCATGTGTCATGTATTTCTCTCTTCTCCTCTCCACCATAGAAGAGTGTATGATATCCTAACTTTTGTGCTCCTCTTCCTTCCCCTATTGTCTCTTGTAATACTATTATTTAAATTTTATATTTTTTCCATTACGTTTGGCACATCTTTCGCTATCACAATTATCCATCGTTCTTCTGTTTCATGTTCCATATTTCATTGTTTGTTGTTTTCTTTATCTTTTATCTTTTATTTGAATTTAATTTTTCTTGTAATTTTTGTTTCTTGTTCCGTTGTACTTGGATCTTGTTTTTTTCTATCTAATTTTTTCTTTATATAAGGTTGCATGTCGATTTGTTTTCAAAATGATCTGAACTTTAAAGCTTTGTTGGCTCCTAAATATAATTTATCGACCTTTCCAACTTCTTGGGCTCTTCAAACCATCTTCTTGCTGCAAAACTCTTCATCCTGGTTTCTACTTCTTTCAATATCAATCCAGCATGCTTCCCCGCATCTTTAGTCACCCGCCTCCGCAGTTTGTTGTAGTTGATACATTCCTGGTCCATCCATTCCATTTTCCTGTTATGCATTTCCTGTTATACATCCCTTCTCGTCTAAATGTCATCCGGTTCTTTAATAAAAAAAAAACTTCTATCTTTATAGGGCTATCAGCCGTGAGGCTTTTCCGCCGGTCAAGGGAGAAGCTCAGAGGAGTTTAATCACCCAGTATTTACCTTAACTTCACAGAAAACCTCTGAAAAACTGTGAAAGGTGATTCGCGAAAATTCGTTCACAGCTGGGGATCGAACTCAGGCTCCCCAATGCTCAGTACGAGACGGACGACGCCTCTAACCACTCGGCCACTGAGCTGGGTGGTTCTTTAATATTTCTATTATTTCTTCAAAAAAAAGTTCACCAAGCTAAAGTTTTGAAATTTATGACCAACTCCGCTCCGTAACTGCCACAACTTAACCTATTTCTTCCTTCGGCGTTTGCCCTTGGAACTGCGATCCTACTTCATTTAACCTTTCTTTTGTCATGTAAGGTAGAATCTACGAAAGACATCCATGCATCCGTTACCACCACTGGGTGGATTCACCCCGCCTTCTGCCCTGGCGACTGCCTGCTCAACCAAAACCCACGTTCTGTCCACTAGGGGTTTGATCGCCATTAGGCATACTAAGTGCCCTAACGCCGCCTCACGTGAGTTAGTTCTCCTTGTCTCTTGCTTCGTCCTGGTTGTATTATATGTCTCTCCTGCAGGTCCTGTTTAGTTTCATCATCGTTGCGGGTCTACATTGTCTGTTACTGGTCGCGTGACGTCAACTGTTGTAAGTTGTCCTGGTATGTCTGTCTCATCATTGTTTGGGAGAACCTAGTCATTGCATCCCACTTGGCTCTGTTTTGTAATATCTGGGCTCCAATCTTCCTAGGGGCGGTTTTCACCATTTCGAGTCATAGGGTGACTCGTTCCCGGGCCCACCGGTGACATCGGTATAGAGTGTGGGCTGAATCATCAGTCCCGCAGCAGTAGCGGTATCTTGCCGTCCCAGCTTTCCCTATCCGGAGCAGGTACGCCGTGCCTGGACAGGACCTGCCTGCTTCAATGATCAAACCACTGAGGTATTTTCATACGTTATTGCTCTGATCGCTATGATTCTGCGTTGGCCCCGTGAGTGCTGCCCTGATGATCGCTCACGGTGTCGTGTTGAACGCGTTTGAAACATCAAGGGTGACAGTATCTGCGTGTCCCCCATAAACCGGTGTTCGTCTCGGTGACAATGTTGTGGACCGCAAGTATTGCGTATTCGGTTTTGTTCGGCTTCAGTAAAGGACTACTGAAGCCGAACAGCCGGTCGTTTAGACTCAGCTAGGCGGTCCGCAATGAATGGCTATTCCGTCTAAGAGGGAAATGGAACGGTATACGGTGGGGTCGGTTAGGCATCATCATCACTGCTGTCTGCCATCGTCCCGGGAGGGTGTCTTCTTCCATGCACCCATTGCCTTAATACGTTCGTTGGGTAGGCTGTTTGGGCCCCTTGTTTCTGGATAGTCTGGTGATTGCATCCAGCAACTCCTCTTCCATCTTCTTGTCGTTTCAGCTTGGGTATCTTGGATTTCGTCGAAGTCGTCGTCTAGGTTTGGTGCCAGGCAGGAAGAGGGCTGATATTACTACGCTCACCCTTCCAGGCACCGTGGATTCCGGTCTAGGAGGGCGAGCTCCTACCTTCCTCATGACAGTCTTATACGAGAGGCCCCTCCTTCCCCCTTACTTAGTAATGTGCATGGAGTGGCTCAGTTGGAGCCCCAGCAGCTTTGTACTCGTCATCTGGCCCTGTAGGTCTCCGTTCGTATCTTCGCAACTTCCTGGCACATCCAGTATACCCTTTTCCACCTTCCTACTGTCGTTGTTTTAGTCTCGCCACACGTCTCTTGTAGTCTTTAGTTTGATTCTTCCGCCATGTGGTCAACAGTTTAATTGATTGCTTAACCAGTATGAAAACTTATATGAGTGTGTACAATTGAGGTATTCTAGTCGGTCGATAGATTGACCGAGAAATAGTTGGATGTGCGATTCCCCTTCAATTATAAAGTCAACCAACTATCGGCAGACTACTTAATTCAGTATGGTGTAGTGTAGTAAGTGCCTAGACTCGCCCACTACACTGTCGTTGATCGGCACGTGCTGATTACGTGTGAATTACAAATGTTCTGCAATGTCGTTAATTAGTGACTTGGTAATAGATACTTCAATTAAACAGATCGAAGCGAGCTTTATCTAAAAATACCTTAAAAGAATATTCAGATGTAAACATAAAGAAAAAAATATGGCAAGAAGTATGTGAAACTGTTGTTCCTAAATGGAGTACAAAAAGCGAAAAACTTTAACGAATACTCCAGTAGTATAGGATGAATAAAAACAAAACTTAATATAAGTATGTACTTAATGAGCGTGTAACACTTCCTAGGAACAATCTATAAAGTATGATTGGTTACTCTTCTTCGTCATTCGTCGCCTTCGTATGATAGCAATAATAACAGCTCTCGGTAACATTTTGAAGTAATACTGGATGAAATATGAACCCTGTGCAGCTTCCATCGCTACTATGTGTAAGCAATCGGCCAAGACTATTGTTCAGTGTATGCACCCACCACCAACCAAACAATTTAATTTATGTAATGTGCGAGGATGCAACTCAGTCCGACTAAACTGTCGGCCGATACTTTAGTCTGTAGTATGTGGTGAACTTTAGTCAATGAAATAGGTTATTAATGCAAATCTGTTTTCTATTGATTTTTCGCATAATTATTTATTATAATCGCAGGAAGGTTAATACACCCTAAGAGGCGATAATTTTATGGCAAATAAATTTAGAAAATTTATGAAATTGTTAGTAATTTTTATATAATAGTTATATAATAATAGTAATATATATATATATATATATATATATATATATATATATATATATATATATATATATATATATATATATATAATAGTTTTTAATTATGGTTTTAACTGTAGCCACCTATGGGACCGAAGTTGAGTACTATATAACTTAATATCGGTTTATTTGTGGCTCCAATATCAAATTACAGCAATTATCGTTTATATTATCGTAAATATTAATTGTCCGTTTTTGTCCATAATATGATAACAATAGATTGTTTTTCATTTTATGACATATATTTTATTGGAAAATAATTTGAAAGACTCCTTTGAGCTTCTCTCTTGACCAGCGAAAAAGAATCATGTTTGATAGCCCTATATAGATTTTTTTTAATTTGAAATTATTACATTTTATTAATTTATAAGTTTAATATATTTTTAATTTATATTATGTTGAATTAAACGAACGTGCACAATTTATTAATTAATATAAAGCCTTTTCTTTCATTAAAATCCATTACATATATTTTGAATTAGGTTTCTAGCAGATATAAAATCAAATTTAAAAACCCGGGCCTTAATATAATAATTAATATGCATGCGTACTTCTTCATTTTGCAGCATAATAAAGTAACAAATCACCCATTCATCACATATTACAACATCAATTACCCATTACACATGCCCGCCTGTATGACCACGTGTTGCATTACCATTGCAGAGGCGGCTACAAAATTAATTAATAAATCACTGTAATATATTGTCCATACAATTTGACATTTCTGCAGATTGCAAACGCATTCTCAGATGATAATAATCGCCTGCTGCTATCACGTACGGTTTCGCAACCGACCAACAATGCCAGCGCGTTATCTTTTTATGCAGCAGATAAATCTGTGCTATGACCTACGCGTTATTACAACTGTTGGGGCGCGCAACAGTACGACGGCAATGAAAAATAAGTTGACATAGAGCAGGAATTACTATGCCCTAAAACTGGGAATTGGCGAGGGAACGAAACAACTTGGAAATAATCCTGTGAAGTACGAACTTTGTGGAAATTGTATTGTAATGGGCTAGTAACCCGTGTTTGTGAGTTATAAAATGAAGTTGATTGATGAGGCGGGTGAAAGATGAATTGGTTGGTAATTACTCTTTTTATAATTAGCAATTGTAATGAGAAGGGTTGTATCTAGACTATTTTAGACGAAGGCTGGATTAATTTTTTATAGCAAAATTTATAGGGACAATACAATTATAAAATAAAGTTTACTTACATATGGACTGGGAAATAAACTTTTACATGATTAATAATAATAATAATAATTATAATAATAATTATAATAATAATTATAATAATTATAATAATAATAATAATAAATTAATCTTGCTGAGTGGCCTAGTGGTTAGAGGTGGTTTCAAAGGTATTCTGCGAAGTTACTACACGATAATATAATAGTTCAAATATTAAAATTTCACAATAATAAATATTTAACCTTAAAAATTACATTTAAACTAGTATTTGTACGTTTCGTATACTTGTACAAAATAATAAATAATAGTAACACCTAGGGCCAAATTATATATAAGGTTAAAACACTATAATGATCTTCTCAGCCATTATTTTTTCCAATTCGCTTATTAACCATAAGAATCTCATTATGTTAAAAAGATAAGAAGGTAGTAAAATTCATGATAAATTGCATTTTTTTAATGTGATTTGTTCAAGTGAAATGCATGTTTTAACTAAATATATAAATGTATCTTAATGTGTTGAATTTATAATTCTACTTGGCGATTCGATAACAAACCAAACTTAATATAAGTATGTACTTATAAGGACGTGCTATAGTTTGTAGTCTAACCATATTATAATAATATTCGTGGGATAAACACCTCCGGCGTTTCACTAAACTTACAAAGCAAAAGGAATATTTGAGATTGTTTTCCCAATTTACCCCTTTGCATGAATCTATGTGAATTATGAATTTATTCACAACATACGTTCTCTGATATGCATGCATATATTCGTTATATGCATTTAGGGCTTATCCACCTACACAATCTAATCAATTCTGAGGAAATAATATAAAAGTTATTAGACTAAATAAATGTACTCTAAAAAATATATACATTTAAATTGATTCTAATGTTAATATTTTTCTCGTTATATTATAGTATTATTGTACGGTGGAAAAAGTTTCTTTTTAATTAATACGAAAACTGAAAATAAGCATAGTGTTCGAAAAAAGTCATAAAAAAGTGTAAAAAAACTTTACCAAATGTAAAATTCCTTTTTTCTGGTATCGTATCGAGACGGGACCGCCAAAACAGCCATTTCTTAAAACGATGGTCTATAGAAGCTCCAATGCTGGAGAAGCTGAATATCTCAGTGCCAATACGCAAGGTAGTAGAGCTGGGGAAAAGAAGTGACCGAGTCCTGATAGAGTTAACCAGCTGGGACGACAGAATGGGCATTATGCGAGCAAAATATAAACTAAAGTGCACGAACATATACATTGATGACGATAACCGTAGGAGAAGGACGTACACAGGAAAATTAGGGAAAGAGCGAAGGAAGAAAGAGCCAAAGGAGTGGAAGCTAGGGTGGGATATCGAAAACTGAAGATTGCGGACGTCTGGTGGGTCTGGCAGGGGGACTGCTTGTCAAAAAAGGAATGAAGGGGAAGAGGTCGACGAGGCGGGAGTATGAGTGGGGCAAGTGCAGGGTGGGTTTTTGGAACGTTGCGGGTCTAAGGAAAAAAGTGCTGGGGAGAGTGGGGAAAAAGGAATTGGAGAAGTGGTTCAACTCAAAGGACATAGTGGGGTTACTGGAGACGTGGATGACAGAAGAGGAGTGGAAGCAGGTAGAAATCTGTATGCCGACAGGGTGGGACTGGGTGATGAAGGGTGCAACGAAAGAAGCGAGGACGGGGAGAGCCAAATGAGGAATCTTGTTAGGAGTGAGGAAGTCGGTGAGACAATGGATCAGAGAGTCTGCGAGGGAAGCGGCGGGATTAGTAATAGGGAAGGTGGAAATGGATAGGAGGTCGGTGTGGGTAGGGGCCGTGTACTGTAACAAATGAAAAGAAAGGCTGCTTGAGAGAGTGAATAGCTTTAAATATTTGGGCTTTTGGTTTGACTGTGGAGGAGGGCTTAGGATGCATGTGGAGTGTATGCAGGCGAAAGCAAGAATGGCTTGGGGGATTGTGTGCAAACATGGGGGAGTTTGTGGGATGGTAACCTAGTAACGGCGTGCAAGATCTGGGATGCGTGTGTAGAACCTATATTGTGGTATGGAGTGGAAGTGTGGAGATTGCATGAATGGGAGGTAATAGAAAGGGAGCAAAGTTGGTTTCTGAATAATCTGCTAGAGCTCGAAAGGTCGACACCGAGGGCAGTGCTGTTGCAGGAAACAAGTCGTATGAGTATGTGGTGGGAGTCGTGTGTGAGGGTTGTGAAGTTTGAGGAAATATTGAAGGATTTGGGCGAGGAAAGACTGGTACGGGTGGTATGGATGAGGTGTAAGAGTAGAACAGAGAGTAGATGGAGGTAGGATAGCGAAAGGATGTATGAAAGAGTGGGTATGTCTGAGGTGTGGGTAGAGGAGAAGCTGAGAGAAAGGGGTAGTCTAGGAACTGAGTTAAGGGAGAGATTGAGGGATATTGAGTGGCAATAAAGGCAAGTGAGAATGGCTGAGAGCACATCAACCTGGGCTACGTAGAGTGGCAAGTACAGGGGAAACTCCCGAGCTACTTAGCCAGGGGAGAGTGGAGCAGAGAGGACAAAGTATGCATGGCAAGAGCAAGGTGTGGGTCAGAAGAGCGAGGTAGAAACGTGTGGATCGGGCTGGGGTACACCGCGTATGCGCTGTGTAGGAAGGGGAGTGACACGTGGTGGCACCTTAGCAGAGAATGTGAGGGAGTGAAAGCAGAGTGGTTTGGAAAGTGCAGAAAGCTGAACGAATGGTTAAGAGAGGATGGGAAAGACGTGAAAATCTGCAGGAGGCTGACGTGGGAAAGGAAATTGGCGAGGGCAGAGGGGGTTTATGTTAGTGGTTAGAAAAATGATGTATTTTATGGGTTTTTATTGGTTTCTTTTTTATTTCTATCTGTGAAAGTGTTGTTTTCAGCGGGAATTTGTATAAAAGGGAAGGGTTGGGCTGATTTTTTTTTTGGTCTATAGAATGAACTCAAAAATGAATATCAAAAAATTATTACTGCCAAGCGTAACACTTTACAATCAATAATTTATTATAAATACAGTAAATTGAGGCCTGCAAATATTTACGTTCATTAGTGTTGTCGTCCACATTGTCATAATTGCAGGAACAAGCAACCAATTTTTAAATATAAATATAATCAAGATTTGCCAGGATTGAATTGAAAATTGTATTAAAAATAAATTATTGATTAAATATCGTTAGTAATTATAATTCAAATAGTTAAATAAATAAATTAAAAATGATACACAATCACAAATACTCAACCTACGGCAGAAGGACCCGAAGGTCGATAGCCAGTTACAAAATGTAACAAATACTGTAACTACTACTTCTACTAGATACATGATAGTTTGACTTGTAATATCAACGCTGTCTAATATAGTAGTATTTTATGTCTGTAACAACATAACAAAATTGATACATTTCGATAGTCTGTCGGAAACCATTTAGATAACCAACGTGCGTACATACTAAACCGATATGCTTCACTTTGAATTGCGCGCGAGCACTTGAATCAGCTATTAGGGCGCGCAGTGGGACTACAAATTAATCTAAACGACCATAAACTAAGTAATTTCGTATGCAATGATTATATTTTACCTAATAATGTTGATATGTTGGATTCACTCCACGTGTGACATTATTTACAACGGTTTTTATATGACATTTCCCACAGAATTCGTATTGCAATTATATTTATCTTGTTATTACTTTCCCTGTCACAAACGCATAACATAGTATATAAATAATTAAATTATATTTTGTATGTAACAAAATAAGAAATAAACGAGAGAAATAGAGACAGTGATAAATAAAAAGAAAGTATATAAATAAATAAATTGTATTTTTATGTAACAAAGTAAGAAAACAACAGACAAGAGTAGTAGATACAATGATAAATATAAGGAAAATCGGCGTTGAAAGCGATACACTATCGCTCCAAATAGATGACATCCGAATGGATAACATCCAAGAAACAAACCAATTGTATTTATTATGTAACAAAGTAAGAAAACAACAGACGAGAGTAAAAGATACAGTGATAAGTAAAAAGAAAATCGGTGTTGAAAGCGATACTCTATCGCTCCAAATAGATGACATCGGAATGGATAACATCCAAGAACCTAGTATATACACCATCACTCTTATCATCGGTCTAGTTTCCATTTTCCATGGATGAATCGCTGTAAATGGACGGATAACAATTGCTTTTGGTTGCTGCCGCTTGTTTAATTTATAAAAAGGAAGACAAGAAGACTAAATGATCAAGGGATTGGTTACTGAAGAGGAAGCGGTTTTCTCATATGAACTTAGTGAAAGAACTTTCTTTGAAGCCAACAGATTGGCGGAATTCTCTTCCTATGGATGAAGAGAGTGATTTTTATTTAATGAGAAATATTACTTCAATTATTAAAAAGCAATACAATGTGTTGATGCAGAGTATCACCACTTTATTTATTTATTTTATTGTTTATACATTAATCATACCTCAGATACTAATATGCAGACACATTTAATACGTTTAAAGAGGCAAATGCCAAATTAATTAAATCCCAAATGTTCCGCTGTAATCGTTTCATATAATTGTCATCAGTTTAATATTTCTAATTTATTCATTCTACTTCTCACCAGTTGCTATTTTTCTCTTCACACAAAACTCCCCAAAACCACAATTTTGATGACGACTATTCGATTTTTGGCTTCGGGATGTACCCATAAAACAGGACCGCAAAGAATTAAGTTACCCTGTTTGCAATAATGTCTTTACTCATAAATAACACTAATAATTGATCAATATCCAAATTCCATTTTATCTTTGTATTTTACCATGATAGTCTGTGTTTGTAAATTGTCATAAACAGAAATCTAAATATTTTTTAATCACATCTAGCACAAATCCGTGTCCAGTCGTCAGCATATTTTAATATAAATCTTCTTCTTCCAGTGCATTCACCTTAGAAGAGGTTGGCGACGATGTTTGAACTCGTCCCGATCTTGTGCGAGTCGTATTAAGGCCGGAGCATCCTTGATTCCAAACTATTGTCAAGGTTTTGTAACCAGGAGAACTTCTTCCTTCAGATTCCTCATTTGCCTTCTATTTTCCCTTGATTAATTGCAGGGATTGGTATTTGTCATTGCCCGAAACATCCTGCTTTTCTGCGTTTCACCACCGTGAGTAGTTCTATATCCTTGTCCATTCGCTTGAATACCTGTGTTTGTTACTTTATCCGTCCACGCGATTTTCAACACCCTCCGATATAACCACATTTCAAAGGCTTCAAGTTCGTTCATAGAGGATACTTTCAATCCCTCGACTCCATACAATAAAACCGAGAAGACGTAACATTTAACTGTTCTCCACCTGATTTTGAGTGATAGATCCCTGTTACATACTAGGGGTCGCAGTTTATGAAAGATGTTTCTGGCTATTTCAAGTCGTGCTTTGATGCTGTGGATCGGATCCCATTGTTCAACTCGTTCAATTGGTTCACTGTTGATAGTGCAGCGTTATTCGCGACATTGTCCTTGCTAATATTCATTAGTATTGTTTTTGCGATGTTTACTTTGAGTCCATATTCAGAACTAGCTTGCTGTATTTGATCAGTGAGGTATTGCAAGTCTTCAATAGTGTTGGCTAAGACTACAGAATCATCCGCGTTTCTGACGTTATTCACTGTTCTTCCGTTTACTTTTATTCCTTGTGAGCATTCTTTTAGGGCAGGCCGGAATATGTTTTCGGAATAACAGGATCGGTGACAGAGTATCGGGCCCCTCTCAATAATTGGAACTCCTTTGTTTGATCTTGCCCTACCTTAACCTGCGCTATTTGGTTCCAGTAAAGATTCGTGATAATGTCTTTCTTGTCGATGTTGGTTCTTTTAAACATTTCAACTAGTTTTCCATGTTTATATACTGTGCTGCGTTGATCTAAGCATTTTTGGATTAAAACTTGTATGGAAAACAATACCTCTCTTGTACCGAATCCGTTCCTGAAACCAAACTGGGTGTCTCCGATGTCTTGGTCTATCTATTTCCATATTCGGGTGTGTATGATACGTAAGAATATCTTCAATGCATGGATCATTGGGCTATTGAGGCGGTAGTTGCTACATCTCTAAGCGTTTGATTGTTTTGGGAGTGTAATGATGCATCAGGTACTGTAGGTCTTATTGTACTGTCGTAGCAAACATAACAAGCCTTCATCGTTCATTGCCTTGAACAGTTCGGCACTTAGTTCGTCTGGGCCGAGGGCTTTTCTAATTTTTGTGTCTTGTATTGCTCTCTGAAGTTCTTCTTTAAGAATGGTCGGGCCTTCCAACGTATCGTCCTCCACATCTGAGATGATTCGTCTGTTATCAGAAAACACCTTCTCTGTATATTCCTTCCATGTTCTTATTTAGTCCTTCTGTTCAACCATTAGTTTGTTGTTTTCATCTATTAGTTTTCAATAGTGGTTTTTCTTATACGTATGTGTCACTTCCTTGATTTTGTGCATGTTGAAGGAGTCGTGTTTAGCGTGACATTCTTCTATCTCCAGACATTTTTCGCTGAGCCGTGCTTCTCTGATTTCCTTTTTGATTTGTTTATTCAACATTCAAAACAAACAAAAAAACTATAAAAATGAACTAAAAAATCTCGAATAAAACTAAAATAACCCTCCTCTCTCACTAACCCACGGAAGAAGAAGATTTAGATGGAGTGAACCAAATATATTGCTATATTAGAATATTAGCATTTGGCTAAAGAACATGAAGTGGGAGCAGATGCACTCGATACAGCAGTTGGGTGAGGTGATGGTTGGTGCAGATGACAGTGGCAGTCAGAGGAATAGCTGGTTTGATGAGGAGTGTGGGAAGATGAAAGCCATATGAAGAAATGGGAGACGAGAGTTGGAGAAGGCAAACTAGGTGAGAGTGCATGTGAAAGGAATATACTGGAGATTCAGAAGCTGAAAAGAGGTTAAAGGAGTGTCTGTGTACGGAGAAGGAGTTGTGGGAGAATTAGCGATGGGCGAAGGCAATAGGGTGTGGATTGAATCGGTGACGTGAACAGAAGAGGGTTGCTGCCGGAAGGTCAGGGTGGGTTTAGAAAGGGAAGAGGGACGATGGAGCCGATTTTCATGCTAGAATGATGGAGAAAAGGAAGCATTTATGCGGTATTTGTGGATCTGCAAGTAGGATATGGAGTGTATGGTTAGGGATAGTGTGAAACGGACGTACAAGGAGTCGTGGGTAAAAGCAATAGTGAATGTTGAAATTTCTGAGAAATAGAATGATTGTCGCAGTAAGGCAGGGGTGCCCTCTAAGCGCTCTCCTATTCACTCTGTACACAAATAAGTTGGAGGAGGTGTTAAAGAGAGGACAAGTGGGAGGGGTTGTGGTCGGAAGAACCAAGGTATGGATGTTAGCATATGCGGATGATGTAGTGCTTGTTGGCAAGATAGTAGTAGAGATGCAAGAGATGTTAAAAATAATGAAAAGTTACTTTGATAAAAGGGTAGTGAATGTGGAAAAAAAAACAAATGGATGATGTTTAGAAAAAAGGGTAGAATGCGTAGAGTAGAAGAGATTAAATGGAAGAGAAAGTGTGGTTTGTTTTAAGTTTTTAGGTTTTTGGTTTGACTGCAGGGATATGCTTAGGAAGCAGTTAGAGTGGGTGCAAGCAAAGGCGAGAATGGCTTGTGGGATAGCGTGTAGAAAATGGGAGATGTATTGGGATGGTAATCTCATAATAGCGTATAATATATGAGATGCGTGAGTGAAGCCAATATTGTTATATGGAGTGTAAGTATGAGGATTGTGAGAGTGATAGTTGAAGAGACTGCTAGGACTCGAAAAGAAGTCGAGGCATATGAACGTGCTACTACAAGACATGATTCGAATAAGCGGTGGCAGGCATGTGGGAGGGTAGTAAAACTTGAGGAATGGCTGTAGAAGTCGGGGAGGAGAAGAAAGACTAATGAGACACGTGTGGATGAGTTGAAGCAGTAGGGCAGAGAGCGGAATGGAGATAGGATAGAGAAAGGATGTATAAAAGAGTGGGTATGTCTGAAATGTGGGTTGATAAGAAGCTGAGAGTAGTGGGAAGTATAGGAAATTGAGGTCATAGAGAAAATGAGGTATGTTGAGTGGCAAGAATGACAGCAGAGAATGACTGTGAGCTCGTACAACCATGGAGATTAAGAATAACAAGTGCCGGGGATATACCCGAGCTACATAACCAGCGAAGGGTATAGTAGGGAGGACTCTGTGTACAAGGCAAGGGCAAGATACGGTTCGAAAGAGAGAGGAAGAAAAGTATGTATGGGGCAAGGATACACCGTGTGTGTACTGTGTAGTAAGAGGATTGACACATGGAGCACATCGGCAACGAATGTCAGGGAGTGAAAGCAGAGTGGGTAGGGGATTGCAGAAAAGTGAGTGAATGGTTAAGAGAGGATCAGAAATCATTAAAAGATCATCATGGGAAAGGGAGTGGGCGAGGCTAGAGATTGATTGATTTTTACATTTAAGTTGTACTCGATATTATGTGGAGTTTTTTGTTTATACTGTGCCTAATAAAGGTTTCCTTTATTACTTAGAATTAATTTATTTTTTACTTTTGTTCAACATTATGCATTACGTATCATTAATTAATCAGCAGCAGGTGTGCTGAAAGTAGGGAACAGTATGCGCGAGGCAGATTGAATGTAGTAGGGATTAACTATTTTTAAATATAAAAATAGTTCAATCCAAAATGGCGGGAAAACCCGAATTTACGTTCCGGAGTAACACGGTTTGTTACAACTTTATGGACATTTATTTTTAATTGTCTTTTTAGTTTTGACTGTCACTGTTAAAACTGTTAAAACTGTTAAAACTGTTAAAACTGTTAAAACTGTTAAAACTGTTAAAACTGTTAAAACTGTTAAAACTGTTAAAACTGTTAAAACTGTTAAAACTGTTAAAACTGTTAAAACTGTTAAAACTGTTAAAACTGTTAAAACTGTTAAAACTGTTAAAACTGTTAAAACTGTTAAAACTGTTAAAACTGTTAAAACTGTTAAAACTGTTAAAACTGTTAAAACTGTTAAAACTGTTAAAACTGTTAAAACTGTTAAAACTGTTAAAACTGTTAAAACTGTTAAAACTGTTAAAACTGTTAAAACTGTTAAAACTGTTAAAACTGTTAAAACTGTTAAAACTGTTAAAACTGTTAAAACTGTTAAAACTGTTAAAACTGTTAAAACTGTTAAAACTGTTAAAACTGTTAAAACTGTTAAAACTGTTAAAACTGTTAAAACTGTTAAAACTGTTAAAACTGTTAAAACTGTTAAAACTGTTAAAACTGTAACACTTAAAACTGACAATCAGGAAATTCAAACTGTAATTTTGAATTTGTAATTTCGCTTGTTTTGAGTATTGATTTCCTCTCTACAGTAAATGTGGATTGACGGTGATATAAAATAATAAATTATAAGTAAAATTTGCTAATAATAATTAAGGAGTTTAGAGGATTATTTTCCATATAATATTGTTTATTACGACAATATAAGTACTAAGAACTGAATTGTGTGTGAATATTCTATTTTGTGAGCATACATTATCCTAAACATTCCTTATTTTCACTGGTTCGTACTGTTTAATTTATTATTTTATGTCAGCATAAACTCACCTTTAGACTTCGTTTCTTTAATTTTAAACATATAAATGTGTCTGTATTCTGTAACCTAAACGTTAATAGTCGTGTCGGTGTAACAAGTCTTCCTTGTTCCGGTCACTTTACCTGTCGGAGTCGACGTTTGTCACTTTCGACGACTTTTACATATAAAGCGATATTTTCATATGAAACGGAGCTACGTGAAGTTATAAAATGCAAACTTAACAATAATTTATGTAACATTTTATGAGTGGATTACATGTAATCACGAGCTATTTAACTTTATAGAACCCTGGTATAGTGTTTTCGATACAGTACAGTGACTGAAAACGAAAATTAAACGATTGAATAGAGATTTTTTAGTAGGGTTTTTTCTTTTTTTCTGAGCTGACGTTAAAAAAGATAATATTATTGAGAGCATTATCTTTTGAAACTTATAGGATTATACATTCCTAGCAACGTATTTATAGTAGTAGTTAGTGATTACTGTGTTTGGTACATTCTGTAACTGGCTACCGACCTTCGGGTCCTTCTGCCGTGCGTTAGTTTATGAGCGTATTTATATTTATTTGTAGTACTAACTAACATTTCGCAGCAACTATATCCTAATTACTCACTTATTTACTAATTTTACAGTAAATTCTATGTAATTCTATGATTCGATTTGTCAACATCTATTTCCTGATATATTTATTACCCAGCAGGTAAACCTACTTACAGTACAGTTAATACAAGATAATGTAATAAACTAAAAAGCGTAACATATAACAATAATATATGAATTATGCTTTAACATAGTTTTAATAATGACTTAATTAAACGCGTTATGTATTTCATTAAGTCTTCTGTAGTGATAACTGTGCCGTAACTAAAGCCGCTTTCGTTTATCGTTCAGGAGCTGTTCCGTGTTGTTAGTCTCGTGTTCGCCATTCGTGCAAGCCGCTGCAACGCACGATCTCAACTGATTTTACCTTATCCCTTACCGCGATTGCAGTAGTTTCTCATCAAATATATTCAAAATTTCAACTTTCAACATTACTACAGTTTAAATACCACATCTTACGTTCACCGCATAAATGTTAAATACATATATAGAGATGTGAAATTCTTATAACATAAATAATCGTATAAATATAAGTTTTAACCCAACGCAGTGGGTAGAGACTCCGTCCGCCCTGTACTGAGCAGTATGGAGAGCAAGTTCAACCCCATCGGGCGAATTTTTGCGAATCTCTCACAGTTTTTCAGAGGTTTGCTGTGGTATGTTTACCATGTCATTAAACTCTTGTGAACTTCTCCCTTTATCGGCAGAAAAACCGTAAGTCTGTTAACCCTATAAAGTTTTTAAAACTTTTAACATATAAGTATATAAATAGTAACAGAACTGATAAGGTTGGTTTTGCTGCTGTGATGCCGCTCCCATGCAAGGCATTACGCTTATTGGGTTATTAGGATCATTTTAAGATACATATAACCTGAAATATGTATCTTAAAGTGATCCCAATAACCCAATAAGCGTAATTATATAACACGTTCATTTAACAATACGGAAAATATAAATTTGTATACATAATTTTTCTTTAAACGGGCTATCGACCTTAAAAGCCTTTCGGCCATCCAATAAGTATATTATTGTTAAAATTAAAATTAAAATTGACACAATACTTTAATCATGCAAGGCATGCTAAAAATGTGTAGTATTTGTAAGTGTTCGCAGAAATAACTCTTCTTCAGTAACCAATAATTATCTCAAGATTTACTGCATTCCATTTACAGTCAATCACACACTGTGTAGAAATTTATAGAAACCTTGCGGCGTGCATTTTTTGTCTTCGTGTGAACTAAATTTACTATTATTAAATAAATTATAAGTTTTGAAGTATTGCAAACGTCAAAATATTGATAGATCATAACGCGATCGCGCGCCCACGGTCTATAAGAAAGTTCAAATGGAAAATGCATCAAAAAAAAACGGGCGTCCTTACTAAATTTAATCCTGTGTACTAACGTACTCATTTTAATCATTATTGGTGTCTTATGTGAGATATTATTAATATAAATAATAGTAATATGTTTAATATTAGTAATAATACTATTTATAATACCAATAAGATGTAAAATCAATAGAAATATTTTAAGTGAAAAGTGGTGATATTTATATTTCAATCTACAAACTCTTAGGTTGATGGATTGTTTCGGCGTCTACTTTGTGATAATTTATTATACATAATAAATAAATATATTGTAAATATAATATTGAAATTCAATTACAATATAATAATGTTTGGCACTTATTTAGCTTCAACATGAAACAATGTTTGTTAATTTTGGTCCATTAATAAAGCGCCAATGTGGGTGACTTCATGACACATAACTTTGCGATAGTAACTGTATACTTACAAAATCTTAATCAAATGAAAGCTTTAAAATGAAGTAAATTAATAAAGAGTCTATGAGGGTAATTTTAAGGCAAATAACTTTTCAATAAAACTTGGTTCTATTTAATATACGTAGTAAATTGAATTCTTCGTTGTTTGAAAATAGAGAAGGACTATGTTTGGTTAGTCCTGAATCACTCGGCCACTTCTCCTCTGTTCGCATAGTTTTGGTAATGGTATACCGCACTTTACTTGTTGTTTAACCGCTGGTATGGATTTTCTTATATCTCCTCTGTGCATGCATAGTGATATCTTTCCATATGCGCTTAAAATAGCTATAGTGATTCTCATATTCATAAAGGACGATCCTGATGTACCACCAGGCAAGTATCGCCCAATTTCTCTGCTTCCTCTTGTATCCAAAACACTAGGAAAACATTTTTTCATATAGCTGGAAAAGTTTCTTGAGGAAATGAGAATAAGATTGGTTTTGGGAAGGGTAAATCAACTGCGGATGCCATTTGAAAATATTAATTAACCTTGCTTTGAAGAAGGGACCTAGTGCAACTTTTTTTGACCTATCAAAGGCTTTTGACTGCGTGGTACATCGTGGTTTTCTGTAGAAACTATAAACTATACACTTACAAAATCCTTCCAACTAGCTGTAGAATGTTATTGTCCTACATTTCTTGCAGAAGTCAAGTGGTTAAGTACAAGATTGGTTAAATACAAGGATTGCAGTATCCGGCTTGTGGAGTACCACAAGGCTCAATATTAGGTCTAGAATAGAAACGCAATGGAATCCTACGAGCCCTGCATATCAACCTGAATAGATACAGGACGGCCCACAACTTCTCAAAGTAAGTGACGGAGTCACGCCATGTTGTAGCATCCCTACCACATAGCGTGCGTAAGTGAACCGAATGGGGATCTGGATGGCTGACATCGGACGATCGCGGGGCGGCCCTGTGGGCGAACCGTAACACACGGGTCAGTCGGCAGGCAAGGGGCAGGCTTGTCAGCCTTCGTTGAGGGATACCTAGTTAGTGAGTACGTGGCTTGACCGTCATGATCCGCTACCTGAAAGAGGTCCAGCATATCACAACAAGTAGGAGTGAGAGCATGCAGATTTCTGAAGACTTTAATTTTAATGTCTCCAGAGTGGGGATGTCGAGTAGATAAGCGGGGCTGGGCACTGGCCAGAATGCGTCGCGAAAGCAGGAATTATCGTGCCAAGAGAAATCCCTGACGTTCATGAGGAGAGGATGCTAGGGGATTCTGGACATAACCATATTGTCCCCAAACCTGGGGCGCAGGGTTCGGGAATGGACCGTGATCGACGTGGAAACCCACAGCGACCACCTGTACGTGAGTCTCCACGCCGGGGGTTCCGGCGTAAGAATTCGAAGCCACCAAAAGGAAAAGACCCAGTTCAACACCCGCACACTAAATAAGGGGATTTGATGGTCTGTTTTGAACTAGAATTAGGCACAACGATACGGAGAGTCTGATAACAAGGATGAGGTCTGCCTGTGCTGCCTCCATGCGTAGCAGTGGACCAAAGGGTAATAGAAGGGCGTACTAGTGGAACGACAGGATTGCCATCGCCAGGAATATCTTACAGCCCGATGGGGTGACAAGGCGGGGTAGGCCTAGCAACAGTTGCCGAAGCCTATACAATAACCAAGAGACACTCAGAGCTGCCATAGTCGGCGCTAAAAAGAAGAGCTGGAATGACTTGTTAGAATCTATCGAGGAGGATGTGTGGGGGCAAGGCCATAAAATCGCCCGAAGGCGACTGAGAGCGAGGCCACCCCCGCCCAGGCTTACCGAAGAGGAACTTACCAGTACAGTCCGGGGCTCTTTCCCGCTGCAGTGGAGGACAGCGACAAGCCGACCCAATCCCATCATATATGGTATTCTTCACAGAGGATGAATCAGTAGCAGCTGCCAAGAGCCCCGAGACCTGAAGGCACCCCGCCGGAAGTGGTGAGACTGGTCATAGAACAGTTCCCGGACACCATAATTTCAGCGCTGCTTGAGACGATGAGGAGGGGCGTGTTTCCGAAAGTATGGAAGAAGGCCAGGCTGGTACTCGTCCCCAAACTCGGTAAACTACTGGATAGCCCCGCTGCATTTCGACCTTTATGTATGCTCGATGCCATGGGAAAAGTGTTTGGTCTTGGGGAGGATAACCCCAACAACGGAGACGCTCGAAGGGCTCTCGAGCCAACAATTCGGGTTCAGGTAAGGAATTTCTACCATTCAGGTCCTAGAAGCAGTTATGGAGGTGGCCAACCGTGTACGTGAGGGGGCGGGAGGAGGCGGACGCTCGGTGCATTAGTTGATGTCATGAACGCATTCAATAGGTCCCACTGGGGAAAGACCATATAGAGATGTGTAGCGATGGGCCTCCCAGATGACACCATGAGGCGATAATAAGCTACTCGATGGATAGGACATTAATAGTAGAAAGTGTGACAGGGGAAAAGCACATGAAATTCGGGTGCGGTGTTACAAGGGTCAGCACTGGGGCCCACCTTGTAATGTATGATCACATCCTGAGAATTCTCCTCCCAAGAGACACGAAATCGATCGGGTATACCGACGACGTGGCCTTAGTGGTTACGGGAAGCTCCAAATAAGCATTGAGGGTGCGCGTTAACCGCAGTCGGCTTGCAGACAACTTCCTACTAGTTGCGGAAAAGAAGCCGGAATCCATGCGACTAATTGGTAGGAAAAGGTGTGAAGAAATCCGATTTACTATCGGACATACCGAGGTGATTCCTAGGAAGGAGGTCAAGTACCTGGGGCTCGTAGTGGACTAGGGCTTGACCATCAGGAGACAAGTGGAGGCAGCAGTTACGAGGGCGGCCAAGTGCGCTAGCTAGGAGTCTCAGAAAGCATTATGCTATACGGTGCTCAAATCTACGAGTATATGAGTACCAGGGACGTTCTGGCGAGAGTCCAGAAAAAGAGTGCGCTCAGGGTGGTCAGGGGTACCGGACGGTATCTAGGGATTGCATCCTTGTGGTCGCCGGTATCCCCCCAATCGAGCTGCTTGCCCTGGAGGATACGGAAAGGTTCTAGGAACACATTAGGGTAAAGATCGCCAGAGCTCGGACCATGAGAAGATAGCAGGTCAAGTGGGACGAGTTGTGATCTGTAATCTTTCATTCTGTTGTCTTTAAAATTATACAATCCCTTGTAGTTATGGTGCCACTCCCATTATGTGTACCGGGAGAAGGTGGGTAATCATTAGACATACCATAAATAAATGACCAAGAAGGTGAATAAATAGAGAAATAGTAAATAATAAAACGGCCGTTTATCTCTAGGTTATAATGTGTGAACCGGTGAGGCTATGACTAGGGGTTAAAAAATATCATAGTAAATGCCTAAGACTAGATTAGCACACATAGGTTTAAAACTCAACTTTTAAACACGTAAAAAAATTAAAAAACAAAGAAAACAAAATTAATAAATAGTTAAAACATTCACATTGGATGCAGCCCCTGGTTAAAACAAAAAAAATAATTTAAAAACATATATAAGTGTGAAGCTCTTAGCAATCTACATATCTAGATTTCGATCTTATTAGATCTCGTCAGTGTAGCTCAGCTAGTGAGGATGAATTTACACAATATCTCGAGTGGTTATATACAAAAATGTTACAACTAACCCCCTAGGAGGAAAGTTGGTGCCGCCAGATGGCGTTTAACTTTCCTCCTAGGGGCTTAGTTGTAACATTAAAAAAAAAGCATTGAAATAAATATATGAATAAATAAAATGGGAATTCTAGGTAATGCATGCTTGAAACTCAAGTCAGGTGCTAGGTAGGTACCCTAGTAATCCGTTAGGCATGAGGGACTGTCCACCTCCCTGTCCAGTCTGCCTTCGCTAGCCTTGTTGTCTTTCCCGCTCCTCCCGGGCCCGTTCGTCCATGACAGTGACCACATGATTCATGCCGCCTGTCCTCCTCGTTATGCATGCCAACCCTGTTTTTTTGCGTGAGGTCGGTTCCTAGCTGAACCTTCAACTCCGTACGTGTAGTAGCCCAGCACAGATAGTCAAAAATAGCATGTTCGCCCGAATCTACAGGAGCCGCGCACAGGGGACACTCCTCAGACTGCTCCAGGCCCATACGTTTAAGGTATGCCCTGAAGCAGCCGTGCCCCGTGAGTACCTGCGTTAATGCGTAGACTACCTTTCCGTGGGGTCTCTCTAACCACGGCGCGATTCTCGGAATAAGCCTTCGGGTCCAGATGGCTTTATCCTCTAACTTGGTCTTCCATTTGGTTACGGTTCGAGTTCGTGCGACAACACTTAGGCCGGAGCAGTTCAATCAGGGGTATACCAGCTATAATTAGGATGGCATCCCTGGATGCCGTCCGGTACCCCCTCGCCACCCAGAGCGCACTCTTCCTCTGATCTCATGCAAGTATATCGCGGGTACTCTTAACTTCCAAGCGTCGTCCCCAAACGGGCGCTCCATAAAGCATTATTTTTTCGGCGACCCGTGCCATTATCACTCGCTTGTGCTGGCCCTGGCCTTTGGTGCATGATTGCTGCCAGCGCCGTAGCGCACCTGGCTGCCCTAGCGCTCGCCTGCTCCACATGCATTCTGAAGGTCAAGCCCTGGTTCACAACAACCCCCAGGTACTTCATCTCCTTTTTTGGGATCACTTCCGTCTCGCCAATGGTGAAACAAATCGCGTCACACCTCTTCCTACCTATCAGGAGTACCGCCTGGGTCTTCTCCTCGGCAACATGCAGAAAGTTGTTGATTAGCCACTAGCGCAAATTCTCCAGATTGATATTTATATTTGGCCCTCAGTTCGTCTTCGCAGTCCCCCGTCGCAACGAGGGTCACATCGTCGACATACCTTATAACCTCCGGGCCCTACTGAAGGGAAATTCTTAGGATTTTATATTATATTCCACATTGTCGACCCCAGCGCCGACCCCTGTGGAACCCCGCAGCCAAACTTCATGTGCGTCCACGCTTTCCACGATTAGCCGATTAGCTTGCGGTTCTCTAAGTAGCTCCTGATCATTCCATGAGACCCATAGTCTCACATCTCTCCATGGTCCTCGCCCAGTGGGCCGTGTTAAAGGCGTTACGCACGTCCATTATGACAAGCGCGCAGAGCGTGTGCCTTCTCCAAGACCCACCTCTGGCCAGTTTAGCCACCTACAGGGCCGCCTCCATAGTCTGGATAGTGGACCTTCGTAAAGCCGTATTGTCGGGCCGATAGCCCCCCAGGTGCCTCGATGGTCGGCATTATGCTCCCGAAGTCCAGGTACTCCAGCAGCTTGCCTCTCGGGATCGGGGGTGACCTGACTCCAGACAATATGGTCAATATAATGATTGTGAGTCCGGAGGCCTGGAGCTGGATTGTTACCACAATCATGGACGAGAGGATAAGGGAAGAGCGGGAGCGACAACAAGCCCCGAGAAGGCAAGCTGGGAGGTAGGTGGCCCTCCTGATTGACCTCCAGTGTTTTATATACTAGGCATGGGTCACCATTTAACTATCTTCTGGTGATATTCTAAGCTGTGATATCTATTTATTTACTCGTTTATAGAGTGGTTTTATAAATTTATTGTCGATCTAGGGATATTCACCGATGCCCATGACTGATATATTTATTTATCTATTTACTTATATATACGAATAGCTATTTAACTATTGGAGTGACAAAATCATTCTGCAGGCAGCCGGTAATTCATTTATTCATCGATGCCATTAGCTGTGCTATATTTATTTATCTATTTTTTCACTAATATATTTATTTATTTACCTGATTGGTGCTTCTGGAAGTTAATCCCAGTGTAATCTACTGATGCTTCTAGCAAATATTATCATTTCAACCTGTGGTTTGCTAACTTAGATATAAGCAACATTCATTTGACATATCTAATTGGAACCAGAGTACTAACTACTAATAGGTATTCTATCTCTAGCAATTTCAACTATGGGATTCAAATACAGGTCTATACGCCCCAGCCCGAAGGCAAATGAGAGATCGGTTCCGGGACTCAGTGCAAGGGGTTTAGGGTTTTGGGTTTAGTGTTCAAATTTACTAATTTCGGGGTATTTTATTACATAATAAATATTTCACTGAGAAGGGAGAAGCGATAAAAAAAATCTGCGTTGGGTCAGAATCGTGTGCAATATTTTGTTTCTGTCCATTATTCAAGTATTCATTATATTTATAAATTTTATGAAAAAATATGTATTAATAATAACTTGTATGATAAAAAAAAAAGATTTTGATTAAATCAATTTATATATTACAGATTTTTGCGAGGACTAATGCCAACGCTTAAACTTAAAATATATTATATCATATTAATTTCAGAAAATCATGCATTTAAGGGATACATTGTAATTTGTGTGGTTATTGTAAAGTGTACTAATTCTGACTTGTGTATAGTCCAATAGCACCAATAAATTATGATAATGAATATGATTTTTGTAATAGTAACGGAGATCATATAAGATAACAAATCTTACAATAATATATATAATCGTAAATAAGCGACAACTGTTCCATGCATAATTCTGCAAATCACATATGGGCGACTGTCGTAGTAAAGGGGTTAAAAATGTGAGACCACTGTTTTCGTAAAAAAAATTATGCGAGCAAAGAGGGTAGGTTGTTCAAGACCAACCAAACTACGCCCGTTTATTTTTATCAAACGACTTGAACTCTGTACTACATTGTTGCCTACAAGTTTACGAATTCAGCTTAAATTAATCAATAAAATTGATTGAATCATAGAAAGTTACGGATAGGGGGCAATTGTTTGAAATAGTGGTTGGTCTTGACACACCCACCCTTTAGACCTTGTTCGTATAGTAATTTTTAATGGATACAGAGTTTTACATTGTTTAAATAATTCCTAGGGGTGGTCGTGGCACAGTGGTCTAAGGCGACGGTCTGAAGCCACTACGTCCACGCCGTCGCCGGTTCGAATCCGGTATATATACAGACCTTTTTCCGTTCGGAATAAAAGTAGTATATGTTTTAAGACCAACCAAACTATGCCTATTCGGGCTTTCGATCGATTTGAACTTACATTACAATCATTTCACAATTGTTTATGCTGCAATAATTTTAATTGATTAATGTTAAGTTTGTTTTAGTAATTAAAAATCATCCTCTGTCGGACGACGAGCATTTCACTTAGTATTATATAATTATATTATAAATAATTAACTTTAATTGCACGATGGTGCGAAACGTACCGCGCTTTAAACATTTGTTGTTGAAGAAAGGAAACAAGTAGTTAAATTATTTCGGGACAATTTGCATACGAAACAAGGTCAGTGTTTGATACAATCGCCGGCCGGGAAAATCTTGTTGGCGCGGGATGAAAAACGCGTGCCTGAAGATCAGAGAGCGCATGTTTGCCGGGTGCCGGTGGATGAGCGGCGTGCGAACCGCCGGCTTCTATATATAATAAAAAATCGCTTTGATTTTGCAACAGTATATAATATTAAGCGGTTTCGCACATACCGGAAAGACACGCGCGCGCGATGTTTTAATTGAAGCAAGTAAGATTAATTTCAACCGGCTTTTCCGCGAAATTGCTATTCTCGTGGTAGTTTTAACGTGGCTGGAAAATGGATTTGGTGGAGAATATTGAATCAAATCACACGATGAATAATGGGAGTCGGGAAGAAATTGACTCGTTTTACTTTTACGAGGTAATGCTTAGTATTAGTAGTTTAGAATAGTATTTAGAATAGATTTAGAGATTAAGAACTGGCTAGATTCTAAAAACGAGTAGGTAGTAACATCTAGTTAACATTGAAACAAATGAAAATAGCCACTGACATGCTTGCGCTTAGTGGTAATTTGTATGTTAGTTAATTATATCTATTTAAATCTGATATCACATCAAAATAACAAATCAGTTTCTATAAATATTGTGTAATTGTATCGGTGTAAATTTAGATATTTATGATATTTTTGTATAAGCTACATTTATTAGTAGTAGTTTAATTTAAATTGAAAACATATATTTTTTTAAATGTATTACTATGATTAATAAACGAATTCGTATTATTATTAATAGTAGTAGTAATAGTAATAGTCAGGGCCGTAACTAGCTTTTTGGGGCCCTGGATAAGACCTCATCATTGGGCTCCCCTACACTAAATTTTATGAATTAAAATAATTAAAATAAAAAAATTAAGCTAATATTATTATTTTTCCAAAATAATGGTTTCAATCAGTGTACAACCAGAAAAACAAATTTTAGAAGGAGCTAAAATTTTGTGAGCTAGGTATGTTTCCACTTATTTCTACGAATAATTTTTAAATGTATTTATTTTTCTTAATTTTTTTGAGATGGGGGAGGGCGCGCCCCCACCAAAAAAACTTGAAAGTTTTTTTTAAATTATAATCTTTCTGAGACCGTTCAACTATATCGCTCAACTGAGCCCGTGTGACTATTTGTATACGTTGTATACTACAAATATAATATTGTGTGCTCTGCTTCTGCTTCTTCTAACTATGCCGCTGCAACTTCTAAGATATAGTTATCTTCTATCCTTTTCAGTACGTTGTAGGAGAAGATGTATAGAAAATAGTAAAATCGCAATGTATGTATTAATATTTGTTCAAAAAGCATACATAAAGTTTCTTTTTTTTTTCAAATATTGTAGTCTTTCCTAGGTTCTTACTTCTCTCCGAATTTACCTTGGAAAATTTAACCAACGTGTATCCATATTGGGCTATTGACATTGAGAGAAATAATATGGATAAATTTGGATAATATTGCAGGAATAAAATGAATAATAAATGGTATAAAATATGAACATAATATATAAATATCAATTTAAATCCAGTAAGAATCTATTACAATGAGTTTTAATATATAAGACCTTTATTAGTATAAATTACATTCTTACCTGTTTCTGTGAAATTAAGGTAAATAAAGCGTGATTACACTCCTCTGATGATCTCCCGTTACCAGTGGAAAAGCCCTCAAGCTGATCGCTATAAAAAAGAAGTTTTTACTCAACTCAACCCACCCCATCATTAAATGAAAAAAAAGCAATAATAATTTCCTTCTAACAAAACTATCAATTGCTCAAAGAAAAAAAACTCCGTTGCAACGCACGATTTTAACTGACTTTACCTCATCCCTTACCGCAATTGCAGTTATTTGTCATCAAATCCATTCATAATTACAATCTATATATATATATATATATATATATATATATATATATATATATATATATATATATATATAATTTTATTTGGAAATTGTACAAAAAAAGACTTATCTTTTATAGGGCTATCAGCCGTGAAGCTTTTCCGCCGGTCAAGGGAGAAGCTCAGAGGAGTTTAATCACCCGGTATTTACCTTAATTTCACCTCTGAAAAACTGTGAAAGGTGATTCGCTCCCCACTGGGGATCGAACTCAAGCTCCCCAATGCTCAGTACGAGACGGACTAGCTCGAAGATATTCTCGATTGTCCACTATCTCTCCCTTCCCAACCATACACAAATCCTCACACTAGCCCCATCCTCCTGTAAAACAAATTAGAATTTAAAAATATTAAAATATTATTAAATTACTTACTTCTGAGTGATCTTGATGGATAAATATAACAGGAGTGAAAAATTAATATTTATTATTTCTCGAGAAATTCATTTTATAAATGTAATCAAAAACATAGTCGCGCCGTAGCCGTTGCCAGTACTTTAAATGTAAATAAACTTATCAAGAACATAATTTTTCCATCTCACGGTGTATATAAACTACTCATGGAGAACTGAAAATATATACATTAAACAATAAAACAAAATAATAATGGTGACGGTTATTTGTTTGGGTTTATAAAAATGATGCAATTACTTTTGACGCGTTTTAGTTGACATAGTTTTGTGATCAATGGAACCGTTTATCGCAATGTTTAATTCGTTATAATATAAACAACGTTCATGTTTGTTTATAAACATCAATTTCAATTAGATTTATAATTAATACTTCTTAATGTTTTTAAAAACATTATCATCATAATTATTCAGATAAATATATATTCGTTGGAACATAAAGTTTAGTGGAATTTTACAAAATTGAATCTATATGATGTAGATAAATATATATTCGTTGAAACATAAAGTTTAGTGGAATTTTACAAAATTGAATCTATATATGTAGTTTGAATAAACTTAAATAAAAGTTTAAGTGTAAACCCAGCTCATCGGCCTAGTAGTTAGAAGCGTTGTGCATCTCGTGCAGAGCATGGGGAGACTTTAAAACCCGATGAGGACCAAATATCATGAATCACCTTTCACAGTTTTCTGTGAAGTTAAGATTACATTCATATGAACTAACCCCCTTTACCAACGGAAAAGCCATCCGATGGCAATCAATTAGAATCATTTTTAAATGTACACTTATTAATTAAAATAATTTGTTGACTTTGAAAATTGACTAAAATATGAATGCACAATCTACAATGGTCTTTAATTAACAAGTTTTTAATAGGCATGTAGATTTTCATTAATTTTGAGGCAGTATGGCGATTTATAGCTATTCTAATAATTTAGTTAATTAAATTTAAATTCATTCGCACTTTAAAAATCCATCAAATCTGTCGAATTGCATTAATATTCAACTATAACTCGAGTTAGAGAGACTTTATTAAATTATTACATAAAATAAAATCAACTTTACTTACTTTAAAAATCCGTCAAAAATTTAGCAATGTCAAATTGTATATGAAGATTACTTAACATGTTTTATTATGAATGTATAATTTAATTAATATTGTCACTAGCGTATGGTCCCTAGCGTCTATTAAAGCACATTTATGTCATGGTTAGTAGACTGCAAATCCTCGATGTCGGTTCCTTCATATATAGAGATGGTCATATTTGCCGTTCCCGAATTCGTTGGACTATACTGTGCTTCTTCGGAGCTTCTACGCAGTGGCAAAGTATATGCTCTAAGGGTCTCACCTTCCTCTTGCTGGCAGAATATACAGAGGGATTATTCTGCCAGGCCTATCCGCGCCCTGTTAAGTCTGCAGTGGCCTATTGGCAGTCCTACTATAATTCTGAAGGATTTCCTGTTTTTGGTAGTAAGTCCTTTCTGAATTTGGAAATTATGAATTATTTTGCATATCTCTGCCCTGGCTGGTCCACCAGTCCTGAGATTTTATTGCCATCAATTCTTTCATGGACGTCTTTGTAATTGCTTTTGAAACCCTGCAGTAGGGCTTATGACCTTGGAGTAATCTGTGGCTTACATATCTTGCCTCTTTTTCAAGGAAGGTGTATAGTGGTGGTAAGTCTAGTGGATGTTGTTTTCATGGCTCCTGTTGTTCTCAGGCAGGCAAGCTTTTGAGTGCTGCCCAGGAGCCTCGCCGCTTTGGTTTGCTTAGTCTTGTGCCGCCATAATACTTATGATATCATGGTTCTCACTACCGTATTGTATAGTCATAGGGTCATAGGGGTTAAGGCCCCCGGTTTTCCGGCACATTCTACTGCACCTACCTGTGTTTTGCTGTGGGGTAGTATTTACGCATACCCGGCGCATCTCGTCGGGTAGTGTGGGATAGTTCTGGATAGTTCTGGATAGTTGGCTGGAGGGTAGCATAGCTACAGACACTTTAGGTCTCAAAATGGGCCCATTGTGAAACCTCCCTTTATGGCTGCTCACTCGTCCCACCAGTCAATTGTGCGGTAGTGTGGGAGTCGCCTTATATTTCGGTACAAGGAATACCCAAAAAACCCTAAACCCCTCTAAGTTCCCAGCCCGGAGCAGATCTCACATTTGCCTTCGGGCTGGGGTGAATAGACCTGTATTTAAATCCCATACTTGCAATGCCCAGAGATAGAATACCTATTTAACTATCATGTAAATAAAAAATAAATAAGTTGAATAAATAGATAAATAAATATAGCACAGTCAAGGGCATTGACGAATAAATGAATTTCCGGCTGTCTGTAGAATGAGTTTGGTTATATCACCTCAATAGTTAGATAGCTATTCATATAAAGAAGCGAATAAGTAAATAAATAAATAAATATATCACAGCCAAGGACATCACTGAATATCCCTAGATTGATAATAAATTTTTAAAACATCCCTATAAAAGAGTAAATAAATGGATATCACCAGGTAGTTAATCAATAAATCGCACCTTAAGATAACAAGTTGAAACTTTGAATTTTCAGGTTTTGCTTTCTGTTTTGATGATTCTTATGTATATTTTAACGCCTCTATAATCCTTTTTTGCGTTTAGAATAAACCAAATTATTATTTAAATAACAAATAGATAACATTACACCCAATGGTAAATCTACTGGAACTATTGCAATCTTTAAAATGCATTTATCAAAAAACTGTTTTGGAAGTTACAATGTTGTCGTCTCAAGGTGCGAATAATAATTAGCCGTAGCCGAGTACCCGCTGACCCCTAACAAGCCAGGGAATAATCTGCGGGATTATTCTCCGGGTCCAGTTCTCACCGCCTTCCAACTTGTCCCTCTCGGCCGGTCATCTTCTCATGGTCCGAGCTCTATCGGTCTTTGCGCCAATGCCCTCCTTGTACCTTTCCCTGTGTTCCAGGGCAAGCACTTGGATCGGAAGGACCACAAGCATGGCATCTCCAGATACCGTCCGATGACTAGGGGGAGTCACCCTGAGCGCACTCTCTCTCTCTCTCTCTCTCTCTGGACTCTAGCCAGGTCGTCCCTGGTACTCACATACTCCATACAGTGCCCCTAGATGGGAACATCGTATAGTTTGAAGCTTTCTGAAAATTCGTTTATGTTCCCCTTATGCACCCGCTGCGTCCACTTACCTCCTGAAGATCAAACCCTGGCCAATTACGACGCCCAGGTACTGGACCTGCTTTCTAGGAATCACCTCGGTATCTTCGATAGTAAATCTCTGCACGCCGCTTCCTGCCAATTATTACCACAGCCTCCGTCTTCTATTCCTCAACTAGTAGGGAGTTGTCTGCAACCCACTGTCTCAAGCCTTCCAGACTGCGGTTAACCCGTGACCACAATGGTTCTTAGGAGCTTCCCGTAGCCACTAAGCCCACGTCGTCGGCGTACCCGATCAACTTTGTGCCCTCCGGGAGAGGAATTCTCAGGATGTAATCATACATTATGTTGCATAGGGTGGGCCCCAGCGCCGACCCAGGTAGAACACCGCACCCAATTGCATGTGGTTTCCCCCTGTCGCACTCTCCACTATTATTTCCCTGTCCGTTAAGTAGCTTCTTATCAGCCTCGTAGTGTCAGCTACACATCTGTCTATGGTCTTACATCCAGTGAGCCGTATTGTAGGCGATCCTAACATCAATTGTAACTAACGTTTAGAGCGTCCACCCGCTCCCCGACCCCTAGGGTACCCAGTTGGCCACCTTCATAACTGCTTCTAGGGGCTGGATGATAGACCTTCCTGGCCTGAACACGAATTGTTGACACGATAGTCCGTCTCCGTTATTCGTGTTATCCTTCCCAAGACCAGATATTTAAGCACGTTGCCCGTGGCGTCGAACATGCATAAAGGTTGTAACGCAGTTGTGTTATCTAGTGGTTTACCTGGCTTGAGGACGAGTACCAACGTGGCATTCTTCCATACTTTCGGAAACACAGCCGTCCTCATCGTCTCATTCATCGTTGAAAGTATGGTGTCCGGGAACCTTTTCACGACTAGTCTCACCATTTCCGGTGGGATGCTCTGTTGCAAGTTAATCGCTTCGCAATACCAATTCATCCTCTGTGAAGAGCACCATATCCGGTGGGACTAGGTCAATGCTAGCATCCTCAATTGGCCAATCGCTGTCCTACATTGCCTCGTGAAAGAGCGCCCGGACTATGCTGACAAGTTCCTCTTCGGTCAGTTGGGGAGGAGGTGACTACGCTTTCAGTCGCGTTAGGGCTATATTATAGCTCTGCCCCTACACAACCTCTTCCATAGATTCTAACAAGTAATTCCAGAACTTTGACGCCGACCATGGGCGCTCTGAGGGTTCCCTTGGCTGCTCTGTACACTTCGGCAGCTGCTACTTGGTCTACTCCGCCTCGTCATTCCTGTCATTCCTGTCATTTCACCAGTACACCGCCCTCATATGTCAATGTTATAGCAGTGGAGCCTTTGCAAGAGGGCAGTGCAGACAGCCCTCATCCTTGTCATCAGACTCTCCGCATCGTTGTGCCCAATCCCTTCCCCTAGTTCAAACTCTTCATAAACTTCTCGTTATTTAGTGTGCTGGTGTTGAACCGGGACTTTTCCTCTTGGTGGCTTCGAATCCTTGCGTCGGTACCCCCGACGTGGAGACTCACGGACAGGTGGTCGAGCACCCTTCATTCCCGGACCCTATGCCCCAGACTTAGGGAGCATATGGTTAGGTCCAGGATCCGCTGGTGTCGGAAAGTTGTCATTGATCACAACAAGTTCCCAACTCCGATCGTTTTCTACTCGACACCCCCACTCTGGAGACTTGGCATTAAAGTCTCCAGTAATCAGGATGCTTTCACTCCTCCCTGTCGTGATTCGCTCAGCCTCTCCTAGGCAGCGGCCCATTATGGTCATGCCGCTGTTTGGGGACACGTACAAACTAGAATTCTCCCAACGAGGGCTGCACCTAGCTAGGATTAGTTCAGCTTTCTGTGCGGTTTTGCTTATGTGTGAGTTCCATGTCAGTTTTTGGTCAAAGATGACTCCTAGGTATTTAGCGTCTAACGCAAATGGAATTTTTACAACTTTAACTATCGAAGGTTTTAGACCGGTTAGTACTCTTGTATAGTTCACTATTGCGGTTTTCAGAGCCTTCAAGCCTTCATCCTGACACCATTTGCCCACTATATTCAGGGCTCTGAGAATATTCCGCGAATTGTTTGTTCACGACGATCGCGTATTCTAGGCCCAATTCGGGCGCAGGTGCGGTGTAGGCGAGGCGCAGGCGAGACGTCGCACAGGCGATTGTGATGTCCATATGCAGTGAAGGGGTGGACATTGCACCTTATTTTTACATAGAGGCGGCGTGGAAGAGTTTCGCCTCCTCGCCTACCGTGTCTTAGGCGAACAGGCGAAGAAGCGGTACCGGCGCGGCGAGAAGCACGAGGCAAATGCCCGCGCCTCGTCACCTAAGTGGGCATTGTACCACATATTTATATAGAGGGGGCTTGAAGCGTAGTGTTTCTCACAGCGCCAGCACCGCGTCTTCGCCTCTTCGCCTAAGACACGGTAGGCGAAGAGGCGAGCGGCATAACTCTTCCATGCCGCCTCTATGTAAACATAAGGTGCAATGTCCACCCCTTCACTGCATATGGACATCACAATCGCCTGTGCGACGTCGCGCCTGCGCCTCGCCTACACCGCGCCTTTGCCCGACTCCGCTTATGTGTGAATTGGGCCCTAGGCGGTGGATATATTCGAAGGATAGCTTTTCCGGGAGATCATCTACTAAGTAGCCGTGATATTATTCCGCCCTGCGGACGCCCCTTCCAGATCGCTCCTTTATAGTTGCCTCGCCGAGTGTGGATATATGATATCTTGTTCTCTAGGCTGGCTTGTGGTATGCGTTTCTTCAGTAGTTCATTGACCATTTCGTGTATTGCTTGAATACCTTTTCAATGTCTAGCTATGGGCCGTGGCTGAGTCTCTATTATCCAGTATATTTACCAGTAGCCTGTCTAGGTCATCCAGCACCAAGTTGGTTGACTTTCCCGGCTGATAAGCGTATTTTCGATTGCTTGGGTCTGTGGTCGTCTGTTCTTCCGTTGGTAGGAGCCATCTGACGTTGGCCTTCCGCCTACGCTAGGAAATGGATTGTCCACCCGGGTAAGGCTGACGAGAATGGGGTGTCACCTGGTGTCGCCAGAAGAATGTAGGGGCCGTATTACTTACCCTGCGGCTATTATGTCCTTGTCACGTTACCTTACACCTTGACTTGGCTGGGGCCACTTGTGTGGCCAGTGCCCTGGCCAATTTAGTCTCTTTAGCAATTGTGCAAGCTGGTGGGGCCTCGCCCACCATATCGTGCGATGTAACTAGGGTTCAAAATGTAGAGGTGAGAATTCCCTTTATTCCTTCGGACCTCCAACTCATAAATCCGCCAAAAATTTAGTTGTTACAACTAACCCCCTAGGAGGAAAGTTAAACGCCATCTGGCGGCACCACATCAATTAGCAATGCACACCCATATGGTAATAACCGTCAACATGCTCATGCCATCAGGATCACCGGATAGTGCCCTCTATGGAATAATATTCCAACAGAGTGCTTGAGATATCAGTACAAAGCCAATCTTATAAAACATATATAAGGGTGAATCCACCTCTTAGCAATCTACATATCTAGATTTGGATCTTATTAGATCTCATTAGTGTAGCTCAGCTAGTGAGGATGAATTTACACAATATCTATAGCTGAGCTACACTGACGAGATCTAATAAAATCGAAATCTAGATATGTAGATTGCTAAGAGGTGGATTCACAAATATATTTGTTTAAAAAATTTAGTAGTGTGTAAAATAGCAATGTCAATTTTTACATTGAGGTTTATTTAAGCTAATTAAACCTCAATGTACAAATTGACATTTCTATTTTACACACAACTAAATTTTTAAAACATATATAAGTGTGAATCCACCTATCTAGATTTCGATCTTATTATTTCTCGTATTTTTAATATGAATGTAGAATTTAATGAATATTCAAGTACTATAACTCGAGTTATAGAGCCTTTAATAAATTATTACATAAAATAATATCAACTCGTACTTTAAATATTATTATTACACTAGCTTAAATGCCCGTAGTCCGACGGGGATGATTTTTAATGCAAATACGACTAATGCATCTTATTATTATTATCCTACCTCTAGCTATAAGATAAAATTAATTTTTTAAAGAAATAAACGGTCACCGGATTGGGGAATTGAACCGTGGTCTCCAGGATAGAAGACTACCTATACTTACGGTACGCAATAAGCCACTAAATCTCTGAATTTGTTGGTGTAATTTAAATATGTATTTATGAAAAAGGGTGAAATGTTCATTGCCCGGCGAATAAATTAATTTTTAATAAGTAAAAAAGCAAAACCTTACTTAAATCATTGCTATTACTTCAAAAGTCAAAGTCGGTCGTCTTCAAAACATTGTCTTTGTTTGTATATTATAGGAATAATTTATTACGTCACAACTACTTGCGACAATAGTAATGTCAAATTGTAAATGGAGGTCAATTAACTTGTTTTTAATATAAAAGTCGAATTTGATTAATATACAAGCTCTATAACTCGAGTTAGGAAGGTTTTATGTTTATAGTATAAAAAATATTCCTCATATTGGAGTTGCATCTATTCTGAAACATAAATCTGTGTCACTTAAGGTTAAATTTAACACGCTTTTCGCGGTGATGCTTTCTTTTCGGCGGCAAGAATCGAATTACTGCGCTTTCATCTGCTGCTTGGAAATAGCACTTACGAAAACAACCCCACCGCTGCACTATTGTATTGCAAACGGTTTTCAGGATCAACAATTCCATCGTCCGGCGCTTGTAAAAAGATATGATTTATATTATATACTCTTTTTATTTGTCGAGCCGAACTTTTATATTTATTAGTTTGCTCACACTTTCTATATTAAACGTAAACAGTTTTGTTTGCTTGTTATTAGCTGCGTCGAACGACTGTAGTTTCGCTGGAATAGTTTCCAATGGATGGAAAAGATTGTTAATGAAAGCAATATATATATATATATATATATATATATATATATATATATATATATATATATATATATATAAGAAAAAAATGTAGGAAATGATTGTAGTCTTTTATAGTTATAAGGATCAATTTTTATGGGCGGCAAGGTTCACGGTCAATGTCGCTTGAAAAAGTTTTTGTCACACAACAACAGCAGTGGCTCTGATAGTGGTAATAAAAATAATAAAAATATTTACAATATTTTACTAAATAATACAGCAATATTTTATTTTATCACAGCCTTAACTAAGATAAATAATGTAATAACTAATTCGGTTTATCAGATAATTACGAGATAATGACTCTATAATTTTAGGTATATACTATAACTTACATGCTAATATAAAACGACTCATATTAAAGGCAATTTCAAGCAAAAAGTGCATTCAAACACTAAGCTATCTGGGAATCGGATAGTCTCGTCAGACAGGGGCCAGGCGCTATAGATCCGAAATATAGATATAAATTGATTGAATCTTTGAAAATTGCGGAAAACATTGAATAGAATGTTTAAACATAAACTGTGGGTTTAAAAATCGCCAAAAATCAAAAATGACACATTTGCAAATTTATAAACACATGTGTTTTTAATAATTGCTGTCAATTTCAACTTAATACATCAACAACAACTCGAGTTTTTATGAAAAATAAATATATATAAACATAAGCTCGCAAGTTTAAAAAATCGCCAAAAATTAAAATACCCTTTTGAAAATGTATACACACATTACTATACATATTTTTAATAATTGATGTCGATTTCATGCTAATATATATATATATATATATATATATATATAAATTTGAGCGTGTATAATTATTGCCAAATGTGAGGCTGTAAATAGGTAAATTTCGATTCCCACACGGGAGAGTGAAATTTTTAGAGTAGTCACATATATATTCATATTTTGTATAAAATCACTACAACTTAAGTTGTAGTTGCTGTATTAGCATGAAATCGACATCAATTATTAAAAATATGTATACATTTTCAAAATGGTATTTTAATTTTTGACGATTTTTGAAACTTGCGAGTTTATATATATATATATATATATATATATATATATATATATATATATAGCAAGTAGAATGACGGACTGTTATTGATATGGAGTGGATGACGGGTATAAGTCCAAAACGGGGAATACTGGAAACCAAGGGCAAGTGAACAAAATTAAAGCCAAGATTTTGTTTGGTTCCAGTTTATTAAGTTACGTACCAACGTTTCGCTAGCCAGTGCCAGCATCTTCAGGGCCTGGCTTTAATTTTGTTCACTTGCCCTTGGTTTCCAGTATTCCCCGTTTTGGACTTATACCCGTCATCCACTCCATATATATATATATATATATATATATATATATATATATATATATATATATATATATATATATATATATTGTCTGTGAGTGTATTATAATCCATCTAATAATTATAAATGAATCGATAACCAACAATATTTCTATCGTGACCCGGCGAACTATACTAATCATCTATGACTAATTACTCAATTCCTCTTAAAACTTGCGATGAATTAATTGCGTAAAATTCGGCGTTAAAAATTAGTAGCGTAATTAAAACGCGGCGCGTTTTTTTAATTGCTCTTGATTATTCCTATTCACCAATCCGGCTCAGGCGGGGGCATTAAATGAATCTTATTTCGCGTTCCTAATCCCATGTAATTAAATCTTGCCTTGTATTATTGATTAACAATTGTTGGGAAAATATGTACAGTAATATTCGGAATTATGGAGATATTAGGCAATATTTAGCTTGATAGATACGCGTTCGTATAATCAGTATTGTTTGCTAATTGTAAGTCGGGATGTATTACATTTTAGCGTTGTTCAAATACTTGCGGTCTGAATAGATGAATTTTAATGAAGATTTTAGTAAATTTGGGTCAGATCATCAAACACCGAGTGTAATGGATTATTAATTATTATCGTTTGTTTGTTTAATGAGTTTATGTTTGCTTAGTTTTTTTTTATTCAATTGGACTTTAATATAATGTATTCTTAACTGAAGACGCTCAAACATCATGTTTTGTGCAGTTATTACTAAATTAGGATCAACGGTTCGAATTCCTGTCCCCTTCTCGACGTGTATTAGAAGAAGAAAACCTTTATTGGCATATTCTCTATTGCATTCTCTGTTTTTCTTCAAGATTTACATCCGCAGTTGAGACTCCAACTGTCATAGGTGTTGTGTTGGCTATTCCCGGAGGTCTTTTTGTCCGTGGGAGTCCCACTCTAGCAATTTTTGATAGTCTGGCATTGTCCATCCTATCAACATAGTCTCTCGGGCCCACTTGATCACGTCTTGGATCTCGCACTGTGCTTTTAGACATTAAAGCACAGTGCGAGATCCAAGACGTCATCAAGTGGGCCCGAGAGACTATGTTGATAGGATGGACTCATATATTTCTTATGCGGTCGATTAGGCTGCAACATACCATGGATCTTAAACTCCTCATATCTGTTGTTCTTAAGAGTCGTTTTGTTGTAGCGTTTTCTGCTCTGGTTTCAATAGCTATATCATGATAAGCTCTCACAGAATTTGTATATTCGTGCTTTATATTCCACAAACATATGCGACTGTGAGAATGAAAATGGAGTAAGTCACATTTGAATTGTTTTGAAAAGGAGAAGATTTTGCGTTTGGTATTTATGTAAATCGACGTGCGCAGTTACAGACGTGAAATCAATTTATTTACACACATTTACATAAATACACAACGCAAAATCTACTACTGTTCAAAAAATTTCAAATGTGACTTACACCACTTTCATTCTTACAGGTTCATATATTTGTTTCGTCGTATTAAATATCTCAAGTAACCCGATATTAAGGCTGCCTTCGTTGTTTGAGCTGTCACTTATTTCTTCTTCTTTTTCTAGGTCGCTATTGCTTGTTTGTTGTATTGGCACGAAGGTATTAACTCGTTTAGCGCTCTTATTGTAAATGGCGAGTATCTATTAGAGTCCCTAGATCTCTTGAGGGACTGCGTTTTGGTCGCTGATGTCTGCATGTCGAACCTTCACACAACTTCTTCAAACTTGTAGATGAGTTGTTTTTATCTTTGGAAATCAATACAGCACAGCACCGCCAGCATAGCATACAACTTTAATCTCTTCGTCCCCCATTACCTTCTCACGACATCTATTATCATTTCATTCATTATAATTTAAATAAGGCATTACTTACGCTGGCGTTCTGCGTTATTTAAGTTGACAAGGGTAAGTACCCTTGTCTTAGATAGATTGTCTGCTACTTAACGTGTAGTTATCGGTGTTCAGTTTTGTGATAACTGCTACGATATTGGGGTGAATAATCCATTTTTGCAAAAGCGGCACAATGTCTGATAGCCTCACTCAATCGAAGGACTAGGTGATCGATAAAGTATATAAAAACTCTTTTATTTAATTCTAGTTATTTAACGGATGGTGAGTATTGCGCCAATAGTGAACCTATTTGTCCTGAACCCCGGTTGTAGTTCACATATCCCAGATGCAGCAACTTCCTTCCGATAGATCTTTGTGAGGATACTGAAGACTTAAATTAATTATTAATTAATCTATAATTCGATAGGTCACATTTTACTCCCTTTTTGAATATTGTTATTTATATACTGTATCTCTACTCCATTGGTATATTCTTGTTGTGCAGTATTATAATATATATATATATATATATATATATATATATATATATATATATAGATATATATATATATATATATATATATATAAAGACCTTTATTGGCATTTCCCTCACTGTCCCTCCACATCACAAACCTCAACAAAAATAAAAATAAAAATACAATATAAATAAAAGTACTACTCCGCCAAAAATTACTAATTACCCCCATCTATCGCCGCTCCCTTTGCCCTTGCCACTTTCCTCTCCCACGTCAGCCTCCTGCAGATTTTCACGCCTTCCCCATCCTCGCATAACCATTCATTCAGCTTTCTGCAGTCTCCCACCCACTCTGCTTTCACACCCTCACATTCTTCGCTAAGGTGCCACCACGTGTCGCTGCCCTTACTACACAGCGCACACGCGGTGTACCCTAAACCCATCCACACTTTCCTCCCTCTCTCGTCTGACCCACACCTCGCTTTGCCATGCATACCTTGTCCTCCCTGCTCCACTCACCCCTGGCTAAGTAACTCGGGAGTCTCCCACTCACTTGCCTCTCTACGTAGCCAGGGTTATAAGAGCTCTCTTTCATTCTAGTCTGCTGTTCTTGCCACTCAATATCTCTCAATCTCTCTCTTACCTCAGTTCCTAGACTTCCTATTTCTCTCAGCTTCTCCTCAACCCACACCTCAGACATACCCACTCTTTCATACATCCTTCCTCTATCCTTTCTCCAACCACTCTCCGTCCTACTCTTACACCTCATCCATACCCCCCGCACTAGTCTTTCCTCACCCAATTCCTGCAATCTTTCTTCAAACTTAACAACCCTTACACACGACTCCCACCACATACTCATACGATTCGTCTCCTGCAACAGCACTGCTCTCGGTGTCGACCTTTCGAGACCCAGCAGACTCTTCAGGAGCACACCTTGCTCTCTCTCTATCACATCCCACTCACGCAATCCCCACACTACCACTCCATACAACAGAATAGGTTTTACACACGCATCCCAAATCTTGCACGCCATTACGAGGTTACCGCCCCACAACCTCTTTCATTTCCTTCTCGCTATTTCCCAAGCCATTCTCGCTTTCGCTTGCATACTTTCCACATGCACCCTAAATCCTCCTCCACTGTCAAACCAGAAACCCAAATATTTAAAGACATTCACTCTCTCAATCATCCATTCCCTTCCATCTCAGCTCTTCCACTCTACCCCTTCTACCCCTATTCCTAAACATCATCCATTTAGTCTTCTCCACATTCACTACTAGCCCTCTCCTATCCATGTACCTTCCCATTCTTTCCAACATCTCTTGCATCTCTTCCACTCTCTTGGCTACTAATACTATGTCATCCGCATATGCCAGCATCCACACCTTGGTTCTCCCCACTACGACCCCTCCAGCCTGTCCTCTCCTCAGAACTGCCTCCAACTCGCTTGTGTATAGATTGAACAGGAGGGGGCTTAGCGGGCACCCTTGCCTTACACCCACATTCACCCTAAACTTCTCAGACACTTCTCCATTCACTCTCGATTTTGCTCACGTCTCTCTATATATACTTCTCACCCACTCCACTCCTTCCACTTCCATACCCAATCTATCCATACATTCCACCAGTTTCCCCCTAGGAACTGAGTCATACGCCGCTTTCAAATCCACAAATATATATATATATATATATATATATATATATATATATATATATATATATATATATATATATTATTATTTGCCTTTTACCTCGGTCGAGGCATTACATTTACATTACTTAACATTATACTTTACAATGATGGTTGTACATATGTAAATTTCTTCGCCAGTTCTCTTGCTTGTATTACTGTCTTTCCTTACTTGATTATTATTTCCTCTATACAATCCTCGATTGCATTCCTTGTAGTTTGTATATATTCGTTTATTGTTTTCTTTGTTATATACCTTATTTTGTCTGTCCTCTTTTTTGATTGTTTGGGTTTTGTTGTTGTTGTTCTTATAAGCTTCAATTTGATATATGTAATGATTTTGATCTGTACGGTTTGATATATGGGTTTTTATTCCTTTTTATACATCTTCCAAGTGCTTCGTCTGCAGCTTTTATTTATTGGATTTTACTTTCTGTTATGCAGTTTCTACTTGGTCTTCTTGAATTTGCATTGCCTGATTTTTCTTTTAGACGTAGCTGGTATAAGCACCTTGTTGAGTCATCAGATATAGATTCCACATTAAATTTGTTGATGCCTTCGTAGGATATCTCTTTTCTTTGAAAAATGGCTTTCTCCAGTACAAGGCTATGATTGGTTGCGTCTTTTGCTGAAGTCAAGGTTCTCACTGCCTGAATTCTGCTAAGACCGATATTTCTGTTTGTCATTACAAAGTATATTATGAATGTCTGCCCTCGTGTGTTCTGAAAGGTGGATTTGTGTTGTGGCTTGTGTGGAAAAAAGTTGATGTTTATTCTTATTTAATTTTCCGGGTATAGAAGGATTATTTGTTCGCTGTTTTCGTTTTTAATTTCTTCGTTAAATCGTTCATTTCAGATCCCCAAGAAGTTATGATAGAAAGTGTCTATTTCTGCCTTGGGTTTGGTGAGGTCTGGTGCGTAAACGGTTATCAGATGGGTAGACTTAGTACTTTTGAGTTTAGCTGTAACTTTCAGGATTGTATCTTCTGTCACTGATGTTATTTTCCAGTTTTGCGTGCAACAGCATCCAACACCTGAAGTTGTCCTTTCGTTTTCATCTATTCCACTGTATATATGGGTATGTAGTTTCTGTACTTGGTGTTTTCCTTTCCCTTCCTCTTAGTTTCCGAGGGTGCGCAGATGTCAATCTTGTGCCTCTCCAGTTCTATCAAGATTTAATGATGTTTGTTGCTCAGGAAAGTCACGTTCCAGCATCTGATTCTTAGTGCTTTAGGTTTTCCTAATTCGTTTAGTCCTTTTTCTAGTCCTATCCGAACCTGAATTGTTGGTTCTTTGAGCACTGTGTCATTTATTTGCCATAAGCAGAACGTTAGTCTCGTGTTGGTCTACTGAGCTACTCAATCCACCCAGTTTATTATTTTAGCCTTTAACACTTATTACAATGTTTTTCTAATATGCTATATTACTATTATATTATTTATAATATAAAAAATACTCTTGTAAATTCTGCGAAATGTCATCAAATGATTCTTGAGTTTTGGTAAGAGATATAGTCGCATGGGTCCAGGTCGGGTCTGTAAATGGATTTTGCAATTCCTTAGAACTGCATTCATTGACTACTAAAACAATTCATGACTTATATACCCTACAGTTGTCATACAAAAACAAGGCTTTCTAAGCCTGAGTGATCTTTTTTCTTGTGTTGCAGATTTCAAGTTCTTAATAGTGCCTTTCTAGATATTTTCCGTTATTGTAGTCCCTTTTGACATACACTCAATTAAGAGAATGCTCTCTTGAGTGATGGAGAACACTTATGAGCTCATTGCATGGACTCTTGTTTCATGGTAGGATCTCTCTGGTATAACCAGGTATCATCCCCAATATATCCTCATGGATATTCTTCAGGCTACTGTCTTCTTTGGATAAACATTTAAACATTTCATGCCGTTTCTGTGTTCAAGTTGCAAATCACTCATATTAATATTTAGTATGTCTTTCCTACTAAAGAATGTCTTTTTCAATATATTAATTATTTTACCCGTATTTTCTAATCTCTCGTTTATCTCTTTGTCTATTTTGACATTGCTTTCTATTATAGTTCCTAGGTATTTGAAGCTTTCTACTTGATCCATTTGTCTTTCCTTTAGCGTTATTTTAGGAGTTTTCCTTGGATATTACCATCCTCTTTGTTTTTCTGTATTTATATTCATGTTGATTTTTATTAGTTCTTTATTTATTATTTCTACATTGTGTTGTAGGTCTTCTTCTGACTTCGCGAAAATCGCCATAATATTGTCTGCGAATCTGTGTTTGTTTCATGTTCCACAATTTCATCGTTATAGTCTTCTGATTGTGTCTTGCCTTTTTCATTGCTCCATCTAGAACTATTGTGAATAGTAGTGGGCTCAAGCCGCATCCTTGTTTACCGCTTATTCTCGTTGTGAACTCTCCTGATTCTTCATGATTTGTTCTTATTGTATTTGTGTTGTCCTGTACATTGATTTGATTATTTCTATTCTTCCTCTGTCGACTCCTTTCTATTGTGGTTCCTTCTATATGACTTTCTTTTTCACTCTATCGAATGCTTTTTCTAAATCTATAAAGCCTGTATAGGGTGTCCCTAGGATGGAATAAGTTCAATAAAACCTTTATTTATGAATTATTAGCTAAAATTTGAACACACTTTAGTATTCCTGTTAATTCAGCTTGGAAGACTGACGTGAGTCTTCCAAGTGGTGCACTTATCTTGAGATCGAGTTCTGGTGAGAATATTCCATAGCCAGCTCTCGTCTTAGTTTTGGATCCATTAGTATACATGGATATGTTGACGCCTTGTAGGAGTCCATCCAGTGTGATGATGGTCTGAAAATGTTTGACAAAACTGTATTTGGGTAGAATTCTGTCGCACTTACCTTCTATGACGGGGTCTAATTTGATAGCTTCACTCAGTATACTCCTGTGCCCAATGATTCTACCTTTATCATGCCACAGGTTGAATGAAGATAGCCTTAATGCTGTTTTTGCTGCAGTCTCCCTTATAAGAAGGTCGAGTATTGGAGACATAACAGTGCTTCAAGAGCTGCTGTGGGTGTAGTTCTCATAGTGCCGGTGATGGCAGGACACGCCATCTGCTGGATATGCGATAGCTTTGAGATGTTGTAACTTGTTTGGTTTTCGACCACCAGACTATTGCACCATATGCGAAAGTTGGTCTTATGATGGCGGTGTATATCCATTGGGTAATCTTGGGAGACAGGCCACATGTTTTGCCATCCGCCCTGCGGCATTGCCAAACTGAGATGCAGGCTCTTTCCAGCTTGGATATTATATGCCCATTCCAGTTCAATTTTGTATCCATGATTAATCCTATATATTTTACTTTCTCTGTGAGTGTGAGAGGAATATTAAAGAGAGTTGGCATGTTCACGAGCTCCTGTTTCCTCTTCCTCGTGAACATTATCAGCTCTGTCTTTTTTGGATTTAATGTTAGCAAATAGCTATGGCACCAGTTCTCAATTATCTTTAGGGCACCCTGCATGATATTGCAGAGTACACCGTTTATCATGATCACTATGTCGTCTGCATAGCCAACGGCATAGTAGCCTGAGTTGTTAAGTCCCATAAAAGTAGTGAGAGGACTCCACCCTGAGGACAGCGTCTTCCTGCAACTTTTTTTAATGCTACTTCATCTAGTGTTACCTGGATTGTTCTTCTGGATAGTTGGCTGGAGGGTAGCATAGTTACAGACACTTAGGCCTCAAAATGGGCCCATTGTGAAACCTTCCTTTAAGGCTGCTCACTCGTCCCACCAGTCAATTTTGCGTGCAAGCTGCAAAACTCTAGCGGGTGAGGAGCTGCCAATGAGGACCATACTAAGCCAGTACTCCCCTAGTATTAGATGCCTAGTGTTTACTAGAGCTGGGCAGAGGCATATTACATGCTCTGCTGTTTCTAGTTCTTCATTGCACCCTCTATACTACGGGCTGTTCACCAGACCAATCGTGTGTAGGTGTTTATTTAGCCGGCAGTGGCCAGTTAGGATGTTTGTCAATAATTTCAGATTAGTTCTAGATACATTAAGGCGGACCGTGGCTGCAATTTTACAAGGTTGCCTAATTGCTGCCTTTGATTGCTTGCAGCCCGGCGTTTCTCGCCATCTTACCCTGTGAAGAGCATGTGTCCTATGCTCTATTATTTAGTACCTGCAGAAAGTATTTCATCCTCTTGGGTTGTTAGAGGATGTAAGGATCCCTTCCTGGCAAGTTCATCTGCTATTTCGTTCCCCTTGATGCCACTATGTCCTTTTATCCAGCAGAGTTCTAGTTTGTTATATTTAGCTAGCTCCTACAGGCTGTGTAGACATGAATATATCTTTCGACACAAATGTGTTGGCATTTAGTGCGTTTAGAGCTGCTTTGCTGTCGGTGAGTATTTGGATATGTTTATCCTTAATATTCCGTTCAGCTAAAATTTGAACACCCTTTAGTATTCCTTTTAATTCGGCTTGGAAGACTAACGTGAGTCTTCCAAGTAGTGCACTTATCTTGAGATCGAGTTCTGGTGAGAATATTCCATAGCCAGCAGTCGTCTTAGTTTTGGATCCATCAGTATACATGGTTATGTTGGTGCCTTGTGGGATACCATCCATTGTGATGATGGTCTGAAAGTGTTCGACAAAACTGTATTTGGGTAGAATTCTGTCGCACATACCTTCTATGAGGGGGTCTAGTTTGATAGCTTCACTCAGTATGCTCCTGTGTCCAATGATTCTACCTTTATCATGCCACAGGTTGAGTGAAGATAGCCTTAATGCTGTTTTTACTGCAGTCTTCCTTATAATAAGGTCGAGTGGTTGTAGACATAACAGTGCTTCAAGAGCTGCTGTGGGCGTGGTTCTTATAGCGCCGCTGATGGCAAGAACGCCATCCGCTGGATGTGTGATAGCTTTGAGATTGTTGTAACTTGTTTGGGTTTCGACCACCAGACTATTGCACCATATGCGATAGTTGGTCTTATGATCGCGGTATATATATATATCCATTGGGTGATCTTGGGAGACAGGCCCCATGTTTTACCAACCGCCCTGCGACATTGCCAAAATGAGATGCAAGCTTTTTCCAGCTTGGATGTTATATGCTCATTCCAGTTCAGTTTTGTATCCATGATTAACCCTAGATATTTTACTTTATCTGTGAGAGTCAGAGGGTCCTTAAAGAGAGTTGGCATGTTCATGAGCTCGAGTTTCCTCTTCCTCGTAAACAATATAGCTCTGTCTTTTTTGGGTTAATTGTTAGCGAATGGCTATCGCACCAGTTCTCAACAATCTTTAGGACACTCTGCATGAGATTACAGAGCACACCTTCAAAACTGCCATTTATCATGATCACTATGTCGTCGGCATAGCCAACGGCATAGTACCCTGAGTTGTTTAATTCCAAGAAGAGGCTATCAACTACAAGGTGCCATAAAAGGGGTGAGAGGACTCCACCTTGAGGACAGCCTCTTCCTGCAACTTTTTTTGATGTTACGTCATCTAGTGTTACTTGGATTGTTCTTAGACCAAGCATATTTTTTATCCAGCCCCTCATAGTGGGTGAATCCCGCGAGATTTGCAGCATTATCAATACAAATGTTGTTTTGTCAGACGCACCTTCAATATCAATGAAGGTGGAAAGCAACGAACTTTTATGCTCGAGTGCTTCCTCTGTCCTAGAAGTCACTAGATGTAGGATTGATTCGGTTGAACGACCTGGTTGGTAGGCATGCTGTTTCGGATGTATGGGGTACGTTCTCAGCGGCTCGTCCCTGATTTCACGATCACATAGCTTTTCCAACGTCTTCAATAGAAATGAGGTTAAGCTGATGGGCCTTCCACACATTCTACATATACTCGCTTTACATCCTCCCAAAACCTATTCTCCCTCTCCTTATTCCCAGATATTAATCTAGCAATTATTCTTCTTTCACATAGTTTCTCCCTCAGCAGGTATTCTGGCGTTTCCTCCGTGATTACGTTCTAGATAGGCTGCATTGTACCTGAAGTCCCCTTTTCTTGGTAATGTTTGTCCCTGCCCACTAATTCCTTCGCCATGGATTTTCCTATATCTCTCATTCTTTCTATTTCGCATTTTGCATACCCATTTCGCCTCATAATATTTCTATGGCAGAGGTCTTCCTCACTTCAGTTTCCACTGTTTCTTTCATATATTCTTGCAACCGCTTACATTCACTATGCTCATTTATTATGTCTTCATACTTTACACATTTATACCCTGCTTGCATTCGCAGTTTACACCTTTTTGCCTTCTCCAGTATTATGTAGCATGGGGTCTAGTCCTAGTAGCCATCTTACGTATTTCGTATGTAAAGCATCTAGTTCTTTTATCTTAGAAATTACAACTGCATAGTTAGAATAAGAAGAAGAAGCAGGGCGCATAATAATATGTATGGTAATATTTCTAGAGGAAAATTATAGTCACGGCCTCACAAGAGGCGTATTATTTGAATCATCATACGCCGTCGGACGATGGGAACTTTATCTAGTATATTAATAATTATGATTGACTGCTTATTACGGTATATCATATTTTTACTTATAACGCAACAAATAAATCGCATCAATTCATAAATATATTCACTGGTAAGAATTAATGAGCTGTGCTGTAATTCAGAGAGTACGAATAAAGTTGGGTAAATAATAGGCCGTCTCGTCGTTATCTGGGAAACAGAGACTTAAAATTGGCCTGAAAATAATCGCGAAGCGAGATATTTTTTCTCAAGCTTAAAGGGGAGGGGGTTCATAATTTGCATTTATCAGGATCTAAAAACGACGTCGCTGCAATTTCCGCCTGGCATGCGAACAATTTTCCTGTCAACATTCCAAGCGATCGTCGAGTATATCCATTCATCACGACATGATTCAAATTCGAGCCTTATATTGAAAATATGATATTAATGATGCCACAAACTTTAAATTGCTTCAAAATCTAAAAAAAAAATTATAATAGGTATGGTTATGAATTTTATATACAATTTACTTGACGTTTACTATCAAATTGAACAGAGCGTTTTGTAATAAATGTAACTAAATATGTTTTTCAATGAAGCGCCAAAATCTGAATTGTAAATTATGGTAATTGCTAGTAGCCAATTTCGTTAACTCTGCTTAGTAAGTATAAGTGAATATTGGTAACCAGCATGGGCAGTAATACTCCTTTTATAAAATATCAATATTTTTCTCTTTTATTTTGAGTATTATCTGGATAATCTACAATGTGCTTATAATTAATTAAACACAGCATAGACAAATGTGGAGGTAACTCTGCTTACTAAGTTACCTCCACATTTGTCTATGCTGTGTTTAATTATTTATACGCACATTGTAGATTATTCAGATAATACTCAAAATAAAAGAGAAAAATATTGATATTTTATAAAAAGAGTTTTACTGCCCATGCTGGTTACCAATATTCACTTATACCTAACTCACTTTCGGCGAAAAAAATACTATAATAACTCTTATATTGTAAATCTGTATATTGATAAACTTTTATTGGAAATATTTTTGGACCCCACTATTTTCTACGTTTTATATTATTATATATATTTTACCTTAAATAGTGTTTTACAGTGGTTTCAACTACAAAAATAAACTTATTTATCCCAAGATAAAAACAACGCGAACAAATAGGGGTCGTGTACATGGTGGTACATACAACGCAGACTATGCTCGTCAAACATAAAATGTCAAATCGTAGTTTAACATCATATATTAATTTATAAAAAAAACTAATTATGTTAAATATAGTTTAAAAATAATTGCTCTTTATCATCTAGCATCATTAATCTAGTCAACACTGTACAGTAAATTTCAATTTAACACTCAATTGGACGCGTTGTGTCGGAATAAAAAAAAATTGAGACGATTTTTACGGGAGCAGCCTTAATACGTGACAATAAAAATCGGTTATAAAATAACAGACACATTTTGCTGTCGGGCTAAATAAATAAATAAAAGTGCGAGCGTGAAATATTTTTAGATTTAATAGCGCCAAACCGTAAACGCACATCAAAAGTGTGTTTTATAATTTATTATTTCAAATAAAATTTCGGCGACGGGCGTCTCTTGTGTAAATAGAATTAATAATTGATTGCGTAGATAAATCTCAGGCATCTGTTACCTATTTTATTTGATATGCCCGCAATTTATGGACCAATCAGGCTGCTATTTATGTATGGGTTGTATTTTCTAATTTATTAGCTAAATTAGCAGATGACATATTTTCTAGTCTTGTTATTTACACTTATTTATTAATGTAGCAGAACTATTGTTGTTCGCATACAAAATTACAGATTTATGAATGTACACAAATTATTGATAAGTAAATGATCGAAATTAGCAAATACGGTGTGGTTTGCGAACTACCAAACTATCACATAATGTAAACAAACCATGAACAAAACTAACCAAAAATATTTAATTCACGCTCAAAATACTTACACAAATGAAGTTACATACAAGAATTCAATAATTATTAACGAAAAACGCCCAAAACACAGACGAGCGTAAATACGCTTGTCTGTGTTTTGGGCATTTTTCGTTAATAATTAATTAATAGTTAATATATAGATGTGTATAGGCACATATAAATTAGTAATAAGGATCATACACGATCAATATAGTATTGTATGCATGTAATATTTCTTTATAATCTATTACATAAGATTTATTGTGACATTACAAAATTATTAGGATACTCGCCACTGAATATTTTATATATTCATAAGCGGAAATTATGTTAGAAGCATGGGTTCAACTCTGCATATAAATTACATTTTATTGTATGTAGCCGCCACATAATTGATAATATATAATGTGTTTATTTTTTAGGTTGAGCAGTTTACGGTGTTATGGTTGTTACTGGTGATCATTGTGGCCGGAAACTTTGGAGTGCTTGTTACTCTATACAGCACAAAATCAAGAAAAAGTCGAATGAATTTCTTTATTAGTCATTTAGCGTTTGCTGGTAAGATATAAATTATGTTATGAGAAAATATATTTAACAATATAATCTTAATTTATTAAAAGCAATTAAACAGCTACATGTTTTTATTTAATAACTCGAACAGCTTAAGAAACGAGCAGTAACAGATACGGGAGAGTACAGGTATTAGCAGATATTAAATAGCTTTAGGGTTACTGTAGACTACAGACTACAGTATCGGCCGACAGTTCAGTCGGATTGGGTTGAATCCTCGAACATTACACAAATTAAAATGATGTTTTTTTTCTGGCTGGGGTCTGGTTTTGCTGGAGCATCCCAATGCACTGCGGCCACGACTGATTGTACTCCCCCATTACTTATTCCTCATTCGTGAGCTCTTCAATGAAGTCCAGAAGTCTCATGACTGGGCGGGCTTGGGGCTCTTTTAGGTTTATTAGCATTAAACCTTTTACTGCATGCATTGAATGCTTCGCAGCTAGAAATTACATGTGGTGGAGTTACTTCTACCCTACATTCTATCCACGTTGGTGATTTGTCTATCTCCATAGTATGCAGGTCTTTATTTAATGTGCAGTATCCTATTAGAAAATCCTACGACATTTCTTAGTTGGTTCCTATTTTTTTTTGTCTACGGTGAGTACAGCCCCCGCCCCTAGGTTGTGTGCATTGCAGCCCTTCATGGACCTATTGTACCTCATACAACATCCATGATATGCTAGCCGGGTCAACTTTTTGTAGAAAACTTTCCCGGGCTAGCGGTGGATTCGAACCACCAACGTACCCAATGGCTTCACACCGTCCCCTTAGACCACTGCGCCACGGACCGCCTATTTAGTTTTAGGTTTTATTCCATCGCCTCTTAACTGGGAGCCTTAATGAACATCTTCGAGTTTTTCATTCCTGTTTGAGCTTTCCAGTATCGCCGGTGGCGTTGATGCTCTCTAGCTATTTCTTGCGGTATTATATGGTATCTCGCAAGTTGGTTCGGGGCCAATGAGTTTTAATTCACTTGCCTCTTTTGCCAATGTATCCGCCTTTTTGTTAATTCCCAAATGTTCCGGTGCCCACACAATTGTTATTTTGTTTCGGGCTCTCGGTATCAGCAGTTCTTCAATGCATACTATGACAAATCTATTAGTTATTCACATTGGAGTCTAGATCTTTACTATATGTCACAATATTGATATCCTTCTTTCTATAGTTTCTTACCAATATAATTTTAATACAACTTTGAATTGCGATGGTTTCTGCTTGGAACACGAAGGTATACTCGCCCAGCTGGAGACTTGTGCCTACGGTCGAGTCGTTCTTCTAAAATCCTATTCCTGTTCCTTTGTTGGTTTTAGATCCATCGGTAAACCAAATTGATCCTTTAAGAATTTGCATGTAGTGCATTCTGCCCTATCAGATATTGTTACCTTGTAAGGTTTCGTCATGCGGATTGTATATATTGTCCTGTCGGGACGCATTCTTAGAATGTGTTCTTCTGTTTTCTCTAACGCTAATTGGGTGTGGTCTGTGAGTGTGAGTTCCCCATGGCGTTAGTTCTGTAGATTGCTAGCTTGGCCTCTGTCTTCACTTGAATGTGAAGTGAAGGCAGGTCTATAACCTCCATTGCGGCGGTGGGGGTTGTTGCCGTTGCCCCTGTTATTCCTAGACAGACCATTATTTGCAGATTGCCTAGTATTCTCTTTTGGTTTTAGATCCATCGGTAAACCAAATTGATCCTTTAAGAATTTGCATGTAGTGCATTCTGCCCTATCAGATATTGTTACCTTGTAAGGTTTCGTCATGCGGATTGTATATATTGTCCTGTCGGGACGCATTCTTAGAATGTGTTCTTCTGTTTTCTCTAACGCTAATTGGGTGTGGTCTGTGAGTGTGAGTTCCCCATGGCGTTAGTTCTGTAGATTGCTAGCTTGGCCTCTGTCTTCACTTGAATATGAAGTGAAGGCAGGTCTATAACCTCCATTGCGGCGGTGGGGGTTGTTGCCGTTGCCCCTGTTATTCCTAGACAGACCATTATTTGCAGATTGCCTAGTATTCTCCTGCTTACTCCTTCTGAGGCTTTGTGCCACAATATTGTTGTTGCATAAGGCATAATGGGGCCTATAACTCGAGTGTATACATCATTTTCGGTGTTAGTCCCCAGGTGTTCGTCGGCATACCCAGAACACTTTCACGGCTTTGTTCGTAATCTTTTTCATATGTAGCTTGAAGTTCAGTTTTGAGTATAGGGTTACATCTAAATCGCTTACTTATCATTTGGCCGATTCAGCCGGCCACGGTTCGCAGTATACCTCTAGCTTATATGGCTCTTGTAATGAATTCAAACGAGGTATTATCAAAGGTGCCCTCTATATCCAAGAAGACTTCTTGTTCTTGATTGCTTTTTCCGCTCTTATGGTTATTTCGTGCACTCCAGTTTCGCACGACTTTCCTGATTGATAACCATCCTGGTAAATGTGCAGTGGTTTTAATACCATTGCACTGTCCCTGATGTATATATCAATCAGTTTTTCAATAGTTTTCAGTAAGAATAAAGTCAGAGTGGGGGGCAGTAGAATTTCTCCAGGTATGTTTCCCATCCCGGTTTTGGTACCATACCACCCTAATATTTGCTTACTTATTTGGTATATGCCCTAGGGCTATACTTGCACGCATAATAGGCCACAGTACTGATTTTAATTGCCCCATTCCATTTTGAAGTAGTGCTGGGAAGATTTTGTCATTCCCTGTAGTTTTGAATAGTTTGAATGTGTTGATTGAGTTTTTTTTTTTGAGAGACCATGTATTAAGCTTGATTTTTTATCCTCGTTTGAATGAGCTATTTATAGCCAAATTCTCATGTTCGATACTAATAGTCGGAGAACTCGGGAAATGTGAGAGAGTCTACTGAAGTCCTCAGTAGACTCTCGTAAAAGGCAACAACAATAAAGTTGGATTTATGTCGAAAAATGACTTGCACAGAGACCGAAGGGGAATCTCTGAATCTCTTACTTCAAACACATTTCCTGTGTCGCAACAGACGATTCCGCTAGCGAAACGTGTTGGGGGGGTGTCCTTTCTGGGCCCCTCTTCAGATTGTTTTTACTGTGGAAGGAACCTCCACTAGTTGGCCCCTCACTAGGCGGTACCCCCCTTAGAGGTTCCTCTCCAGGTCCCTCCTCTCGACGTGCATCCAGTGAAGTTCCCTCTACAAGTCCTTTCACAGGATTTGGGGTTACGATAAACGTTCCGTGTTTGGCCCCTTTTCCTTAGCTTCTAATTCTTCGCCGTCCTTAGTAACTTGATGGTTACTCGGGAGAAGTTCAGCAGTAGCTGGCAGTTTATGCCCTTGTGTTTATTCCAAGGGGATTCGTCCATGGTGATGACCACTTGCTGACTTGTTGTGGACCACCTTCCATGTAGCCGTCGTTATTTCAGCATTTCAGCCTACGTAGAATTATCGCCGCTTCCATTGCTGACCCCGGTATCTAGGCCATGGCCCTTTATAGTTTAAATAAACGGCTCTCCTCCACGTATTTCAGCTTGACCCCTTCCCAAGATTGAACATCTCTCATTACCTCCATTAGCCAAATGTTGGTGCTTTGGTTGACCCAGAAGTCATGGAGGGTTCCGCCTTTGGCTGAAACTCTACTGAAGCCAATGTATTCACCGGATTTCAGTACGTCGATTTTTTTGAGCAGATAAGACTTGATGTTTCCTATCTGCTCTTCGTTTAGGGACGAATCCGGATAGTCGTCAGGCAGTATTGCCATATACGATGGTTCCTACCTGTATGAGACCCTGCGAAGAGGAATGCTCTATGGACCCTACTTTTCTTCGCCGGACTTCTGTCTATCGGCAGTGTGCTTCCCGTTGATAGGTGTCTCTTCTGTGTCCCACCTGACCTCTAAGGCCCAATTTACACATAAGCGGCGTCGGGCGCAGACGAGGCGCAGGCGCCACGTCGCACAGGCGATTGTGATGTTCATATGCAGTGAAGGGGTGGACATTGCACCTTATGTTTACATAGAGGCGGCGTGGAAGTGTTATGCCTCTCGCCTCTTTGCCTACCGTGTCTTAGACTACGGTGCCGGCGCGGCGAGAGGCACGAAGCAAATGTCCGCGCCTCGTCACCTAAGTGAGTATTGCTCCACATGTTTATATAGAGGGGGCTTGAAGCGTCGTGCCTCTCGCAGCGCCGGCACTGCGTCTTCGCCTCTTCGCCTAAGACACGGTAGGCGAAGAGGCGAAACTCTTCCACGCCGACTCTATGTAAACATAAGGTGCAATGTCCACCCCTTCACTGCATATGAACATCACAATCGCCTGTGCGACGTCGCGCCTACACCGCGCCTGCGCCCCACGACGCTTCAAGCCCCCTCTATATAAACATGTGGAGCAATACTCACTTAGGTGACGAGGCGCGGACATTTGCTTCGTGCCTCTCGCCGCGCCGGACCGCGTCTTCGGCTCTTCGCCTAAGACACGGTAGGCGAAGAGGCGAAACTCTTCCACGCCGACTCTATGTAAACATAAGGTGCAATGTCCACCCTTTCACTGCATATGAACATCACAATCGACGTTGCGCCTGCGTCTCGCCTACACCGCGCCTAAAGAGGAACTGTCGCGACACATGCAGAGACGAAACCGTTTACAGAGAAGAAAAGTAGACTAAATATCGGATAACTAAAACAGAAAGAGGGGCAGCTTAGCGCAGTGGTAAGGCATCGGATTTCTGTGTTGAATATCGTGAGTTCATATCTCACAAAGCTAAATACTTTTCAGCTTGCACGCGCCTCCCACTTCCCAACCCGCCTGGCAAGCGTGGCTAAACACTTTTCTCTGGTCCGGAGTAGTTGATATTCTCATCTAAGCGTACTCCAGTTTTTCGGAATCTACGTTAAACTGACAGTACAGATGGAACTTACTGTCAGTTGTCAGCACTATAGGCAGAGAAAGAGACCCATACATTTTGTATCGAGTCTACTCCATTTAGGAACAAACGTTTCACATAGTTCTTCCTATAGCTTTATCTTCATGATTACGTCTGTCTTTTAAGGGTTTTATATATAAAGCTGGTCCGGAGTAGATGATATTCTCATCTAAGCGTACTCCAGTTTTTCGGAATCCACGTTAAACTGACAGTACAGATGGAACCTACTGCCAGTTGTCAGCTCTATAGGCAGAGAAAGAGACCCATACATTTTGTATCGAGACTACTCCATTTAGGAACAAACGTTTCACATAGTTCTTCCTATAGCTTTATCTTCATGATTACGTCTGTCTTTTAAGGGTTTTATATATAAAGCTGGCCTTCCTTGGGTGTCTGCACTCACATAAGTCTTCATACCCATTAAGCAACCAATTAAACTGTCGGCCGATCAAAAATGTGTAAGTCTCAAATCATTGACCTACAACCCTTCCGGGAAAGATGTAATTTCTAATATTCTGTAATTTCAACGTTAGGGGACGGGGTAATTTTATTTAGGTCTCGTTTTAATATGTCTCTTTCTATCCTAAGCAAATTTCCAATATGACGTTATATTGTTTTAACATAAACGTTATTTTTAAATATCTGTATTTAAATAAATACAGAATAAATACACTGGTGACTTTTTTAACCCGTCAGTACGACTCTGGCGACAAGAGTCACATTGTCTATTTCAGTGTCAGTTGTAGTAGTACCTATAATCCTTGTATATCATTTTTAGATCTGTGTGTTGGATTAATTAGCGTTCTAACGGATATTGTATGGAGGATGACAATTACGTGGAACGCCGGAAACTTGGCATGCAAAATTATTAGATTCTTGCAGGTAAATGACGCAAAAAAAAACGCTACGAGTAAGAGTAGTATCATTGAGTAATCACTTACCCTCTAGGTGCTCAACTGTATGGTTTACGACAGATACAATTCAGTGACCTATAGGTGTAATATAATAAACTGTCGTATGTGTTTTAAGGGTTTAATAGGAAGCATCTCTGACTTTCCTTTATTAAGACTAAACCAAGGACTATCTACAGTCCTTGAGGCTAAACATTCAGGGCAGTGTTTCCCAAAGTGGGCGATACCGCCCCCTAGGGGGCGCTGGGACGATTTAGGGGGCGATAGCTTCTAGTGGAATAGTGAATATGAAGTGAAAAAAGTTCATGCTTCATCTGCTGTCTAAAAACTAAGTTGTAGTTAGAAGGTAGTTGATTTTCCAATTCAAATTGCAGATATAAGAGACTATTACTGAAGTAAAGTGCCGCTGAGTAATTTTTGAGCTGAAAAGGGGGCGGTAGGCCAAATAGTTTGGGAACCTATGATCTAGGAGGTGATTAATCAATGATAGTAGATTTTAAATAAACATATAATATAAGTAAATTATTTGATTTATACGATCTTGAAAGTAATTATTTCTTAACGGTAAAAATCAACAAAATGCACAAATAGGAAATATTTTAGGTAGTAGTCACTTATGCATCTACATACGTCTTGGTAGCACTCAGCATTGATCGTTATGACGCCATACGGCATCCAATGAAATTTTCAGGAAGCTGTAAGTAATTAATTTTGCAAAATATATTAAATAATATTTTGTACATTTATAGGGAAGCGAGCAAAGTGTTTGATAATCGCTGCATGGCTGCTCAGTATTATTTTCTCTAGTCCCATTCTGATTCTCTACGAAGAGAAATCCATACAAGGTAATATTTTACGATGAAGAACTAGTACTACCATATATAACAATAATACTACATTAAAAACAAATCTAAATTAACATTATATACGTATAAAATTAAAATTAAGAAGCTATATTAGGCATACAGATCACAAGAAATAATATATTCACACAAATTAACAATATATTCCCTCCTCACATAATTACGACAATATATACTCTCTAATGGAAACAAATTATCAAAGAATAGAGGAAAATTAAAACCTTTACACCAAACCGTGGTAGAAAAGGCCATCGGATATATATATATATATATATATATATATATATATGTATAAGCTATTTTTGGGAAACAGCAAGGGCAGTGAAACTCCTTTTATAATATATCAATATTTCGCTCGTTTAATTTCGAGCATCATCAGGATAATCTACAATAGTACAATGTGCTTATAATAAATTGAACATAGTATAAATAAATATGGTGTTAACTTACTATGTTCAATTTATGATGATGCTCGAAATAATTATAAAAGGAGTTTCACTGCCCTCCCTGTTTTCCAAAAAAAAACTTATACATAACTAACTTTCGGCGAAAAAATACAATAATATATATATATATATATATATATATATATATATATCCTCTCTAAAATGACCAAACCCATTTGTCAAAATTCCACACAATATCAAAAACTAAAATACTAAAACTAGACATATAACCCTCCTCCGACTATTCCTTATCTCCCCTCACTCACATCCTCTCCAACGCCAACCTTTTGCAGATTTCCACGCCTTTGCCATCCTTTTTTAAGCATTCACTCACCTTTCTGCAATCCCCAAGCCACTCTGATTTCACTCCCTCACATTTGTTGCATCACGTGTCGCTCCGCATAACAATACACGTCACACCCGCGGTGTAACCTTGCCCCATCCACACTTTCCTTCCACTCTTCCGAACCGCACTTCGCTCTTGCCATGCACCTCTTGTCCTCCCTGCTCCACCCTTCTCCTGCAATCTTTGCTCGAACTTGACTATCATCCACATGACAACAACCACATGCTCATCTCATTCCATTCCTGCAGGAGCATCATGATGGGCGTCGATCTATTGAGTCCTAGTATACTCTTCAGAAACCAGTTTTGTTCCCTTTCGATTATATCCCACTCCCACAACCCCCACACATTCACTCCATACGACAATATTGACTTTAGACACGTATCCCAGATCTTACACGCTATTACTGGATTACCAACCCGTCACCTCTCGCATTTTCCCTTCGCTATCGTCCAAGCTGTTCTCGTATTTGTTTAAACCCATTCCAACTGCATCTTCATCTTCCCTACGAGGAACCCAGTTGTTACTGGCCTGACGAAGGCTGCGTTCAGTCGCTCATGTGGCTGGGCTCACTCAGGGTATGCTCCACGTCGTCTACCGTCACTTCGAAGTAGCGGCACACCGTGGAGGTGGCTTTCTTGATTCTGGCCAGGTACACCCGCATGACGGTGGAAACCGGGCCTCCTATGGAAACAATGCAACTGGTCAAAAAAGGCAGCAGATTCGCCAATTTAAGAAAAATAGCGACTTGGAATGTCAAAACATTATACGAACCTGGTAGATTCTGGAACGCAATAAATGAAATGAGGAGACTGAAAATAGACATCATAGGAATATGCGAAACTAGATGGCCAAGTAATGGAATATGCCAATCAGACGGAGCTGCGATGTATTACTCTGGAAATCCAGAAGAAGACAAATACCACCTACGCGGAGTAGGAATAATCGTAAGCGAAAAAATAAAAAAGTATGTAAAGAACTTCATACCATACCCTGAGAGATGCATGCTGATACTAAATACTAAACCTGTTAATACTAACATAATACAGGTATATGCACCCACAGCCGATAAACCGGATGAGCAAATCACTATATAACAGCTATATACATGATTGAACATGTAATGGAGTCTCTTAAAAAAACATGACATCACTTTCAAAATGAGCGACTTCAATGCGAAAATAGGAAAAGGAAAATTCGAGGACATAATCGAAGATTTTGGATTAGGTCAAAGGAATGATCGTGGAAACAGATTACTGCAATACTGTCAAGTCAAAACATGATGATTAGTAATACCTGATTCCAACATCCAGCGAGACGCCTATAGACGTGGGGGTGACCACAAAACACAGAGGAACATTTAGTCAAGTACCAGATCGACTACATTATAGTTCACAAACGATTCCGCAGCACAATAAAAAGCGTAAAGACATACCTAGGGGCAGACATCGGCTCCGATCATAACCCGGCAGTTGTTACCATCCGACTTTCCCTGAAAACTCCACAAGCGAAAACAACAGCAAAAAAGATAGATCGCACCAAACTCAAAGACCTAAACACCAAGATGAAGGATATAATACCAACAACACCACATCGGTAGAAGAAACATGGCAACAACTAGCGGAAACAATGAAGACTAATGCAGAACAAACCTTAGGCTGGTGCCAACGGCAACGCAAACAAGAATGGATGAACGATAACACTTTACTACTAATGGAAAAAAGGAGAAAGCATAAGAACCATCCAAGGGAATACAAAATGTTGAATAAACAAATCAAAAATAAAATCCGAAAAGCAAGAGAAGCATGGCTCAGCTATATATCTGAAAATAGAAGAATGTTACGCTAAACACGACGCCTTCAACATGCACAAAAGAATCAAGGAATTGACACATACAATTAAGATAAACCAGTATGGAAAACTGATGGTTGAACAGAAGGATCAAAAAAGAACGTGGAAGGAACCAAACAGCGCAGGTTAAGGTCGGACAAGATCAAACCGAAGAGTTCCAAATACTGAGAGGGGTCCAACAAGGATGCATTCTGTCACCAATCCTGTTTAACGTATATTCCCAAAACATATTCCGGACTGCCCTAAATGAATGCACACAAAGAATGAAAGTAAACAGAAGAACAGTGAATAACGTCAGATACGCGGATGATTATGTGATCTTAGCCAACACTATTGAAGACTTGCAATACCTCACTTATCAAATACACCAAGCTTGTTCTGAATATGGACTCAAAGTAAACATCTCAAAAACAAAACTAATGATTATTAGCAAGGACAACGTCGCGAATAACGCTGCACTAACTATAAACGGTGAACCAATTGAACGAGTTCAAAACTTCAAATATTTGGGCAGCGGGCCCAATGAACAATGGAATCCGATCAACAGTATCAAAGCACGAATTGAAATAGCTAGGAGCATCTTTCAGAAACTGCGACCCTTAGTATATAACAGGGATCTATCACTCAAAATCAGGCGGAGAACCGTTAAATGTTACGTTTTATCGGTTTTATTGTATGGAGTCGAGGGATGAACATTGAAAGTATCATGCATGAACAAAATCGCATCCTTCGAAATGTGGTTAAATCGGAGTTGAAAATTCCGCGGACGGATAAAGTAACAAACACAGAGGTACTCAAGCGAATGGGCAAGGATACAGAACTACTCACGACGATGAAACGCAGAAAAGGAGGATATTTCGGGCACATCTTCCGAAATGACAAATACTAATTCCTACAATTAATCATGGGAGGGAATATAGAATGCAAACGATGAATCGGAAGAAAGAGGTTCTTCTGGTTACTAAATCTGCGACAATGGTTTGGAATCAAGGATGCTTCGGCATTAATACGACTCGCACAAGATCGGGACGAGTTCAAACATATGGTCGCCAAACTCCTCTGAGGAAAAGGAACTGGAAGAATAAGAAGATTTATATTGCAATATATTGACGACTGCTACAAGTGATTCAAAAATATTTAGATTTGTGTTAATGGCAATTAACTAACACAGACTAACATATGGTCGCCAACCTCCTCTGAGGAGAAGGCACTGAAAGAAGAAGACACCTGGAATCATCCATGGCCACTAAGTAGCTGGGTTAGCCAGTGGGAGATTTCACCGTGGAATCTTTCCACACAGGGGATGATGTTTTGGTTCACATCCCCTTCCAACGGGTGTTCGATCGTGCCTGCCAAGAAGCCATTGTGGCTGCCCTAGCAGTGCTGCTGTCGCTGCCCATTGTCGTCGCCGCCTTTCCTCCATGGTAGATCACAGACCGCTCCGTCACACTCAGGTCTGCTGGGATGTTTGGCGCAAGGACCCTAATTGCACCCTTCCTTAGAACAACGCGCAGACTGTCTCGATTCCTTGCTACGTTAAGGTCACCGGCCCACGTAGGGTTGGCCTCCAGTACTACATCAAGGTACAAGGTATCTCGTGCAACATGTGTCCGCTAGCGCCTGATCGGTTCCAAACCCCGTCCTCCTTGTGGACAACCAGACCGCCTCCGTCTTCTGATGCACCAGCTGCAGTCCTCCGTCTATACGGAAGAAAACATTGAATCGACGTCCTCATATGTTACTGATCTGTCGCTCAGGTAGCTTCTGAGCAGGTATGGGGGAGTCCTCAAGTCCTCAATTCTACACGCCTACAGCCCCGTTTATGCTCGCCGAGATGACGGAGTTAAACACATTCTTAACCTCGGGAAGGATCATGACGCAGTGCCTACGCTTACTCGGTGGGCCGTGGTTCTCTTGTGCGGTTAGCTCTTGTAGTAGCACGATCGTGTCCACCGTCAATCTTCCCTTGCGGAACCCATATTACCAGTAGATAGGCCACCAGCAGCAACCACGAATTGCGCAAGGTGGTCGATGAGGAGTCTTTCGAGGAGCTTTCCCACGTTGTCTTGCAGGCAGACTCGTTCTTTAGCCTTTTCAAATGTGGTATCCAACACCCTGCTTCCCCTTCCTCTCCACCTTTTTCTCCTTACTATTCCCCCTCATCTCCCCTCCCACCCACACATAGTCTGACACACATTTTTCTTGCAGCTACCTTGCAACCTCGCATACTTCACACCATTCTTCCACTATGTTCATCAAGCTTTTTCCGATGCCTCATTCACGATTCCATTTTCACCGCCTACCTTTACATTCTTTATATTACATATACTCTCCCTCAGAGTTATTTCATTCATTTCCCTGTGTCTCCAATCAAAACATACAGAAAGTTGTGCCTCCACTATGCCATAGTTTTACTTTTTACACAAGTATCCTTCTGGCCTTAGGTCATTTACTTCTTGAATTTCCTCTTTCTCCCATTCGTCCTCTTTCCGATCCCACAATTTTGTTCAAAATATTTGTTTCGTGCTTAGTATTCCGCCACTGTTAGTTAGCCCCACTTCTCGTTCCATGCACATTTGCATTCTTACATTCTCTGAACTAAACCATACTACTTCCTTTTGAGTTTCTTTCATTATTCTCCATTTCCAGACCATGTGTTGCGCTATTCAACATTCTATGTCATTCATGCTTTGTATACTCTTCCATTCTGCCTCATTCATACGATTTCTGTACATATTGTCTTTCACATCAGACTATCTTACCCTGACGTATTATTTCTATGTCTTCCCTACTTTTACCTGCAATGGAACAATGAATAGGAGTAGTAGTTGTTCTGATCTCAATTAAATAAATAATTTATTAAAACCTTTACACATTTCAGGTCACTTACAGTGTTGGATTGACTTCCCCGAACAATGGCATTGGCAACTATACATGACACTAGTCTCAATCAGTCTATTTATTATACCAGCCATCATTATAACATGTTGCTACACCATAATAATAGCCACCATATGGTCGAAAAGTTCTATATCAATCACCAAGAATAATTTAAACTGTGCGGACACCTCCAGAAGGATAAGTTCGCGTGGTTTAATACCGCGAGCGAAAGTTAAGACTGTTAAGATTACATTTGTTATAGTCAGCGGTTTGCTTACACACACATTGGTAACCAACTGTATTGATAACACCTATTATTTTCAGTTTTTATACTTTGTTGGAGCCCGTACATCATTTTTGATTTGCTGCAAGTGTTCGAGCATATACCTAGGACGCAGACGAATATTGCGATTGCGTCGTTTGTTCAGAGTTTAGCGCCGTTGAATTCCGCTGCTAATCCTATAATATATTGTGTGTTCTCAACGCATTTCTGTAATGTTCTATGGTATGTATGGTTGTATTGTGGGATCGAATTACCCAAGTAGTATGGTCTCTAAAATTGTTTATGAATTTAAATTGGATGATTGATACTAGTTCCACTAGGTCTTTTACGACTACTCGGAAAATTTCTCAACTATTTAAAATTGCACAGTGCTTACCTTCCCTAGCATTGTGCTATTTTAAATAGTTTTTGAGTAGTCTAGTGGAACCAGTTACTCGAGTAGAACGAGTAAAATAAGTCAAAGTGAATCTTGATCTGCCACAGTTTCTCAAGAAAACTATGCTCTGATATGAAACTAAACGAATAGGCGGGTCAGCGAATACACAAAGAAACGAGTAGACGAATACACAAGGAAAACAGTAGACGAATACACAAGGAAAACATTAGACGAATAGACGAATACACAAAAAAATAAGTAGACGACTATATGAAAAAACGAATGGATGAATATACGAGTAGAAGAGTAGATAAGTAAAGTACTAAACGAGTATACGATTAAACGTGTAAAAGAATTGACGAGTAGGAGATTAGACGAGTAAAAGAGTAGATTAGGCTCAGAAAGAGAGTTAGGGATGGTTAGGAAGTAAGCTATGGAAAAAGAGGATGACAAGAGATAAAGGTAAAGAGGGTAACAAGAGAAAATACAGTAGCTTACAACAAAATATCAAAAGTAACAAAGAGTTTCAGTAACATACAAAATTCAGAGAATATCTGAAGAAAGACATAATAAAATATAGAGATAAATATCACAGTCATCCAAATCACCAACTACCCATTGTATCTCTCAATACCAGGACCAGTGGAGGCATTCTCCGAGTTCCTGCGGAGAGAATCATTTTTATTTTTTTATTATAGATTATTTAATTTATATTGTATTATTATAATTTTTTTATTCAATAAATATTTATAAATTAAAAAAAAAATTCAAAATATAAATAGAAACAAGTAGACGAATAGACGCATATATGAATACATAATACCTCCAATAACTCGATTCTGGATGAAAATAAGGAAACATAACGAGAATGAAAGAAAGTTAGGTAGAGAAAAAGAGGCAGCAAGAGAGGAAGGTGGTGAGGGATCTCATATAGGTATTTTTTGGTTTAAAAAATGATAAAATATCAATATTTCCATACTACTTGGGATTAAATAAAACACAATGCTCATAATTATTTATATTTGTAGCAACATTCCACCATTTAAATGGATGCACTGCCAAAGAAGACGCAAATCGGAGTATTCAAATCAAACCAACACCCAGAGCAGCTCTCTCTCTGAAATACTAACTAGCAACTCTAATCGACGGACCAAACATTTAAGAGATAGTATTAGTCATACACATATAGTGTCTATACATTAAATATGGTAACAATTAATAAGAAATAAATGTATGTGTAAGCAACAAAGCATCAGGGGCATTTATGTACTATTTACTATACTTAAAATGGTTTTATTATTTTAAACTATTTGACCAGTTTCCCAATCCTGATTATTATCATATTTAAACAAACACATAATTATTTCCATATTTACTTTAAATGATTTTATTATTTCAAATTTCTATTTTATTTCCTACCCTTATTATCCCTAGTATAATTTGAACAAACATTAAAAATACACATTCCGTGTGAGGTTGCTAGTTCCCTCCGTGTGAGGTTACTAGTCCCCCATCGGACGCCTCCCCAGGTGGCGGATAGGGCTAGATATAGCAGGTACCGGGGAAATTAAATACCCGGGGCGGACCAAAACTAGCAAAGCAGCAGCGTCTGACCCAGAGTGGACGGCTGCAAACAACGAACAATTACCGGAATAAGCAACTCTTGTGGCCAACAGCTCCGGGTGGAAGAGCCAACAAGAGAAGGGCACTCTTTTGTCCTAGAACTGGGAAACTGGCTCTAAAGGCGAACGAACCGATGAAATGGTCAACGGCATAAGGATGCAGAAGGCAACGAAAAACCACTGCATTAAAGACCAAATGGTATTTCTATTACAATCATCATGGCGAAGTTTAGAGCAAATTATTCCGGAGTCCCAAGTGTCCCAATCGGATCTCCGGGGGAGACAATTTTAAACATCGCTACCAAAAAGAATAAGGTATCACCTATGCAGATCAGCACATGTGTTGTATTCTCAACATTCCTATATTTCATATATTCGTATTTCATATATTATTTCATTATAAACAGTAAAAGTAAAAGCAAATAGTTCAATTCACATTAGTCGCGGAAACATTTAAAGTATTTTGAGAAAGCAAGAAATCTCCCAAAAAGGATTAACAAAACTAATTATAGGAGTAAGGTTAAAAATAAGTAGGTACTAACATAATTAACAGTTCTAAATATGTGTAAATAAAACCATTAGGATTAGTAATTATCTTAAGAAAGTATCGAGCCCTTGACCGGCCAAACAATTAACATTTCTACTCAAATAATGGAGGTGGAGATTCTTTTATAAAAATGTTGTGCCACGGTTCGGTCAGTCGGTCATTGCAGTCACTTATACAGCAGTTAGAGAACGACAGAGTTAGAAGACCGAGTTAGAGAAAAAACGCAGTTAGTTAATTAGAACATAGTCGGTTAGTTGCAGTCAGCACAGAAGTACAGGCCTGTAATACGCCTAGGAGGAGCAATTAAATAAATATTTCATATTTATACTTGCTTTATTTCCAACCATGGTTTGCCCGCCAGAGGTTTTAACAACCATCGAGGTTATCCACTACAATTGATGACCACAACACATGGAACGTAAGAACAATGTCCCAGGCAGGAAAAATTAACAATACCATCCAAGAAATGAATAGACTCAATATAGTAATAATGGGAATTAGCGAAATGCGATGGCCCAGTTCAGGACATTGCGTAATCGACGATCACTCAGTCTACTACTCTGGAAACGCAGACAACAAACATGTCCATGGGGTAGGGATGATAATATCCAACAAAATACGGCAAACCGTCACAAACTTCACACCAATATCAGAAAGAATGCTACTCATACAATTAAAGAGCACCCCAGTGAAGACAAACATTATTCAATATATGCCCCCACCTACGACAAACCCGATGAAGAAGTAGAAGAACTTTACGGTACACTATCAGACACAATAAAGCAACTTAACAAACATGAAGTGATAATAATCATGGGTGACATAAACGCCAAAATTGGAAAGGGAAAAAGCGGTGAATATATCGGCGAATTTGGACTGGGCGTAAGAAATTAACATGGAGATAGACTTAAAGAATTCGCAGAGGAAGAAGAGTATGTAATACTGAACATCATCTTCAAACTCCCACCACGACGCCTATATACATGGATATCGCCCCAAGACCAATCCAACAACGTCGTTAGAAATCAAATCGACTATATACTAGTGAACAAACGATTCCGCAATAGCTACCAATCAGTTAAAACCTACCCTAGTGCTGATATATCGTCAGACCATAACCCACTAGTAGAAAGATTCAATTTAAAACTCAAAAAAGTTGCTCGAAAAATAAACACGAAAAGGTGGAACATGAGAAGGCTAAAACAATCTGATGTTAAAGAAACAATAACAAGCTTAATAACTCAATGCTGCAAGAAGATAGAAACATCGAACAACACAGAGACGACCCTTGAGAAACTAACTAACACCCTCAATCAGATCGGAGACGAATATTTAACAGACAAAAAAAAACCAGGAGGAAAAGCTGGATGACAAATGAAATATTACAACTCATGGACGAAAGAAGGAAAGCAAAAAATAACACCACAAAATACAAGAACCTTCAAAAACAAATAAGGCAAAACATAAAAATAGCCAAGGAGAACTGGATCAGAAAACAGTGCAAAGAGATACAAGACCTAGAAAAGAAATATGACTCATTTAACATGCATAAAAAAAACAGAGAAACAGCAGGAATATACAAAACCAATACAACTGGTAGACTACACAACACAGATGGCAAGATCATCGTCGACAAAGTGGAAAAAATGGAAGCCTGGAAGAAATACATAACCGAACTTTTCGAAGACACTAGAACCAAACAATCCGTGGAACCCAATAATCCTAAGGGCATGACAATAACAGAGGACGAAGTCACAAAAACATTAACGCAACTCAAAGACGGCAAGTCTCCTGGCCCAGATAACACCTACAGTGATCTTCTTAAACTATTTGATGTCGAAGGGGTCAAACGACTAACGAAGATATTTAATAACATATACTCCACAGGAGAAATACCCAAACCATGGTTAAAATCTACATTTATACCTCTACCTAAAAAACCGAGTGCCAAATACTGCAGCGAATACCGCACGATCAGCTTAATGAGTCACCTCCAAAAACTGTTCTTAAAAATAATTTACCACAGAATAATCAAGATATGCGAAGAACACATCAGCCGTACACAGTTCGGATTCAGAAACGCACTAGGTACAAGAGAAGCCCTTTTCAGCGTCCAAGTCCTTATCCAAAGATGTAGAGACTTCGATTGTGATGTCCACACATGCTTCATCGACTACCAGAAAGCATTTGACAACGTACAACACGACAAGCTTACGGAAATACTAAAAAACATAGGACTCGAAAACAGCGATCGAAGAATCATCGGCAATTTATATTGGAATCAAACAACCTCAATACGTATTCAAGGGGAAATCTCAGAAGACATACAAATCAAAAAAGGCGTCCGACAGGGATGCGTTTTATCATCAATACTATTCAACATATACTCAGAGCAGATTTTTCAAGAAGCACTAATAGACATAGACACTGGTATAAACATGAACGGAGAGTACATCAACAATATAAGATACGCTGATGATACAGGAGTATTTGCGAACAACCTCGAAAATCTCCAGGAGCTGATGACCAGAATAGCGGAAACCAGTCAGAGATATGGACTCTCACTTAATATCAAGAAAACAAAATACATGGTAATATCAAAAAACGCCAACCATCCTGGCCAACTAATAGTGAACGGTAAAGTTATCGAAAAAATACAAACATACACATATCTTGGAACAACAATCAATAACAAATGGGACCACTCACTAGAAATTAAATGCCGAATAGAGAAGGCTAGAACTGCATTTCTCAAGATGTCAAAATTATTCAAAACCCACGATCTATCCCTGTTAACGAAAATCAGATTACTAAAGTGTTACGTCCTACCCATACTCCTGTATGGGGTGGAATCGTGGAAGCGAGCTGCTAAAAACTAGAAGCATTCGAAATATGACTGTACCGACGCATCTTGAAAATCTCTTGGACAGAGCACGTGACCAACAAAGATGTCCTCGAAAGAATTGGCAAGGAGAGAGAACTCCTCCTAACGATAAAATCTCGAAAATTAGAATACTTGGGACATATTATGAGGAACAATCCTGCAAGGCAGAGTAGAAGGAAAGAGATGACCAAGAAGGAGAAGAACATCTTGGCTAAAAAACCTGCGTACATGGTTCAACACAACAACGGTGGGCCTCTTCAGAGCCGCGGCCAACAAAGTCAAAATCGCAATGATGATCGCTAACATCCGGGACGGATAGGCACCATAAGAAGAAATATTTAAAAAAAATCGCATATGTGGAGTCGTTTTTTTTTTCTTTAGCAGGGAAAATAATTTACCCGCGAAAGACTAGCGTGCAGACCACGTGAATGGAGGTCCTGGCGCTATGATGCAACTTTCAGTTTATCACCCTATAGGAAGAGCTCGAAAGTAAATCTGATATATGAATATTACGAAAAATGTAGGCATGAACCATTTTCTTATTTTTTTATTATATATATATATATATATATATATATATATATATATACATGTATCAATTGTATTTATACTTTATGGAAAATAAATACATATTATTATTACAATTTAAATAATTTTGATTTCAACATGTCTGCAAATGACTGGCACACACACACACACACACACACACACACACATATATATATATATATATATATATATATATATATATATATATACATATATAATACAATGTAGCCTGAATTAAGTACAGTACATGGAGGAAAATACGTCACGGTAACTACTTTAAGTTTAGAGAAATTAATTTTTTAGCGGACCCATAACATTGATAAACTAAAAATATAGATGGCGTAAATAGATATTAACGATGATTAATTTTTGTTCTTCAGGAACAATTTAACATCAAAATTATTTCAATTGTTATTTCGAATTTCTAAAATTTGTATTTTATTGGACCCATTTTCATTCTTTTTTTTTGGAATGAACAAAAAATATAGTTTATTTAGTTATTTCCAAATTTATGTTAATTATTTGACTATAAATATCACAGGTCAACGTTTCACATTTGAATAGGTAGAGATAAATATTAGCCACCATTTAGTTTAATAAAAATCATTGATAAGAGAGATGTTAAGACAGCAGTTTTTTGAATAAATACATGTTAGAGTTAAAGTAGTAAAAAATAATGATTACAAATGTAATGAAGATATGTTTAAATATATAAAAAGGCACACACAGTTGGCGTAAATAGATACCAACCATGATTTATTTTTAGTGAGAGATATATATTATTGCCGTCAAAATTATTTCAATTATTGCTTCGAATTGCGAATTGGCAAATGACGGTTTGACACCGGTTTTGCTTACCGTACCCATCCCTACAGTAAATGGCAGTGGTAGTCTTCACTGACTAGAGATAACAAGGATATTACCGTATTTATTTTAAATGATTATATTATTTTCTATTATCTCTTGTCCACCCTAATTGTCCCTACCACAATTTAAACGAATAGATAATAATTTTATTAATATTTACAAAACACCATATAATTATTTTAACAAAGCTACACTACAAATACAAACACACGCAATCATTAATTTTTTAACAGACCTAGTTGAGCTGATAACGCATGCGTTTTAATAATACTTGCCGCTAATGATAATTACGGCCGAATATTATCCATGCAAAAGCATGAACTTTCTGAGAAGCACGCAGGCTAATAACGACGCGATAGTTTATAGAATAGAAAATACTTGTTAACGGGCTAACAGTGTGTCGGGAGTCACCATAAAAATGTGCCGCAATTATATAATCATACTGGTCGTAGTGATAATTGTATCGAGCGCTTCATCCCAGCAGCGGAATACGGATATAATAGAAGGTTAGTGCTGTTGTTGGTGACATCACATAATTTTTTAAGTAGAGTATTGAATTGGTAATGACGCATGCAAACAAACAAATGGATTTCGTTGCATTCACACTGCACACGTATGAGTGTAATTTGATACAGGATTTGTTATCATCCGACATTCTTATCATATCTTAAATAACATAATAGTGATATATTTTAGTTAATTTACTATATATTTCAATTATAACAGTAGTAATTACTTAAAACAACAGATTGTTGACGTAAATATATATATATATATATATATATATATATATATATATATACACAAACCAAAAATCAAAAACAGGCAAAAAAAATCATTTATTAATTTTGTATGGTAAACTAATTACTGAAAATTAAACACTCTGGGCAATTTCGCACATAAATCCTTAACTGCACAATTGTACATGATTCAGACAATTTTATTATTAACTAGATGAAATACTAATCATATGACAGAGAATAATTTTTAATTGCAAATAAGACTTAATTAAACATTTAAGTCTTCATTTAGTGCTTTCTCTTTATTCCTTGCTTAATGCAGAGTGAATCTATTGTATTCGTGATTTGGTATAGGTTGGTTATTGCTGTATCAACATGAAATCATCATATATTAAAAAATATCTGGTGTGGGCATTACAGGACTTTCAAAATTAGTGAATCAATATTTAATCAAAATTTAAAAAAACAGTATTGCTGTCTTATCAAGGTATTGTTACCGCGAAATAAATCGAATATTAAATTTTTACTTTTAAGTTTCATGACTAAGTCGAAATAGACTATTTTTGGAGAAAGTCTGTGTATGGTTTTTTTTATAATTTTAAGGGTATAGAGATTGCAAGCAAAATACAAGCGACCCCTGACACCCAACATACCAACCCGGCACCGCATTACATCGGGGTGGTCTTCACTATCGCCCTTTTTGAGCTCAGTTATTTTTATTCCATGCCATTTCCTTGCGTCCCCATCCTCTTGCGAGATTAGGGGTTCAGAGGCTGCTCGCGATCCAGCAGGTATTTTCTCAGCCCGTTAAAGTACCCTTCTGACAGCCGTTCACGCACTCTCTCCTCTCAACTAGCACGGACACGGAATTGAAGATACAAAATAAACCCCCTAGGACAAAGTGTTTCATATACATGGTATCTCCTAAATCGAGTGTTCTTCAACCCGCTGTCCGTGGCCCGGTATAGGTCCGCAGAAACTTCCTGCTAATCCACGAAGATTTCCAACTGAATCGTTTGTATATGTGTGTATATACCACATTTTTATTAGTCGTAACTTTTGTCCGAGCCATGATTTAAATATTTACTATTTCGAATAGCTAAATCGAAAAAAACCGTTTACTATTGGAGAGGAGTTCTGAATAGTATCTGGCTGGAGGGTAGCAAGCTACAGACACTTCAAACTGGGCCTATAAACCTCCCTTTAAGACTACTCACTCGTCCCACCAGTCAAGCGTGCGAGCTTCATTACATACGCTGCTGTTTCTAGTTCTTCATTGCACCCTCTACATAACGGGCTGTCTACCAGATCCATCATGTGTAAGCGTTTGTTTAACCGGAAGTGGCCAGTTAGGATGTTGGTCAATAATTTCAGATTCGTTCTAGATAAGTTAACGCGGGCCGTGGCTGTAATTTTACAAGGTTGCCTAAGTGCTACCTTTGATTGCTTACAGCCCGCGGTTTCTCGCCATCTGACCTTGTGAAGAGCATGTGTCCTATACTCTATTTTTTTTCAGAATACCTGCAAATAATATCTCATCCTCTTGGATTGTTAGAGGATGTAAGGATCCCTTCCTGGCAAACTCATCTACTATTTCGTTCCCCTTGATGCCACTATGTCCTTTGATCCAACGGAGTTCTAGTTTGTTATGTTTAGCTAGCTCCTCCAGGCTGTGTAGGCATGAATATAGCTCTTTCGACACAAATGCGTTGGCATTTTGTGCATTTAGAGCTGCTTTGCTGTCGGTCAGTATTTGGATATGTTTATATTTATGAATGTTCCGTTCAGCTAAAATTTGAACACACTTTAGGATTCCTGTTAATTTAGCTTGAGTCTTCCAAGTGGTGCACTTATCTTGAGATCGAGTTCTGGTGAGAATATTCCATAGCCAACTCTCGTTTTGGATCCATCAGTATACATGGTTATCTTGACGCCTTGCGGGATACCGTCCAGCATGATGATTGATGGTCTGAAAATGTTTGACAAAACTGTATTTGGGTAGAATTCTGTCGCACTTACCTTCTATGAGGGGGTCTAGTTTGATAGCTTCACTCAGCATGCTCCTGTGACCAATGCTGTTTTTACTGCAGTCTCCCTTATAAGAAAGTCGAGTGGTTGTAGACATCACAGTGCGTCAAGAGCTGCTGTGGGTGTTGTTCTCATAACGCCGGTGATGGCAAGACACGCTGGATGTGTGATAGCTTTGAGATTGTTGTGAATTGTTTGGTTTTCAACCTTCAGACTATTGCACCATATGCGATAGTTGGTCTTATGATCGCGGTATATATCCATTGGGTGATCTTGGGAGACAGAACCCATGTTTTACCAACCGCCCTGCGGCATTGTCAAAATGAGATGCAGGCTTTTTCCAGCTTGGATGTTATATGCTCATTCCAGTTCAGTTTTGTATCCATGATTAATTCTAGATATTTTACTTTATCTGTGAGTGTCAGAGGGACATTAAAGAGAGTTGGCATGTTCACGAGCTCGAGTTTCCTCTTCCTCGTAAACAGTATCAGCTCTGTCCATTTTGGATTTACTGTTAGCGAATGGCTATCGCACCAGTTATCTTTAGGGTACTCTACATGAGATTGCAGAGTACACCTTCAAAACTGCCATTTATCATGATCACTATGTCGTCGGCATAGCCAACGGCATAGTATCCTTAGTTGTATCCCATAGAACTATATCATTCCTATTTTTGGCCTTTTTGAAAGTTTTTCTGGCCTTGGATCGAAGCCTGTTGATCTCTGCACTCCACCAATGGGGTGCAGAGGCTCTCATGCCCGCCTTTCTCATGGGATAGGAGCTGAAATCAGTGATTTTTGGAGATGTTTCACACGGGCTTTCAAGTCGTCCACTGATTCTGGAATTTTGTTTGCTGCTTGATACTTCATCCTATCCGATAGGTATCTTCAAAATAGTTGTTTATTAGTTTTGTTGTGGATTTTTGTAAGACGGTAAGTCACGTGGTACGAAATCTAGGTCGTAGCGTATCAGTCGGTGATTAGACATGGATACCTGACTTGATACTTGCCCGTTTTTTATTTTACTTGAGATATTGCCCAGTGTTAGACCGATGTTTATCACCTCGTGTTACGAACGTTGGTTCGCACCCTCTGTTTAGTATCTCTATTTTTGTACTGGTTATGTTCTCAATTAGAGCCTTTCCTCTGCTGTTGATGTTGCTGCTGCCCCAAACCACATGGTGAGCATTAGCATCATATCCGATGATGAGGTCAATCTTTAGTTTTTCGCAGTGTTCTAACAAGTTTACCAGTTCTGGGCTGGAAGGTGGTTGGGCTGCGTCGTACGGTAGATACGCAGAGGCTATTTAGATCTCTGCGTCGTCGACCGTTTTCAGTCTGACAACTGTGAGGTCTGCAGAGCTAAATTGGTGTAGGAGCGTACCTCTGACTTTAGAAGAGGTTAAGATGCATGTCCTAAGTTTGTTGCCAGCAGCATTGTACAGCAGCTTGCTCTTATTGTTGCTGAGTCCGCATACCCTGTTTTTAACAATCCAGGGTTCTTGGATTTGTAAAACCAGGCCCGTTTTATTTTGTTCGCAATGGAGGAGATGGATCTGTATCCGGGTTAGCATTGCCTGGCAGGTGCAACCTTTATATGATTTGTCAGCCTGTCCAGGGATTCCTGATTCCCAGATGTAATTCGCAGGATCTCTCCTACATGCTGCCACTTTTCAAACGTGTGGGTGAAAATTAATGAGCTGGTAATTCTTTTGTCCACCTCCTCAGATAGCCAACCCTCGTAGCTTATTTTGGAATTTGTTGGCTGGTCCACCCTTCACTTGGGATTGCTCCCTCGAGAAACTGTTGATCCATCCGACCTCATCCGTTTTAGGTGGGTTTTTGTCAATGTGGCTTCACCGGGGAAGCGCTGGTCCTGACTGTACCCTCCTTTGGTTTTTGCCCCTCTCGACGGACGCTTCGTCGTCGACGGGCCTCGGCGCCACATACTCAGTAGCGTTTGGGTCGCACAAAGTTATCCGCCGCTTGTGAGTTGAGGTTGCCGTCAGCCCTCAGCATTGGGGACCTATGTGCCACCTGCGAGAGGGTGTCCTGAGAGGACGGTCCCTCTGTTACCGCAGTAACGGTGGCCTCACTCATGTCGTTGGCGAGGAGTTAGTAAAGCCAAGGCTTTATATCCTAGATGTCGTACGAGAAAATGTAGGTCCCCGAACTGCTGTAAAACTACAGGACACCACCATTATGATAAGAAGTTTTGAGATAGTCACATTGAAAATCAAGACGTAGATTCAACTTGATGAATCGACTGACGTGAGTAATTATGCTATACTACTTTGTTTCGTGAGGTATAGTGAAAATGAAAACAACTCGACTTACCTAGACGAACTACTCCTGCAGAAATATTTACTGATGAGTATTTTCGTGCGCAGGGGTTTTACTGGAGCAAATTCTTAGAATATGCACTATAATGAATGACCGATGCGGTGAAGAGTATTAATGAAATTCGTAGTGGAGCTATGAACTCAAGTCTATTCGCGAGACTATGTGAGGGCATAAACTCACCCCCACCAACCATCTCATTTATTATGCAAGTTATAGAGAGGAAGGGTTCTTTCGCAACTTTTTGAATTGAGGGAAGAAGTAAAGTAGATTTGTTAGAGAGTAGAACTGGAACCTTTGTTGAATGAAGAATGGATGGCTTCTCAAAGAAGGGTTCATATAGAAATATTTTTACTTTCTTCTTCTTAAAGTGCCTTATCCGTTGTGGACGTTGGCTATCAACATCTGATATTGTTTATTTGTTCTTTGTTTATTTTAACTCCCACCGATAGATCTTCTAGTGCTTCGCTTGAACTATATGTTGAACAAGGTAGGGGAACGAACGCAGCCCTCGAACTCCCATTTCGATGTTAATTTCGTCCGTGGTGCTACCCTCGATATTTACCTTTACGATATTTGCCTTCTGATTCCAGTACGTATTTGAGATAATAAAGTCCTTAGAAAAGTCTATAAAACATATATGCACGTAAACAAAAAAAAAAGACCTTTATTGGCATTTCCCTCACTGCCCCTCCACATCACAAACCTCAACAAAAATATACAAAAATAAAAATAAAAATACAATATAAATAAAAGTACTACTCCGCCAAAAATTACTAATTACCCCCATCTATCGCCGCTCCCTTTGCCCTTGCCACTTTCCTCTCCCACGTCAGCCTCCTGCAGATTTTCACGCCTTCCTCATCCTCGCATAACCATTCATTCAGCTTTCTGCAGTCTCCCACCGACTCTGCTTTCACACCCTTACATTCTTCGCTAAGGTGCCACCACGTGTCGCTTCCCTTACTACACAGCGCACACGCGGTGTACCCTAAACCCATCCACACTTTCCTCCCTCTCTCGTCTGACCCACACCTCGCTCTTGCCATGCATACCTTGTCCTCCCTGCTCCACTCACCCCTGGCTAAGTAACTCGGGAGTCTCCCACTCACTTGCCATTCTACGTAGCCAGGGTTGTACGAGCTCACATTCATTCTAGTCTGCCGTTCTTGCCACTCAATATCTCTCAATCTCTCTCTTACCTCAGTTCCTAGGCTTCCCATTTCTCTCAGCTTCTCCTCTACCCACACCTCAGACACTCTTTCATACATCCTTCCTCTATCCTTTCTCCAACCACTCTCCGTCCTACTCTTACACCTCATCCATACCTTCCGCACCAGTCTTTCCTCACCCAATTCCTGCAATCTTTCTTCAAACTTCACAACCCTTACACACGACTCCCACCACATACTCATACGATTCGTCTCCTGCAACAGCACTGCTCTCGGTGTCGACCTTTCGAGACCCAGCAGACTCTTCAGGAGCACACCTTGCTCTCTCTCTATCACATCCCACTCACGCAATCCCCACACTTCCACTCCATACAACATAATAGGTTTTACACACGCATCCCAGATCTTGCACGCCATTACGAGGTTACCGCCCCACAACCTCTCCCATTTCCTTCTCGCTATTCCCCAAGGCATTCTCGCTTTCGCTTGCATACTTTCCACATGCACCCTAAATCCTCCTCCACTGTCAAACCAGAAACCCAAATATTTAAAGACATTCACTCTCTCAATCATCCTTCCCTTCCATTTCAGCTCTTCCACTCTACCCCTTCTACCCCTATTCCTAAACATCATCCATTTAGTCTTCTCCACATTCACTACTAGCCCTCTCATATCCATGTACCTTCCCATTCTTTCCAACATCTCTTGCATCTCTTCCACTCTCTTGGCTACTAATACTGTCATCCGCATATGCCAGCATCCACACCTTGGTTCTCCCCACCACGACTCCTCCAGCCTGTCCTCTCCTCAGCACCGCCTCCAACTCGCTTGTGTATAGATTGAACATATGCACGTAAACACTTTACCCCGGCATCTTAGAGTAAGCACCTGCAATGCAAAGACGGCTTATATGGTTCCTAATGCACTCCTGAACCAAAACTGAGTCTCCCCACATGTTCCTCGCACGAGTTATGTAACTTTCCATGTATAATCTTGAAGTAAGAAGATCTTGAAATATGATATATCAGACTTATACAGCTGTTTTCGTCGCATGATTTTGCGGATGGTTTCTTAGGTATAGAAACGAATTCTGAGGTAAGCCAGTCTTGAGGGATTTCTCCTGTGTCGTTTATCTTATTGAAAAGACTTATGAGTGAGTACAAGAAATCCTGATCTATATCACATATCAGTTTTATAAATGTTACAACATTATCATGGACAGGTGATTTTCGGTTCATCTGCCAATGCCACTGCTTTCTTTGCTTCACCCTTTGTGATCTTGCGGCCAGCCTCACTCTTGTTCAGTGTGTAGTTCTTGGTACGATTATCATCGAAGAGTTTCTCGATATACTCTTTCCATATTCTTAGTTTTTGTTCTCTGTATGTGATATATTTCCCATGCTATATTTACCTGTGCCAGTCTTTACCTTAATTCTCTTATGCATGTTGATGGAATCATACTTTCTTTTGTTGTAGCATCCGACTGCACTGCGGCCAGGGTTGACCTATAGTGCTCCGCCATAATTGAGTCCTCATTCACGAGCTCTGTATCTTCAATGCAATCGACAAGTCTCATAAATGGGCGGGCTTGGATCTCTTTCAGGTTCATTCGCGTTGAACCAAATCCTGCATGAGTTGAATGCCTCGCAGCTTGTGACATGTAGTGGGGTTTCTTCTTCTTCCCCACAGCAAGTTACTTACTCGGTACTGGGAGCCTTAATGAACCTCTTCGAGTATTTCATTCCTGTTTGGGCTTCCCAGTATCGGCTGTAGCTGTTTCTTTGATGCTTTCTCAAGCTGTTCCTTGCAGTCCTATATGGTATCCCGCAGGTTGATTCGGGGCCAATGAATTTTAATTCGCTAGATTATTTTACCAATTTGTTCGCTTTTTCGTTGCCTTTGATTCCCTGATGTCCCGGTGCCCACACAAGTGTTACTTTATTTCGGGCTCGTAGTATCATCAGTTCTTCCATGCATTCTTAGAATCATTCTTTCGGTCCAGTTGTTCAATTTTAGAGCATTTCTCAGATATCCACTTTTCTTTAGCTTGTCTGATTTTTCTTTTCATTCTAGAGTGAATAAAGCAGTAGTTGGCTGGATCTCTTGCCTTTTCTTGTCGTCTCTGTCGAGAATGTCATCCACTCCTTTCTGGTGATTCTCTCTTGTTTGAGTCGCATGTTTTCTGGATCACAAGTTTTGTCGCATTCCACTTTTCTATGGGCTCCGAACCCGGTAGTAGTTTTACTGTTTCTATTCCATCCTTCAATGGCTTACATATCTTCTTCCTAGCCACTGGACATTGGAGTTCTTCATGTCTGGCCTTAGAGTGTCGATTCATTCGTATCCTCTGTAGGGGCATAAATTTGAATGATATTATCCACAGGTTTTGCCTCTAGTTGTAGTAGCTATCTGAGTGAGGTACAACATATTTCAAGGATTCCTTTACGGCGTTTGTGACAATTACTCCTACTCGTTTCTGTGGTGTGTGTCCTCATGTTCTGCATAGTATATGGTGCGATCTTGTCCAGTGCATTCTCATGATTCTTTCCATCGCGTTTCAAATACTCCCAAAACATCCACATTCATTCTGTTCATCTCTTGTATATCTTCTTAGCAATCCCGTTGATTCGTCGCGCTATCTGTCCATTTAAGGACTGCAGAGAGCTAAGGGCCGTGATTTTGTTGTTCCTTGCCACGTTGATATGTACCAGGGAAGGATAATGGAGTGGTTTCCTCTTGCCTTCTCCATCACATTACTGTTGCCGCATCTCTCGCCTCCAGTATTCCTGCAAAAGCAGCTGTACTAACTTCCTTGGCCTCCATCTGAATTTCTTACAGTGCTGCTTCCCACTGCTTTGTCTGCTTTTCACTAACCCCCAACAGTAATCGCGTTGCCACTTCCGCCAACTCCGCCGTACCTCAACAGAACTAAACCTCTGTTTCTTTCGAGTAGGCCCACCCCCGCATCGTGGATTCGCTTTCTGATATTTATCCAGGTGGAATCAGAGAATGGTGGTCTGATCCCCCTGTACCGAGTTAACGGCCATAGTTTACCTATAACCCTTTTACTTTAAGAAAGAAAATCGATTAGTTCAAAAAGAAGCTAGCTCTTTGGAATAGTCGCTCGCAAGAGGAAGATGTAGAAATGTTTCTTCTTTTGATTGCTACTGATGTCAACAAAATAGTCATATTCAATATAATAATGTAACATTTAAGAGCTGCTCATAATTATTTCCCTGAAAATGAAGATCCTTGCAAAGGTAACCTCTGGATTTATAATCCATTCTTGGACGATATAAAGTTGTGTCCACATGATCTTCGTAAAAAAGACCAAGATAATCGATTTGTCTTCTGATGTCACTCTGGTGCCCAGACATAAAATGCATTCATTGCCTCAATTTTAAATGGCGCTAGAAAAAGAATATCAAACTTTGAGTTATAAATTATCAAATTATTAGTAATTTTTTCGATCTATTTATGTAAAAAGACCTTTTCAGCCATGTCAATAATAAAAAACAAGCATAGAAACCTAATAGATGTTAGATGTAGCAATTTCCCTCTTAGAAACAACTCTGCAGCGTCTTCTATCAAAGAATTATTTGTCTTAGCTTTCAGCCTGTTCGAGAAAAATATTTATCCTGTTCAAAAAGATTGAAGAACGCTGTCCTGAATTATCCTAAGCAACATCTCTCCTGCGGAGCATGCCATTTTCGTTGCTGCTTTCGTGTATCGTATTTAGCTGCCTCGGTCGGAACGCACCGGAACTACTCGTCGCGGAAAGATAATAGAACGCGCACGCAGTCGTTTTAATATGAAACTCTCGGAAAATTGTAGGTTTAAGTACTTTGTAATTGCTAATTTAAGTGAAATTCGCAATGCCCATGCCCGTTCTGGGGTACTAAAAAATAAAACCGTGCGTTCTAGGACCGACTCGCACGAATAATCGGAACAGCCCGGAACAGCCCGGAACAGCTCCCGAACGATAAACGAAAGCGGCTATAAATTAATCTAAAGTTAGTTTCAAGTATCTATACCGATTATAAATCTATTGTTCACATGTGCAAGAAATTATTATTTGTAGCGTAATATTGCAAGTTATTTTCTAATTACACGCATGCACCTGGGTTGCAAATCCAAGTGATTTTGTAAAGTGTTGAGTATATAAATGTTGGATTTTTTGCAGATCAACAGTATTGGTACAATCTCGGTAGACACGATATCACCAAAGCATTGCGTTTTCAGAAGAATGATGGTGTGGCAAAGAACATAATTCTATTTGTAGGCGATGGATTAGGGCTGTCTACAACAACAGCAGCTCGAATTTATGGACGTACTGAAAGGGGCCATCTAGCTTTTGAACATTTTCCAAACATAGGCGTACTTAAAGTAATATAATATTTCTAATTATTTATTTTTATTCATTATAACACAAACATTTCAATAGATGGCATTTCTAAAGACCTGTAACTTTTATTTCTCGAATTAATTTTAAATATTGGCTAGGGTCTTATACCTCAGACTAATAAATAATTATTTATTATTTATACGTGATATATGCTATCAGCCATCGACACACAAGTGCATTTATAGATATATAGATGGATATATTTCATAAAAGATAGATAAATATATAAATCTACGAAACAGGCCAAAAAGAAAAATAATCTTTGATACATAGATACTTAGATACATAATACTACTAAGGGCCGGTTCTACAATTGACATTTAACTGGAGAATAAGACTATTCGTGTATAAGTTTGAGATTTGAACAATATCTCAAACTTATTCCACGAATAGCCTTATTCGCCAGTTAAATTTCAATTATAGAACCGGCCCTTAATAATAAATAATAAATCAATAGATATACATATGAATATAAATGTACGTATACACACATACTTACACATTCATATATGTGTATACACGAACATATACTTATTAAGAAAACAGATGCATAACAATTACCCGATAATCTTCATTATTATAGAGATCTGATTTTATTAGGACACTGGATCATCACCCTGAACCTTTTTTTGGAAAGTCTAATAAAATTGTCTCTTTTTACAGACATATTCGGCGAATAAAATTGTAGCTGATTCTTGCAGCACAGCAACTGCTCTATTTTGTGGCGTTAAAGCAAACCAAAAAACATCTGGTGTGGATAGTACTGTTGCGCAAGGCGATTGTAATGCGTCCTTACTGCACCATGCTCAACTTGGTAGTTTTATAAAATGGGGACAAGATGAGAAAAAACGCACAGGGTTTGTTACTACAACTAGAGTTACTCATGCCACTCCAAGTGCGTTATATGCGCACGCTGCTGATAGGAATTGGGAATGTGAAGCTACTATGCCATCAGATGCTGCAGCTTGCAAAGATATAGCGAGACAGCTAATTGAAGATTCACCAGGAAGGGATATTAATGTAACTAAATATTTCAATAGTCTATAATGTTTACTGTTCCAGTAAAATTGATTTTAAAGATGTACCAAAGAAAAGCTAGTCATTCCTATAGATATTAAAAATAAATCTACTATTAATCAAGAATATGAGTGTTTGAATGCAATTAAACAATAAAAATTAACTCCGTTTGAATTTAAATTGCCCCCTCCGGGATGTTTTCTACACATACTTCTACATTCTTCGGAGGTCCTTTGAATGTTTTAAGTGCAAGCGCGTTCCCCGGACCAAAATGTTTGAAAAACACTGCTCTAGGCTGCTGAATTGGGATTTTTCTTTAATTTTTAACATTTTTAGATACAAAAAATTAGTTAAATTATGCTTAGAAATTATGTTGTTGTACTTTCTGACAATAAAACATTAGATTTCAAATTTCAATTAGATCGTCGTAGATCTTGATGAACACGCGTTGAACTGACACGTGATGGGATGGGATGGGCTTAATTTAAATTCGTGTTAAAACTTATATATTTTAAACGATACCAATTGCAAAGAAAAACAGGATGAGAATTTTCAATTCAAGTTGTCAACTTTCAATCGCGCTTACAACTTTACAACTAACCTAATATTTGTGCCTCTAGTTTTTGATATTTTGAGTCAACATTTTGATTTTGTTATATACAATCGTATACAGCGGCAAATGTAAACAGTTCGGTTCTTGATTACCGTTATCCCCGACGATTTTCGATTCTGACAGGATTCAGTTCTTTGGGGCAGGGGCCAGACCGACTTGATGATTGTCGGTCCCAGATTGTACCCCTATTAGCTGCAAACGGGTAGCTCCGTAAGACGTAGGATCAGTTCCTACCTGAACATTATTGTTGTTGGTTCTAAGCAAATACTTGATACAAATAACTGTTACGAATATATGGTACCATCTCTACAATATTAGTGCATACACGTGATATCGCAAGATTACGTTCCCAGTAGAACTGAAACAAAAAGAAAATCATATCAATCATAGTAATAATCACACCGTATGGTATGATTACTACCGTAAGAACAACCATTTTTGAGTTTTCTTTTTGTATCCGTTTTTTGTGTTAGTTAGCAAATAGTACTAATTTACATTTGATATATTCTAAAATTACATCGTTTGTAGGTAATAATGGGAGGCGGCAGACAATGTTTGCAGTCAAACGTGTCGAATAAAACAAACGACCCGATAGATTCATGGGCCTGTTATAGCCGAAACGGAAGAGATTTAATCAAAGACTGGAAAGTCGATAAAGAAAAGCGCGGACTTCGATACAGTGTCGTTGAAAACAATAGCGATCTGAGTAGTTTAGAACACAGACACGAATTTGTATTGGGAGTGTTCGCAAATGGGCACCTCAAAATGGAACATGAACGCGATAAAGGACCAACAGGAATGCCCTCTTTGGCGGACATGACAGCGGCTGCTATCAAAAATTTACGCCACAGCCAACACGGTTATGTTCTAATGGTATTTATAGTAATACAATTTCCACAATTCAAGGAATTGCATTGATTAGTTTATGGTTGCTTCTTAGAAAATTGCAGAAAGTGTGCAAACCGGCACATACAGCTCTAAATATCTACAAATGTATATGTCGGCCAATTCTATATTATCTATGAACTATTATAGCTAGGAACTCATCAGAAATGACAAAAAATGTAATATTCAAATCAAAACGAAAATGTTTACGACTTTTAACTAAAATCAGACAAGCTAACAGCAGCCCGTCTTTGTGTTTAAGCTTTTCTTGTAGCTTTTTGTCTTTCCTGTATTCTGTAGTTTTGTCCCGTCGTGTAATTTGTTGTTACAGATGTTAAACAACTAATTACACGACAGGTAAAAACTGCAGGATAGAGGAAAGACAATAAGCTACAAGAAAAACTTAAAAACAAGGACGGGCGGCACGAAAAAGACGAACCAGATAGATTTAAAATCAAACTATAGTTATATGATACAACTAACCCCCTGGGAGGAAAGTTAAACCGATATGGTAATAACTGTCAACATGCTCATGCCATCAGGATCACCATAGCTTTGCAATTTGAATCTATATCTATCTATCTAGCATTTGAAATAAAAAAAAATACGATCGAAAGACAACGACCGGCACAAAAATCTCATATTTTGACACAATGTTTTGTATTATATATATTATACGATTGGCCTTGTGCTTAATCTCAAGCACTCTGTTGGAATATTATTTTCATAGAGGGCACTACCCGGTGATCCTGATGGCATGAGCATGTTGACGGTTATTACCATCACTCATATGGTAATAATTGCTAATTGATGTGGTGATTAGGGGATTAGTTGTATCATATTTGTATATAACCACTCGAGATATTGTATGAATTCATCCTCACTAGCTGAGCTACATTGATGAGATCTAATAAGATCGAAATCTAGATATGTTGATTGCTAAGAGGTGGGTTCACACTCATATATGTTTCAAACTATAGATTTAATATTTTTGATTTTAGATTTGTACATTATAAATGATATGATTGTAGGTGGAAGGAGGTATGATAGATTTCGCTCATCATCGGGGCCATGCACGGCAAGCCTTAAGTGAGACTATGGCGTTCAATGATGCCGTGGAAGTAGCTTTAAAATTAACTGAATCAGAGGCGAGTGAAACATTGATAATAGTTACCAGTGACCACTCACATCCTCTAACGATCAGTGGGTATGCCTCTAGAGGAACACCCATAACAGGTAAAAAGTATAAGCGCATATATATTAAATATTGATTAGGTGCTCATACTAATAATATATATATATATATATATATATATATATATATATATATATAATATTATTTACTCAATATTATGCATATAACTTTATCGTAAGAAGTATTGAAGTACTTACACAATTACTATACTATGTATTAGTAATTGTGTAAGTCGTAAAAAAATTAATTATTTGTATATTAATCATACGTACGTAGTTACAATAAATTGTATATACTACTAAGGACCGTGACCTTTTTTAACAGGACTAGCTGACAAATCAAAAATGGATGGTGTTCCCTATACCTCACTATTATACAGTATTGGTGGACCAGACAATTATAAATATGAAATAAGAGACGGATCTGTTGCTAGAGAAGACCCCTCTAAAGTAGATACAAATGAATTTAACTACGCTCAGCAAGCAGCTGTTTTAACTGATGAGGTCACACATGAAGGATCTGATGTTTTGGTTTACGCTACAGGTATTTATTATTATTATATTAATCCTGTAGCATAGGAGCATAATTTTGTACAGTATTTTCCATTCGTCGTTTGCTTTTATCTTCATATCCATCCATGTATATCCTATCTCTTTATGTTCGATGTGTATCAGTCTCTTTCTTGTTTTTACCGGCCGTGCTTTCTTCCTTTCCCCTTTGGATAGTTCTGGTTAGTTGGCTGGAGGGTAGCATAGCTACCGACACTTAGGCCTCAAAATGGGCTCATTGTGAAACCTCCCTTTAAGGCTGCCACTCGTTCCACCAGTCAATTTTGCGTGCGAGCTGCAAAACTCTGGCGGATGAGGAGTAGTCAATGTTGACCATACTAGGCCAGCACTCCCCTAGTATTAGATGCCTAGTGTTTACTAAAGCTGGGCAGAGGCATATTACATGCTCTGCTGTTTCTAGTTCTTCATTTCACCCTCTACATAATGAGCTGTCCACCAGACCTATCGTGTGTAGGTGTTTGTTTAGTCGGCAGTGGCTAGTTAGGATGTTGGTCAATAATTTCAGATTAGTTCTAGGTTCAAGGTTGCCTAATTGCTACATTTGATTGCTTGCAGCCCGGTGTTTCTCGCAATCTTACCTTGTGAAGAGCATGTGCCCTATGCTCTATTATTTTTTTCAGAGTACCCACAGAAAGTATTTGATCCTCTTGGGTTGTTAGAGGATATATGGATCCCTTCCTGACAAGTTCATCTGCTATTTCGTTCCTTTTGATGCCACTATGTCCTTTGATCCCGCAGAGTTCTAGTTTGTTGTATTTAGCTAGCTCCTCCAGGCTGTGTAGACATGAATATAGCTCTTTCGACACAAATGTGTTGGCATTTAGTTCATTTAGAGCTGCTTTGCTGTCGGTGAGTATTTTGATATGTTTATCCTTTCCCCTCTAATATTATACTTAAATGCTTATTTTGCTATTTCCCATTTTTTTTTCTTAGAGTGTGACTTATCCATCCTCATTTTTTTATTTGTGTTTCTATATGATCTTGGATGCATCTTTTCCATAGCTCTATATTAGTTATTTTATTTGTCCAATAAATTCCTAGAATATTGCGGAGGCATTTGTTTGCGCAAGTTTGAGGTTTGTCTACTTCTGTCTTTTTTGTTGACTACGACTCGCATCCATATAGTAAGATACTGAGAAATGAGAATATTACATTATATAAATATTATAATTTATTATAGAAGTCTTATATTTATTTTCTTGATATTTGTGACGAGATCCATATTTCTTTAGTTGGCTGAATGCACACTGGGCGTTGCCTATCTTGCTCTTCTTGTCGGATCCTCCCTCCTTATCTATAATAATTCCTAGATAGCAATGCACCGAAATGGAGGTGTTGGAACGAAAATACGACACATTTAACATGCACAGAAAAAGGAGAGACAGACAGACAGACAGGGATCAAGTCAAACACAGTGGGAAAATTACACAATACGGATGGCAAGATTTATATACATATTCAAACGAGGATCAGACTATTGAAATGCTACATCTACCCTGTAAATTCATATGGAGTAGATTCCTGAACTCTGACAGCAGCTACTGAAAAGACAGCGAGGCATTTGAGATGTTGTACCGCCGTATAATTCCCTGGACAATCACACCACCAACCAGGAGGTCCTCGAAAGAATGGGAAAGGAGAGGGAGATCCTTATAACAATAAAAACAAGGAAGCTGGAATGCATTGGCCATATAATAAGAAATGGTGAACTGTACGGACTACTACAACTCATACTACAGGGAAAGGTAGACTGAAGAAGAGGGCCAGGTAGAAGAAGAATATCGTGGCTTGAAAACCTTCGAACCTGGTTCAATGAAACAACAACATGCCTTTTTAGAGCTACAGCAAACAAAGTCAGAATATCTATGATGATCGCCAACATCCGAAGCGGATAGGCATCAGAAAATGAAGATAGTAGAAATGCCCAGTTGGTATTTACTGTGTTTAATACAATTATAACTAACAATACAATAGACAACTGTGGAATAATGCTGAGTAATAATTACATACTATTGAGTTATTGTGACAAAAACAAGACGCACGCAAAACCAAAAAAATAAGAGTAAGAACATATTTACGTAACTCCTCACTTTGCTCAAAGTATTTTTATGTTTAAAGTGTCTTAACATGAGATGTAGTGTTCATAACACCACGTAAAATTGCAAAGGCTGTATAAAATGTATTGTGGGAGTAAGGCAGAAGTGGCCGCCTGTTCTATTGTGAACGGCCCATAAGCCCCCTTCTATTCATCCTGTACACGAGCGACTTGGAGAAGGTGCTGAGGAGAGGACAGGCGAACAGGTGTCGTGGTGGGTAGAAGCAAGGCTTGGATGTTACCGTATGCGGATGATGTAATGCTGGTAGCCAAGAGGGTGGAAAAGATGTTGTAAAGAATGGGAAGATACTATGATAGGAAGGGGTTCGTGGTGAATGTGGAAAAGACCAACTGGATGATGTTTGGGTATAAGGGTAGAGTGAAATGAACAGGAAGAATGATTGTGAGAGTGAATGGCTTTAAATATTTGGGCTTTTGGTTTAAATGTGGAGAACGGTTTAGGATACATGTGAAGTGTATGCAGGCGACATCCAGAATGGCTTGGGGGATATAGAAGTGAAAATGGGATAGTTTATCGGGCGGTAACCTTGGAATGGCGTACAAGATCTGAGATGCGTTTATAAAACCTATATTGTTGTATGGAGTGGATGTGTGGAGATTACATGAGTGGAATGTAATGGAAAGTGGCATTTTATTGTATTGTTTTTGGGGGCGTTTTTTGAGAGTTGTATGAACTGTTATGTTTGCTATGCCTAATAAAGGTCTTTATACTATAAAATATATTCAGAATACGATATGTGGAATTTAAAATTAATAAAAAGATTATGATTTTTTAACGAATTTAACGAAGTGTAAGCGCGATCCGCGAGAGGGATAGTGCGCGCGGAAGCCAGATCAACAAAATATGGCGTCGGAGCAGGTAAAAAAGAGGAGTATGGAGGAGGAGGAGGGGATGAAAAGCAAGCAACGAAAATCAAGAGGTGACTAGAAGAGGGGAAAAGGAGCACGGCGAATTGAAAGTGGGATTTGTAATTTGGCTGGCTGAAAAATGTGGATAGACACGAAGGACATGGTAAAGGCAAGTGAGGAGCAATATGCTGGCAGGATGGGACTGGGTGATGCAGAGACATCGTTCAGGAAAACTGTGGGGTTGGTAGTAGAGATAACAGAGTTGGGTAGAAGAACTATGTGTGTGGCGATAGTGTGTCTTCTTCTTCGTTTTCTCTCTTTTCAGCGAGGTCGTGAATATGGTGTACTCTTTTGCTGTCGCACTTCGTACAATATTCCGCCATCTTTACCTGTTCCCTGATTCCTTTGTTGCTTGTGTTATCGTGCTGTTGGTTGTTGCCTTGATAGTATCGGTCCACCTCATCGGCGATCTTCCTCTTGGTCTTTTTCCTTCCATTTTCCCCTGTATCACTGTTTTTCTAGGTTGTTATCATCTCTTCTATTGATGTGGCCGAAGAATTTTAGGATTCTAGTAAAGACAATCTGTGACAGTCGCTGGGGTTCATTTATTTCTTTATTAATAGATACGTTAGTTCTGTGAGCTGTCCATGGGATACGTAGATTCGGAACCATATAGTAGTACTGGGAATGCCAATGTTTTTATTATTTGTTTTTTAGTGTTTAGAGTTATATCACTATCCATCCATGTTCTTTGAAGTTCTCTTACGGTTCGTCTGGCCATTTCACATCTTCTATTTATTTCTTTGGTGCAGGCACCATCGTTTGTAACGAGTGCTCCTAGGTATATATATATATATATATATATATATATATATATATATATATATATATATATATTTAGTGTTTAGAGTTATATCACTATCCATCCATGTTCTTTGAAGTTCTCTTACGGTTCGTCTGGCCATTTCACATCTTCTATTTATTTCTTTGGTGCAGGCACCATCGTTTGTAATGAGTGCTCCTAGGTATATATATATATATTGGCTGACGACCTCGTATCCATCTATATGTGTTATGTCTGTATTATTGTTGTTGACTCGGTCTATAATCATGATTTTCGTCTTGCTCATGTTGAATTCCAGTTCATAGTTCTCACTTTCTGTTTTCAATATCTGCACCAGGCCTGTAAGTTCTTCTGCAGTTGATGCTAGCAGGACAGTGAGGTCGGCATAGAGCAGGTTGTTTATGGGTGTTCCTCCTATAACTATGCCTCCATTTCAGTTTTCTAGAACTCTCCGCATTATGTATTCTGTGTATTATTGAAGAGGATTGGCGAAAGTATACATCCTTGTCTCGCTCCTTTTTTGATGTTGCATGGATTTGAGAGGTGTTTATCTATTCTTACTCTTGCCTTACTATTTTTGTATAGTTGTATTAATGAGATTAGATGATGGGGGACTCCCATTTCGCGTAGTATGGTCCAGAGTTTTTCCCATTTCATACTGTCAAAGGCTTTACGATAGTCATCGAAGTACATCTAAATTGGTTTATTGATTTCTCGGACTTTCTAATGATTACGTTGGAAATTTCTTCACGAGTGCCTCTTCCTTTGACAAATCCAGCTTGTTGCGGTGGTATTTGTCACAGCAGGAATGGTTTTAGTCTTTCATTAATAATTTTGAGGAAGATCTTGCTGGCATGTGACATTAGTGCAATCATGCGATAGTTCTCGCATTTCTCTTAGGAACCTTTTTTGTGTAATGGTATGAATGCCGATTCTACCCAGTCATCCGGCCATTGTCTGGTTGCCCATATTCCATTGCATATTTTATGTAGTATGTGGACACCACTTTCTCCCATTGCTTTAATGATTTCGGTTGTGATGTTATCTGCTCCTGGAGATTTTAGGGGCTTGAGTTTTTTTATGGCATCCCTTATTTCCTCCTTTAGGATAGTTGGTTCTTCCTCGATGTCTTGTTGTTTATAGTTATCTGTTATTTCGTGATCATTGAATAGTTCTTCACATACTTCCAGTGCTTCGTCTATGTTTGTTATTTATTCGCCTTCATTATTTTCGATGGTCCGTGATCGAGGCGTGTGTCGTTTGTTTATTGATTTCACTAATTTATAAAGATCTTTTGTGTTATTATTTTCAGCATGCCCCTGTGCTTCGCTGCAGATTCTTAATAGGTGTGTGTTTTTTTTTCTGCAACATCTTTGTATAGTTCTGCTGAGTTCGGTGTATCTGATCTGTATTTGTTTTGTATCTATACCACTTGCCCTTCGAACTCTTCTTTCTTGTACTATTTCCATAGTTAGATCCGATATCCTGCTTTTCTGTTGTTTGTTTCTCTTTGGTTTCTTTGATCGTTTCTTCGATGGCCATTATGGTGAGTTGCTATATTCTACAGCTGTTAGTGCTTCTTGTTGAGTAGGTGGATTATCGAGTTTTGTCCGCAGTTTTTCTTCGAATATTCTTTCATTGCTAATTTGTGGCCTGGGTGCTATTCTTCTTTGTGGTGCCCTCAGTTTTAGTTTGAAGCGAGCTGTGAGAAGTTTATGATCGCTGCCACATTCTGCTCCAGGGAGGGATTTGTGCTTCGTATAGAGGTTCTCCATCGAGTGCGTACCAGTATGTAGTCTATCAGGTTTCTACATCGATCGCCCGGCGATTGCCAGGTATATAATCGTCGAATGTGTTGTTGATGCACTGTGTTTGAAATTGTTAGTCCATTGCCAGGGCAAAAGTTTAATAAGATTTCTCCCCTTTCCTTTCTCGTCCCTATACCGTATTTTCCTACGATATGTCTTAAGTGGTTATCTTCGTTTGTATCTGTAACCTTCGCATTAAAATCTCCTATTATAATTGTTATTCTCTATTTGGGATTTTTTCTGTAGTGTTGTTTCAAGTTCTCCGTAAAACTGTTCAATTTCCTTCTCGTTTGAGTCGCTGGTAGGTGCGTACACTTGGATTATATGTTACCGTTTCGGCGAATATGCCGCTTACCCCTGCTCCACACTCAGTAGGGTAGAAAAATCTCGGGGCTGCGTGCGCCTCTTCAGCGGATGCTAAGAGTAGGGGGCCTGTTCGCTCCCTATAAATAACGTGCACGCACCCCTAAACGACAGTCAGTTCTCCCTCACCAAGACTCAGAGGACTGATTCGTATTACCCGACTATCGCCTTGAAACCGATACTTGAGTTTAAATTTTTACCTTTGGTAAATCGATCCTCCCTCACCAAGACTCAGAGGATCGATTTATTCCCTTGCAGCTATCAGCTTACACTGATAAGTGTGCCCCCATATTCCTCTTGCGACGGTTCTCCCTCACCACGACTCAGAGAACCGTTTCAAGAACATCCTCGACGTCGAGCGTTGATCCTATCTTCCCCGTAAGGCGCCCTGACGGTTTTTAACCCACCCCGTGTCTGGCTTACGAAGAGTTGACCCCGGCGACGGACTGCAGCTTCCTTCGCCAACCCCGTCGACGCCGAGCATCGATAACATATATTTAAGTTAACAGGTTTCGAGTGTATTTTGATGGATATCAGCCTGTCATTGATGGGATTATATCCCATTAAGCTTTTTGCTATTGATGATGTCATTATTATTGGTACTCCGTTTCTGCGGTTGCTTTCATTTCCTGAAAATACTATTGTGTTGCCATTACTTTATGAGGCCATTTCCTTTCCAGTGTGTCTCGGATATTCCTGTAATATCTATATTATATCTTTTCAGTTATTTTTCCATTATGTATGTATTTCCGGTTCGCAAGAGTCCTCGCACATTCCAGGTGCCGATATAGGTATTGTCTAGGTCTCTATTGCCATTGTATTTAGCATTTCTCAAGGCCATCCCCCCCCCCCCCCCGCCCGGATATCCGATTGTCTCCGGAAAATTTATCTTTGAGTAAAGCCATTTAATTTTCGTGGGAAGGTAGTTATTGAGGTGGGTTCCCGTTGCCTTCCTCGATTTGGTGTTATCAGGTATTTAGTCCTGTGTTTTATGGGAATATGGTTATCCCGCCAATGTTCGGTCGCCAGAGCTTTCTAGCAGGGTGTACCGCGTGCAGGTGAGGTTGACATTTGGATGACATTTTGGTGTTCGTCGGTGTATTTCGCCACCCCTTATACCCCTATATACGCCACCCCGTACACCCCTATATACGCCACCCCTTACACCCCTATATATGCCATATAAGGAGTTGGGAGAGGTGTCAGACGAGTTGGAGATGGATGGCGAGGAACGGTTAATAGGGGTGGGGGAGGATATTGGAATGCGGGAGTTGGAAGGATTTAGAGGTTTCGGAGCGGGTGAAGAGTGGAGAAAAACTTTATTAATCAAGAAAAGGAAGGGAGTGGATGCAATGGGTGAGAACGTTCTATGGTGAGGGTGGCGGTTCAGTGATAGACCACGTATTAGTCAAATCCATCGGAAAGGATGAGCTAGTACATTTCAGAGTAGAAAACGAGGGGGTCGGACCATGTGCCAGTGGAAGTAGCAGTGAGGGGTAAGAAGTGGAGGAGAGGATGCAGCAGTGGTATGGATAAAGTGAATAGGAAATGTTAGTATATGAGAAAATGCTAAAGAACGTGAAGTGGGACGAGGTCCACTTGATATAGCACTTGTAGATGGTGATGGGGGCTGTGTTGGTTAGGAAGAAGTACGGCAGCCAGAGGATCAGCAAGTTTGATGAGGAGTGAGAGGGTCGCTGCTCAAAAAGCAGGGTGGGTTTAGAAAGGAAATAGGAACGAGGGAGTGACCTAGCGAGGACGGTGGAAGGAGTACGGGATTGCAAAGGGAGAATGAATGCGATATTTTTGTGTCATAACTTGGCTGGTCCTCAGGCTACAGACAATATCCTTCAACCTTGTGTTTTAGTTGAAATGTGTAACAATTATTTTTGATCATCAATAACTTTTTCAATTTCTGTTTCTATTCAAAATAATTTGATTTCAGGACCTATGGCGCATCTATTTCATTCTGTCCATGAACAAACATATGTAGCTCATGTGATAAGCTATGCCGCTAAAATTGGACCATATGCTGAATTCAACACAAGCCCATCCAGTCGAAATGTTCCAACAAAATACCTAATTGTAGCAATGGTACTTACTTTTATTAATATATTTGTTTTACAATAAAATTATTTGTGTAACAGGGCTATTTTTGAATCACAGAAAAGCTCTGTGTTAATGTTTAATCCAAATCCTGCTTATGTTCAGAAGAAAAGGAACATGTTGATCATTTTAAAAATGTTCACTGCCCTTTGCCGGTTCCCGAGAATTGTACCCCTCTCCTAGTAAATAATTTCTAGCCCTACTTTAAGAATCATTTGATCAGCTAAAGGTCGTTTTAGACAAGACAATTTCTTCACAAAAGTCAAGATGCGAGACAATTTAAATTGTCTCGTATAATACAGCTATAATAAGACTTGTATTAACATACGGATGCGAGACATGGACATTAAATAAAGCACAAAAGAGCAAAATACAAACAGTTGAAATGAAGTATCTGAGGAGAGTTAGTGGAGTGAAAAAAAGGACAAAATGAGGAATGAGAATATAAGAAAAGAACTAAATGTAACACCGACAATAAAGTACATAGAGGAAAGACAATTAGGATGGTGGGGACACATAATTAGGATAGCAGAGACAGAACCTGCCAAAAGAATATAGAGAGCAAAAATCAAAAACAAACAAGACAAAAGGAAGACCAAGAAAAAAATGGGATGAAGCTATATAAAAGAAAAGGAAAAAACTGGAAGGAAGAACTGGCAATAAATAGAAGAGAATGGAAAATATTTATAAAAGAATAGAGGAAAATTCAAGCCTTTACACCACACTGTATATGTATATATATATATATATATATATATATATATATATATATATATATATATATATATATCATACAGCAAATTATTTGAAATATCGAATTGGATGGTAGTATTGGTAGTATATCCTGGATTTTCATCCATAAATTGAGTTTAAAATTAAACCAACCCTTTCTCACTATGCAACCACCATAACCTATTGTGCAAACTGAAATGCATACCAAAATTAAATCACATCTAACTTCAAGCATGTAAACAATTTGAATGTTATTGTTTTGTTTTGATTTTGTCAGCACCCAGCCAGTTGTTTCCTTGTCTCCAGTTTCCTGACGCATATCAGTTGTAAGTGAAAATGGAAAATATACCGCTAGAAGTAATGGAAAATTGGTTATATTCCATGCAAACCACAAGAAAAGATTATAAATGCCCCATCTTGGATACATTCAAACTAAACAAAATCAAACTGTTGTGTGATAGCATGGAACAAGACACCCATGTCTTCCTAATGACTGTTGAAGTGCTTGAATCGTATTTGAAAGTCAAGAATGCTAAAAGAGATGATCCCTTGCTGCTGGTGTTAGCCACAATAAGCATCTGCATTAAGTATGTTGGTGATATGTCTGAACTAAAAACAAGTTTAGTAACACTCTACCACAATGTAACTAGAGAGTCCATTACTAATACAGATGTAAATCTTATGGAAATGAAAATATTAGCAACAATTGATTTTAAATTGCCTCTACATACAGCAATTGATGACCTAAAAGCACTGCTTGAATTCTATGTATCATCATTGAAATTAAAAGTTGATTTAACAAAATTAACTGAGCAAATGCTGATATTTCATACAATGTACAATTCACAAATATACACAATTCTGAAATTGCATTACCTACAAAATACAGACATGTACAGTAGATTTATTGAAACATACACAAACCAATTGTATGTACCAATTGGTTGTATCCTCTGTGCTCTAAAAATATCCAAATTAGCAAACATATTGGACATTGAACACATATCAGCGGACCTAAGTGACATCAGTGGGATTAAACCTGATGATCTACACTTTTTAAGTGATGAACTTATCAAATATTGGCATATTCAAAAAAGGAATACAGGCTTATTCCAATAGTATGCATTTATTCAATTTTGTACAATATTTTACAAAACACTTAAAAAAACATGTTTTATATTGACTGTAAATAAGGATTAATTCACGTTTATTTGCTAAAAGAAAAAAACAATTGTTTTTGATTTGTTGGGATTTTAAAGGAAATCAACCTTAAATCAAAGAGCAGTCTTTGTGCAGTTTGCACACACTACAATCACAGGTATTTGTCTCAATTCACATTGGTCGCTGCTTTTATAATCGATGTTATTAAATCAGGGTCATCCTGTGAGTTGCCGACCCACCACATGCAAAGGGCGTTTTCATAGGACTGTGTGTTTCTGGTATGATGTAATGGATCCATGGTGTGATGTTGCCCACTTGCTGTCGCCAGTACTGGACGGTATGGGTGGAAACTGACGCCATTCACACAGTCGTTGTGTAATGGTAACTGTAATTGAATTGGAAATTGTTCGTTATTTATTGTTACCAATTTGGTTTATTAGTGCAGTTTTTGTGTGTTACAATTAGGAGAAAAGTGTTTATGTTTGTTTGTATTTGGTTACCTATTTATTTGAGATTTATTACTATAACTATTAATCAATGTTATTTGTGGTTAGGTTTAAGGGTTACTGTCTGAAAAACATATGTATATGTTGTATAATTAAAATGTTACTTAAAATTAAATAAACAAAACATACAGTTATCCATTGTTTCTGTTAAAAAACAATTATTGTTATATATAAAAGCCAACATTATGTTCTTCAACCTGTGCTGAAGAACACAATCAAATGTTTGGAGGTTCCTCGAGTCAATGCTACAACTCGAACGTTAATTCACGTTCACAATTAGAGAAGCAGAAATAAAAACGAAAGTTTCATGAAGATTATTTGGTGTCAAATCCAAGCAAGCTGTAAGCATTCAGTAAAGATCAGATGGCTGGCTGAATCCCCTACTAAGACGCGTCTTGGATACATAAGAGACCTGCAATATGTTGATGACTGCGCAATTCAGGCACCTAGAACCTACAATTCAGGCTACAACACCTAGAAACCTACAAACCATCCAACATACCTTTTAATGGACATATAAGAGCTTAACTTAATGTCAGTAAAACCAATACCTTACCCTTGCATCATGAAGACCATCATGAGATAATTGTCTACACAGGAAAGCCATTGCAATATGACCATTAGTATGGCAAAGCAGAAAGTCGATACAATATGACCAACAGTAGAGCAAAGCAGACAACACTGCCTGCAGACTATGTGAATCAGACATTAATACTGCATACTATGCACATGCCCAGAATTTCACTAAGAATTTGTTAATGTAGTCAAGCTAATTCTCACCTGTACATTCATAGTTGGCGTCGTGTTATCCTCCACATTCCAGATTTGCACTTTCCCGTCGGTGCCGCCCGAACACAGCCATTTCCCGCACGACGAAAGGTCGAGTGTGATCTTCTGGTTGGAATTAGCCTCCCGCGGCAGGATGAAGAGCGGCCTCCCCGGGACCTTTAAGGAACGAACAATTAATAAAGCTCGAGCACACGTAACTACTTACATATTTCCTTATAGACGGTGGTTGAGAGTGGTTTTCTTACACGTAGATCCCAGCATATGATTTCCTTGTCCTTACGTCCCCCGCTGTACAGCCGGGTGCCACATCCCGAAAACGTCATCGTCGTCACGCCACCCTTATGCCCAGTCAGCTTGCAGAGATGTCGGAACGATCCATCGCTTTGACTGACTAACTCAATGGTGTTCTTCCATGTTCCTATTAAGTAGTTATTGTAGTAAGATTCATCATTGTGGGGGTTGAGTTGTAAATAACTTGTAGCTAATTAGTGATAGTTACCTATTGCAACAACTCCAGGTTGGGCAAGGCTGGCAGTTAAACACGATGCTGCATGAGTGACTGGATATTCTACATACTCTCTACCGGGACGTCCCGTACTAAAAATTTTAACATTCTTCTTGTAACCACAAAAAATACTTTGACCATCAGCTGAAAACGTTACGCTAATTGCTGCTTCCAGCTCGTCTACACTATTAAATCCTCTATAGGAGCAACGGAGCTCGCCGGTGAAGGCATCCCAGAGATGTATTGGACCTTCGTGGCCTGATGCTGCCCAACTAGAAAAAAAATAATTCAATGTACACACAAACTGTTCACTGTTGTAATTTGAAAAAGTATTCACCATGCCAGTTTGAGAGTAACAATTGTTTTACAAAACTATTTTACCTTGGTAGGCCATAAATAACATCATTTTAATTGTAAGACAAATATGTGATGAATCACAGAAATGTGAATTAAACTTTTTTATAAGATAATGATACTTATCTTCAGCACTGCTATCTTTTGATAGTAAATACAATCATAATAAGATACACAAATTAATTTGAAGATTAAAATTAAATCAGTGAATCCTTTGAATTAGTAATGAAATATCTGGAGACATGAGTCCTATGGGAAGATGTATTTTTGTGATATTACTACCTACAAATTTGAAATGGCATGATTGATCTTGATATAATTGTATACATTCTTTGATCTTAATATAATATAAATCACATTGTTGACTGTAGCCTCCATTGAATTGAATCAACAAACAAGAGAAATGGATATTTTATTAAACTATCTGGTGTGGTTTCCACACAATTTTCCGCGTACTACATGTGCTGGCCATGACATGCATGATGTTTGCAGCAACTTCTCTATGGCTATCAGCCATGAGGCTTATTACTGGTAAAGCCTCAGAGGAGTTTAATCACTTAACACAAAACAAACAAAAAATTGTAACTGAGGCAGCAGTGATGATTAATGATTTGAATTAACAAGGACTGTTGGGGGCTCATCTGCAGACTGCACTTGTGCATCCATCCCCCAGGTGACATTCCTCCATCTATCCCAGTTATGAAAAACTGTAGAATGGGTTTAGGAGGGATGATGCTTAGCTTGGCTGGTCTAAACTGGGCTTGTCAACCATAGCCAGCCTTTTGGTGGTGACTACAGGACATTCACAGATAATATGAAGTGGTCTCGCCTCTGTTTGGTTGCATCCTCTACATAGTGCATTGACAGTAAATCCCATTTTGTTGTTTATTTCATCATCATCATAGGCAAATGCTCATGAATCACCTTTCACAGTTTTTCAGAGGTTTCTGTCAAATTAAGGTAAATACTGGATGATTAAACTCTTTTGAGCATCTCCCTTTACCAGAAGAAAAGCCTCACAGCTGATAGCTGTGTCTGTGTCTATTTTTTGCATGCTGTAAACAAGTGATGTCATGGCTGGTATATATACAACATGGAAAATTAGTGAAAACATGAAACTATTCATGTTTACACATTTTCCTATTCATGTTTGCACATTATCCATGAATATAATTTAAGAAAATTAAATGAGAATCAAATTTTAGAATTAAATCTATATAAAAAGATCTGTTTTCTGGCAATTTTATAATAAAATAAAGTAACATACCAACAAGTAGCTGGAGTACTGCTATTCATTCCTGGATACCAACAGTAGTCATAAATCAATCCACTTTCAGGGACACTAACAGCTGGAATCAGTGGCTGTATGGGTCGACTGGTCATAATAGAATCCCCACTATACAAATCACTTGGTAGCTCCATCACATGAGTGCCAGCCCCACGGACAACTGTTAAAAGGCAAGTGCCATCCGGGGACCACTTGCAAGTCTTCAGGTAGTGCTGGTCATCATAGTTGGGCCATTGAGCTCTCCCTACCTCAACACTGGTGCTTTCAAAGTTGTAGTGGGCATACTGCACATAATGCCCTTCGACGACACCGTCGGACATAATACCATCGGACATCATACCTTCGGACATGATACCTAAAAGAATGCAAAACGTTAGGGAACGCACTGGAAACTCCCCAAGCTAAAACGTACCTAACCTAAAAAACGTGCACGCGCTAATCGTGGTAATAATGGAGGGAAAACAGTTAATATCACACGAGTTACAAATAATCTCAGATTTAGCAGTAAAGTGATATAGAAATTAACGGATAGAAACGAATTAATTACCTGTTTTATGCTACACACACACAAATGACAGTTGGAATCCAAACAATTTTATTAACAGGGTTGCCTTGTTTACACTAAACATCGATTTTGAATCAGCCGGTTGCGATGCAATTCGAAGTGACTGCCATCTGTTACATGTATTCGTCATTTGTTGAGACTTTTCGACCTAGACAAATAGAACGTTTTCGTCAAAATGGTGGTAATATCAGTAATATGAAGTTTAGTATAATAATATGGAATATCTACTAATCACTAGTTGTCTATGATCACTATTAAGATCATCTTGTCTATAAAGATCACTATCTACTACAGTTGGTAATGGGGCCATTTGACTTCGGAACTAAATCATGACTGTGAGAATATTCTTATTAGTTAAGCAGTCATCCTCATTATCTTGGCATGAATTGACAAGCAGAGCCATCGGTTGGTCATGGGGCGATTTGGCCTGGGAACTAAATCGTGACCGTGAGAAAATTCATATCAGTAAAGGTGTCATCATCACTATCTTGCCATGGCATCTTCATTGTCTTTTCATTTTATCTAGCATTTGTCTTCATCTTATCTTGTTATCGGTCATCTTATCTGTAAAAGGTAATGGGCAATTTGGCTTAGGAACTAAATCGTGACCGTGCGAAAATTCCTATCAGTAAAGGTGTCATCATCACTATCTTGTCATGTCATCTTCATTATCTTGTCATTTTATCTGGCATTTGTCTTCATCTTATCTTGTTATCTGTCATCGTATCTGCAATAGGTAATGGGCAATTTGGCCTGGGAACTAAATCGTGACCGTGAGAAAATTCCTATCAGTGAAAGAGTCATCATCACGATCTTGTCATGTCATCTTCATTATCTTGTCATTTTATCTGGCATTTGTCTTTATCTTATCTTTTTATCTGTCATCTAATCTGTAATAGGTAATGAGCAATTTGGCTTGGGAACTACATCGTGACCGTAAGAAAATTCCTATCAGTAAAGGTGTCATCATCACTATCTTGTCATGTCATCTTCATTATCTATTAATTGTATCTGACATTTGTCTTCATCTTATCTTATTTATCTGTAATAGTGAGAAAATTCTTATCAGTAAAGTGTCACTTTCATTATCTTGATATCTATAAGAGTAAACCCTGTTTTCTTTGCAGTAAACTAAAGAGTATGGTTCATTTCGTATGCTGGCATGAATTGAACCTTGATGATGACCGTGAGGTGTAACGACATGTTCGGGCCATTTTATCAAGTGTAGAAGTAATGCCTTAAATACTGTAATATATCATTTACACTGCAGAAGGACCTGAAGGTCGATAGCCAGTTACATAATTGTATCAAATACAGTAAAGCCTCATTCACATATAGGTAACTATCATTTAGAATTATGGAATCTAATGAATATTTTTATAATACGCATTCTATTTTATAGTGTCATATACAAGGATACAAAATTTCTGGTTTAGTATCCTTGAGGGTCTCTTGAGCGATAAACGTTGTAATATATCCTCTAGACATATCAAATATTTGCATTATAAAAATAGCCTTGTTCCATTATTATTCCATCAAAACAGATTTAGTATTCAACCGCAAAGCAGCACTTATCTTTTAATTATCACAAATTGGAATGTTATTTTTGTAAACATAGATAACACAACACGCAGCAGTGTTCAGAGACAATTTTCTATGTGGTCTGTCTTGTGCATGCATTGCAAGTTAACCTATTTCTGTTTGTGATACAACAGTGCAAACATGTCGTATAGAAACGAAAAATTCGGAGAGGAACATCCTCGCAATTTAATCCCCGAATTGTGTAGGCAGTTCTACGAGTTGGGCTGGGTAACAGGAACGGGTCAGTACTAAAACAAAACAACCTTTATTAGGCATACCGATCAATAATGTACAAATATATTTGTATATTATTGATTATTATAATAATAATATATTCCCTGTTCACTTAAAATATTAAAATAATTCCTCTCAAATATACCCTACAAAATCTTGAATACTAAAAATAGCCATATAACCCTGCTCCCACTATTCCCTTTCTCCTCTTATCCACTTCCTATCCCAGCCAGCTGTTTACAGATTTCCACGCCTCTTGACCATTCACACACCTTTCTGCAAATCTCCATCACATCCATTGCCTCCTAGGTGCCACGTGTCGCTCTCCATATTAAAACACGCGGTATGCTCCCTCCACACTTTTGCTTCCTTTGAACTGCATCTAGCTCTTGCCATACGCACTTCTTCCCTGCTCCACCCTCCCGGGGTGAGGTTTCTTACCCCGCAGTTGCCACTCCACTTAACTAGGTTTGTACAAGCTCTCAGTCATTCTTATCTGTCTTTCTTGCCATTGTTACCTCATTCTTTCCCTGACCTTAGTTTCTAAACCTCTTCCCATCATCTCAGCTTTGCCTCCAATCTTTCCTTGAACACACTACCCTTCTACATGACTCCCACCATATGCTCATCCGATTCGTTACTTGCAGGAGCAGCGTCACAGGTGTCGATCTTTCGAGTCCTAGTAGACTCTTCAGATTTCAATTATATCCCACTTTTGCAAGCCCCACACTTCCACTTGATACAACAATATTGACTTCACACATGCAACCCAGATTTTACACGCTATTAATAGGTTACCATTCCACCATCTCTCAGTTTCTCTTTGCTATCATCCAAGCTATTCTCGCCATTGCTTGCACACACTCTAAATTCTTTCTAAGCCTACCATTGCATTCGTACCAAAATACTTAATTCTTAAAACAATTCACCATCTCCATCATTCTTTCCTTCGATTTCAACATCATCCATTTGGTTCCTATATGCTCAGCCGATTCGTTACTTGCAGGAGCAGCGTCATAGGTGTCGATAATTCGAGTCCTAGGAGACTCTCAGAATCCAACCTTGTTCTCTTTCAATTATATCCCACTTTTGCAAGCCCCACACTTCTAATCGATACAACAATATTGGTTTTACACATGCATCCCAGATCTTACACGTTATTAATAGGTTATTATCCAGGCTATCATCCAAGCTATTCTCGTCATTGCTTGCACACACTCCAAATGCTTTCTAAACCTACCTTTGTATCGAGCCAAAAGCCTAAATTCTTAAAACAATTCACCACCTTAATATTCTTCCCTTCTATTTCAACATCATCCATTTGGTTCCTATATGCTCAACCGATTCGTTACTTGCAGGAGCAATGTCATAGGTGTCGGTATTTCAAGTTCTAGTAGACTCTCAGAAGCCAACCTTGTTCCCTTTCAATTATATCCTACTTTTGCAAGCCCCACACTCCCACTCGATACAAGAATATTGGCTTCACACATGCATCCCAGATCTTACAACATGCTATTCATAGGTTATCATCCAGGTTATCATCCTAGCCATTCTCGACATTGCTTGCACACACTCCAAATTCTTTCTAAACCTACCATTGCATTCGAGCCAAAAGCCTAAATTCTTAAAACAATTCACCATCTCAATCATTGTTCCCTTTCATTTCAACATTATCCACTTGGTTTTTACATATTCACTACCCCCTCTTAAAAAGGTACCTTCCTATTCCTTTATCTCTTGCACGCTTCAAAATCTTCTGCAACCCTTCCCTCCTTTTACCTCTTTTACATCTTCTGAATCTCCGCTGCATTTTTCCTTTCACACACATTCTTAAAATCCATCTTTGTCTGGTTGACACTCCAATTCACGACTCCAATGCGCCATCTTACATGTCGCCTTCTTCTCTTCAAACCAGCTAAGTCTCTGACTGTCGTCCTTCTTCCTGAGATTCCTCATATACAATTCCGGTAAACTTCATTTAAATCCCTACTGGCCCTTCCACTCCTCATACTTCCTTCTCGTCTTCCCACTCACCGCACCTACATGGTTTGACCCCCCTCGTTTTCTACTGTGAAATGTAATCCCTTCTAATCGCTTTGGCTAATACGTTGTCTGTCACCAAACCGCCTCCGTGGCCACAGAACGCTTACTTCCCTTCCCAGTCCCCCTCTGTACATTCATTCAGAACATCCCACCCCGCCTTTCTCACCCATTACATCTACGCTCTTCTTGATTGGTAAACTTGTCCTGAGATCGTCTCCTTCTCCACTCTTCACCCTCCTTCATTCCTCTGTCCAACCTCCCCATTGTAAGGGTATGCAACCCAAGTCATATCTTTACGGTTGAAAACAATAAATGTGGCAACGCCACTGTAAAACTGAATGTTGTTTCATTAATATGGGGCAGTCGGTAGGATGTTTCATTAACACCCATCACATTCACTGGAATGGGAACTCCCCCCTCCCATTCTTCTCCATCCGTCTCCAACTCGTCCAGCACCTTCAGGTTTTTATTGCAGTATATTGACCCCACCGACATAGTACTTCTATCTATCTGCTTTCTCTAGTACCCACCCCATATATTCCCTCAACCACTCTCTGTTCCATCCTCTCACTATCTTTCTCACTCCCATCATAATATCCCAATTGGCCTTCCCCAGCCTCGCTTTCGTCTTCGCTCTCTCCATCACTCAGTCACAACTTGCCCCCCACTCCCATCACCCAAGTGTCCAGCAAACCCACTATATTCTTCGTGTCTATCCACTCTATCAGCTCTTTTCCTGCCACAAGTCTCACGTTGTCGGCCACTATAATCCTTTTTTTATCAGGCATTCCCCCGTGCTCAGACAAACACAGAGAAAGGGCAAAGGAAGTGAGGTAGAAAGGTGTGGAACCTTTCAATACTCCACTGGCTTACCTCTAGAAATAGAGTTATATGCTGCTTTCAGATTAACAAAAATATGAACTTAAATTCTTCCTTTGCACTCCAGCACGTCGGCCACTATAATCCGTTTCTATCAGGCATTCCCCGCTGCTCAGACAAACTCAGAGAAAGGGCAAATGAAGTGAGGTAGAAAGGTGTGGAACCTTTCAATACTCCACTGGCTTACCTCTAGAAATAGAGTTATATGCTGCTTTCAGATTAACAAAAATATGAACATAAATTCTTCCTTTGCACTCCAGCACGTCGGCCACTATAATCCGTTTCTATCAGGCATTCCCCGCTGCTCAGACAAACTCAGAGAAAGGGCAAATGAAGTGAGGTAGAAAGGTGTAGAACCTTTCTATACTCCACTGGCTTACCTCTGGGAATAGAGTTATATGCTGCTTTCAGATTAACAAAAATATGAACATAACTTGTTCCTTTGCACTCCAGCACGTCGGCCACTATAATCCTTTTTTATCAGGCATTCACCGCTGCTCAGACAAACTCAGAGAAAGGGCAAAGGAAGTGAGGTAGAAAGATGTGGCACCTTTCTATACTCCACTAGCGTATCCCTAGGAACAGAGTCATATGCTGATTTCAGATCCACAAGAATATGAACATAAATTTTTCCTTTGCACCACCATTCTCGCTAGCGTGGAAATCTGCTACCTCTTCCCTTTCTAAACCCACCACGATTTTCAGGCAGCAACCCTCTTCTGTCCACTTTACTTTCCAGTCTATCTGTCACCATTGTCTAGCTAAATTTTCCACAAGCCCTCTACAACTCTTGTATTCCATCTCATCATATCGCTTTCATCTTCTTACAGTTCTCATCAAAGCAAAGTAAATTTATTGATGTGAAAATATCCAATAGAGGAAATTACATACGTCATTAACAAACCAGATATCCCTTTGACTGCCGGTCTTCTTCCTCACCAACGTAGCCACCATCACTCTCTTCAGCTGCTGTATCAAGTGCACCTCCTCCCACTTTTTATTAGCTTTGTCTCATATACTAAAAATTCTGGTTCATTCCATCCAATCCCCATGTTGCCCATCCCCTCCTCCTTCTTGGTACTCACAACCACTTCCACCGGCACATGGTCAGCTCTAAATTTCCTAATACAGCTACAATTAGGTATTCACTTTTCACACCATTTGATTCATTACTTCTACATACAAAAACGTCAGTGATGTATTCGGAAAGTAATAATATACATATGTATATTATTACTTTACGAATACTTTGAAGGAGGAGGGGATGGGGAACAAGGGGTTTGGATGGAATGAACCAGAATTTTTAGTATATGAAACAAAGCTATATAGCGGAATGACAACTAGCAAGAAAATAGGCTTAAAGTATGTTACTAATATCCTCTATTTTCAGGTGGTGGAATTAGTATAAAACACGAGGATCAAATATACATAGCGCCATCTGCTGTGCAAAAAGAGCGAATTTTGCCTGAAGACATATTTGTGCAGGACATACAGGGCAAGGATGTAGAGTTGCCCCCGGTAGAGAAGAAATTGAAGAAGAGTCAATGCACTCCTCTATTTATGTGCGCTTACACTGCACGCAATGCTGGTGCTGTAATTCACACTCACTCAAAATGTAAGTAACAATATCATCAAGTGTGGCCTTGAAGCAATTGTATTTGACTTTTCTATGGAGATGTTGACTTGCAAATATCATGTCAAGTCATGTCAAGTCATGTCAAGTCATGTCAAGTCATGTCAAGTCATGTCAAGTCATGTCAAGTCATGTCAAGTCATGTCAAGTCATGTCAAGTCATGTCAAGTCATGTCAAGTCATGTCAAGTCATGTCAAGTCATGTCAAGTCATGTCAAGTCATGTCAAGTCATGTCAAGTCATGTCAAGTCATGTCAAGTCATGTCAAGTCATGTCAAGTCATGTCAAGTCATGTCAAGTCATGTCAAGTCATGTCAAGTCATGTCAAGTCATGTCAAGTCATGTCAAGTCATGTCAAGTCATGTCAAGTCAAGTCATGTCAAGTCATGTCAAGTCATGTCAAGTCATGTCAAGTCATGTCAAGTCATGTCAAGTCATGTCAAGTCATGTCAAGTCATGTCATGTCAAGTCATGCCAAGTCATGTCAAGTCATGTCAAGTCATGTCAAGTCATGTCAAGTCATGTCAAGTCATGTCAAGTCATGTCAAGTCATGTCAAGTCATGTCAAGTCATGTCAAGACATGTCAAGTCATGTCAAGTCATGTCAAGTCATGTCAAGTCATGTCAAGTCATGTCAAGTCATGTCAAGTCATGTCAAGACATGTCAAGTCATGTCAAGTCATGTCAATTCATGTCAAGTCATGTCAAGTCATGTCAAGTCATGTCAAGTCATGTCAAGTCATGTCAAGCCATGTCATGTCAAGTCATGTCAAGTCATGTCAAGTCATGTCAAGTCATGTCAAGTCATGTCATGTCAAGTCAAGTCATGTCAAGTCAAGTCAAGTCAAGTCAAGTCAAGTCAAGTCAAGTCAAGTCATGTCATGTTTGCACCAGACATTCCTTTTTAATTTTCTTTTGACTTTCTGATCTTTGGAAAGGTCTTCCATCCTTGGTTTAATCGGTTTTGGCAATGCTAAACAGGCCAAGGTCGCGAGGTGTTTCAGTCATGATTTGGTGTCAAGAGGGCCACGAGGTGATTCAGTCATGATTTGGTGTCCAGAGGGCCACTGGTTGCCGACGTTTGCGTCGGCCATGGCCACTAAAGATAAACGTCATATCAAGTCAAGTGCAGTCATGTCAAGTGATATGACAATACAATGGCATACATTAAAAACTAAATTGGGTGGTCTATCACCACTCCCACTAAATGAAATTAGAATTTAAATAATTGTTTTTTCTAGCTGCACTTTTAGCAACAATGCTATTCCCAGGAAAGGAATTTCGCTGCACTCATTTAGAAATGATAAAAGGCATCAAAAACCAGAAGCTTGGACGTAATTTGAGGTATGACGAAGAGTTGATTGTGCCAATAATTGAAAATACTCCATTCGAAGAAGATTTAAAGGATAGGCTTGCTGAAACTATTGCTGAGTACCCTGAAACATGTGCGGTTCTAGTGCGACGACATGGTGTAAGTATACACTCAAATTGGGTTATTGGGTAGCAGGTATATAACGGAATTTTCAAATTGTAGGTGTATGTCTGGGGTGATACTTGGCAACAAGCAAAAACGATGACCGAGTGCTACGATTACTTGTTTGATATAGTCGTGCAGATGAAGCAGCTAGGTTTGGACCCTAGTTTAACTCCTGAAAATTACGAGCTTAAATACCAAAAATATGAGAAATGAAATCCGCAATGTTACACTGAGAAATCTAATAAATTGTTTTCCATTTGCTTTTTAATTCTTGGAGCTGATTCAAATTACAAAGTTGTAGATAATTTCAATCCTAACAAAACGCCCATTGGATGTTTTCCCATATCATGCAAAAAAGTCGTGACTTTTGTGCCATTTTTTCGGACAAACCATTTTTTTTTAAGATAGAAGCTTGATTCAAATTGCAAATCGGTACAGTATTTCAAACTAGACACATGGCCCATCGGATGTTTTCTGCTATCTCTTACTGATTTTCAGCAAAATGCAAAAAAGAAACTGTCTGAAAAACGCATTTATTGTTTTTTTCTGGCACAACTTAATTTTTGAAGCTAGAAGGATGGTTCAAATTGTAAAGTGGTAGACAATTTTAAGCCCTACAAATAGCATATGGAATGTTTTCTGCTATTTTTACAATTTTAATCCATAATTTAAAAAAAAACGTGTGAAAAACATGCTTTTATGGTAATTTTTTGGTTATTCGGCCATAACTTTTATAATTTTGAAACTAGGATGATTCAAATTTCAAAGTTGTAGACAATTGCTAGCCCGATAAAGCGCCCCTGGAATCTTTTCGGTGCTTCATACCGTTTTCCGTCAAATGCAGAAAACTGTGCAAAATCTTTTTTTTGGTTATATAGACATAATAAGTTTTTTATGTTTGAAGCTTCAATGAAGTTCTAGAGAATTTCAAGCCCGACAAACGGCTCATTAAATGTTCTCCGCTATCTCTTACCATTTTCCCAGAAAATTAAAAAAAAAAATTGAGCCTTTACACGGTTTTTCGGCTGTAACTCTTTTCTAGTAATGGCAGATGATTAAAATTGCAAGGTTTTAGAGAATATCAAGCCTGACAAAACGCATTTGGATGTTTAGCAGAAAACAGCACTTACCTTTTGCAAAAAAAAAACTATCTGAATACGTGTTTTTTTGGTTCATTATGTCAGTACGAATTATTTATGAGATTTATTTATTTGAAGCAGCTTTTAAGGTTTTACACAGTAACGATTCGATACATTTACATCTAATATGGTAATATTCATACACATAGAAAAATATAAACAAATTTATATTAAAATAGAATCAATAATAATAATAAAGGAACAACATGGTATATACAACAGTAATAATATAAACTTCTTTTATGTGTAAATGCGATAGAAAGATCACCAACATGTTTAGATAAAATGAAATTGGAATTACTAGTTTCACGCATACACCTACTATATATATAATAAATTAAATAAATGCAATGATTAAATGAAATTTGCTTAAGTAACTTAAAGCATAATTGAGCAAACAAAGACTGGTTTATTAAATGTATAAACAAGTTTAGCATACCGGGTGGTTACTTGGAAAATGTACCATAGTGATTTCAATGAATTTTATGTATGCACAACATAATAATTCGCTAAAAGCTTCAAAAAAACAAAGAAGTTTTGGGACCAAATGCATAATCTTTGGTGAATCATGTAGGTTACAAATTAGAATACACTCATATTCGATGTTTTCTCATAAAACAACATGTAGGCAGTTGTTTGCAGCACTTCATCCATTGTTACTTCCCTTATTTCAACATCGGATGTATAAAACCATCTACAAAATAAAGTTGTTAATAATATTTGTGGTTAATTTATATATATATATATATATATATTTATGGAAAAAAAATTAAGCATGCTGGAGCAGAGAGACAGATAATGGGACAGAAATATGATGTGGTAGTCACTGGTCTGCCAGAAGAAGAGAATGTAGAGTAGCACTTGCAAGATCTATTCAAGGATACAATGAATATCGAGTCAATAATGATAGATGTATAAAAAATCTATAGGAAGATTGAAGGTAATATATAACTTATGGAAAAGAAATTAAGTATGCTGGAGCAGAGAGACAGATAATGGAACAGAAATATAATGTGATAGTCACTAGTCTGCCAGAAGAAGAGAATGTAGAGAAGCATTTGCAAGATCTATTCAAGGATACAATGAAGATTGAGTCAATAATGACAGATGTATACAAAATCTATAGGAAGATTGAAGGTAATATATAATTTATAGAAAAGAAATTAAGCATGCTGGAGCAAAGAGACAGATAATGGGACAGAAATATGATGCGGTAGTCACTGGTCTGCCAGAAGAAGAGAATGTAGAGAAGCACTTGCAAGATCTATTCAAGGATACAATGAAGATCGAGTCAATAATGATAGATGTATACAAAATCTATAGGAAGCTTGAAGGTAATATATTATTTATGGAAAAGAAATTAAGCATGCTGGAGCAGAGAGACAGATAATGGAACAGAAATATAATGTGATAGTCATTAGTCTGCAAGAAGAGAATGTAGAGAAGCACTTGCAAGATCTATTCAAGGATACAATGAAGATCAAGTAAATAATGTTAGATGTATCCAAAATCTATAGGAAGATTACCTTCAATCTTCCTATAGATTTTGGCCCAGGGCCACATTAGTAAAAATTAAAAGTTAGAGCTATCGTCAATATTCATTGCTGACAACTACATGGATAGTGATATACAAAAGGATTAAAGAGATATTGCAAGAAAAAATATAGAGGCAGGGAAAGGTGTGAGAGTAGGTTACAAGCAAATATTTTTTTATAGTCAATGGATCCAATCCAATCAGCAGAGAAGAACAGTACAAAAAAAACCAACTAAGACTTAAATAACAAGGGTAATTTTATTACATCTAGATATTATTAATGGCATTTTAACAATATTCTAGATGTAATACAATTAGCACAAGACAGCGAGAACGAAGACGAAGTAGAGCGCGCATTCATACAGTTAGCAGAACTTAGCTTTGTTATTTAAAGTTTTGAATTTCCAATACTAAAATTTAAAACAAAATTATTCCTTATCCCAGAACTAATATAAAATTCTGTGAATTTCTATAATATCCAGAATACTCTGTAAGTCAATGTGAATTATCTCTCTTTAGAGGTGCTGTTTTTCTAGTAGAGAATAACTGAACAAAAGGTAATAAACAAATATATTTACTTTGCAGTTTGATTCCCTCGTCGGTATGTCACGAAATGACCTGAATGTGCATCACCAGTATGTACAATGACTGCAGCCAATTGATAAACATTCCTCCATTCCTGGCCCATGTCACTTAATGAGCCTGCATTCCAAGAATGTGGCATACTATTTGATAATGGACTGCCACCTTCACTAGTACTTGTATATAGCTATAATAGAATTTAAAAAATTGATTATACCAACATATAAACAGTCAGTTTAATTGGGTTAACTTGAACTGATAATTTCAGCTTCAATACATTCAAATATACAAGATATTTACCTCCTGTTAAAATAAGCATTTCAATTTTACAAACGTTCAGTCCATTTAATTATACAGGATGATCTACTAGCAAACTGACGAACTCTGACAAGTGAAAGCTAATGTGATTCTAAGAAAAATATATTAAATATTATATGAACATAGTTCTCGATTCGTTTTAATTACAGAGTTGTAACACTTTTTATCAAATATGTTCAGATAACCATGGAAAAAACAAATGTTTTAGTATTATCACTAGTTTGATTCGTTTTATTTACAGAGTAGGTATACAAAGTAATAAGAAAAATATTTGAAATGTTCGAAATGTTCACCACCTTTGGCTTGAATGCACGCTTGGTTTCGACGAACCAACGATAAAGGATCGTTGGTTCGTAATAATACCAATAATACGGTGTACATTTACTGGATGATTTCTTATTTGAGTCGCAGTATGTTGTATTTTTTGTACTAATTGTTGCGGAGGGAAGAAGAAAGAAGCGAGCGTCTAAGGAGAAATTGTGATGGGAGTGACGAATACAGTGGAGATGACTCTACACTTCACGGTGTCTGAAGGAGTAGGGGCGGTAGTGTCAGCCCTCTTCCCGTCCGGCACCAACCAAAACTGATAAAAACGACAACGAAGACATCCAAAAAGCAACAACACTCAACTAAGAGGATGAGGAAATGCTAGAAACAATTGCTAGACTTCCGAACAAGGCCCTAGGACCAGACGGACTGCCGAACGAAGCACTTAAGGCAACCGGACCTGCGATAGCAGGAAACAGCACGGCCATAGCAAACAAATGCCTGGAAGATGGCACCCTCCATGGAGGCTGAAAATCGGCACTACTGGAGGTAATCTCCAAACGAGGAAACCAGCCACCGCCCCGTGCCTCCTCGACAGAACGGCTAAGGTGATGGAGAGACTTATTGCGGATCGCCTAGCCGAGGCCCTCGAATCATCAGGAGGGCTCTTGCCGGTCATTGAGGGAAGATCAACTACTGATGCCAATATGGTCACTGTTGTGGAACGTTGTCTGCGAGGACGCTACCGGACGACGTCCGTCCGTTTGCGGATGATATTGCACTGGTTGTCAGGGGGCGAGAGCTACAGGTAACAAAGGATAAAATAAAAGAAGCCGCGGTGATAATGGAAACATGGATGACAGGCGTTGGGCTTAGCAGAAAGAGTGAGGTCGCCCTGCTCTCGGTCAAGTGAACAGGAGCACACAAGACACCACCCTACAAATGATGGGAGAAGACTACACAATCCAGAGGAAATTGAAATATCTTGGGTGAAAAGAAGAGGAGTTTGCTGGCGACGGTGCTGGGCGCCCGACTCCTGTATGCAGCACCAGCCTGGGGTGGGGCAGTCACGGCCCACCATAACGCAGAGGGCAGCGCTCTTCGAATCGCTCGATCATAGAGCACCACCACCTCTACCGTGTCGGGGTAGAGGTGCTCGTTGCGACAACACCTGCGGACTTCATGGTGGAGAAGCGAGCGGTGATATGCATGGTAATTAAGAGTAGGCCCCAAGGACGCCAAGAAGGGGGTCATTCGATATCAAGCGTTCATCACGATACAATCCTGATGGCACTTCGGAAGAGACGGGTGCCAGGCGACCTGCGTAGGGCGATAGCGGGCTACCTCAAAGACAAAACGTTAACTTACGAAGGCACCGCAGGAGCGTCGAGGTTCCAGGTGATTGAAGGGGTCCCACAAGGATCAGTCCTTGGGCACCTGTTGTGGAACGTTGCCTACGATGATACCCTGGGGCTGAAGCTGCCGGACGACGTTGTAGCAATAATCGTTTGCACTGGTTGCCATGGGGCAATAGCTACAGCTAAGAAATGACAAACTGAAGGAAGCCGCGAACATAATGGAAACATGGTTGATAGACGAATGGCTCAGCATAGACAGCAGAAAGACTGAGGTGACCCTGCTCTCGGTCAAGAGAACAGGAGCACACGAAGACCACCTTACAAATGATTGGAGATGACTACAGGATCCAGAGGAAAATGAAATATCTGGGAACGATCTTGGAGTCAAACATTAGCCACGCCCAACAGGTACTGGAGGCCACTCAGAAGGCAGTCAGCACCGAAGCAGTCAGCAGCGAGACTTAGGGAGACCGGGTGAAAACAGGAGGAGGTTGCTGGCAACGGTATCGATCGCGCAACTCCCGTATGCAGCACCAACCTGGGTCGGGGCAACCATGACCCAGAGCAAAGCAGATAACTTGAAGATAGTGCTGCGCACCAGCGATGCGATAGAGGTGCTCGCTGCGACAACACTGCCATTTGATCGTGGAGGGGCGAGCGGTTATATACGTGGCAATTAAGATTGGAGTAGATCCCGAGGAGGAAGAGAAGTCGGAATACGAAGTGGACCAGTAGCATCATCCCTCAAGTGGTGAGCTGGACTATGCAGGTCCTATCCGGACATGGCGTTTTCCAAGCGTACCTGCTCCGTTTGAGGCGGGCAAGCCCCGAGCGACAGAACGTGAGGTAGGTTTTAGTCGGTAGGTGAATCCGACACTACCCATGTCTACCAGTGTCTCTTGAAGATTTCCACCTCAAGACAATAAAGTGGTGCAGATGAGGTACTATATACTAGTTCATACTACTGCCAGTTAGAAGTTAGTTTATGTCGGTTTTCACTAACAATCCGTAAATCTAGGCGTTTCTATTCAAGTTCTTGATGGTGAGGCCCGAAAATTCGGACTCAATCCAGGCAGCCAGGAGGAAAGCCATCCCGCCTCCGGAAACGGAGACGGAAAGGCAGCAGTAATAGTGGCAAAGAAGAAGCTGCCGAAGCACCACAAGACAGCGAGGACGAAGACGAAGGAGAGGACTCATTCATACAGTTGGCAGAACTCAGATACAGTGTAAAGACTAACAGACACTGCTGTGACAACAAGGAACATACCCAGGGAGGCGAATGTGGAAACGGCGGTGGTTGGTGAGAAATACGAACGACTTTGGGAAACCTGAACCCCGCTAGAAATCCCCCAACGCACCAAAGCGAAAGCCTCAAGGACCAGCTGGTAGCACTGAAGACGGAAAAGGCGAAATGAGGCGGAGAAAGAACGCCAGACTTGGGGGGAGAGAGACGAGTGTGGGAAGTGCGGATGATATGTAGTAGTAGAGCAGAGAGCGGATGGAGAAGGGATGTGTGAAAGAGTGGGTATGTCTGAGATATGGGTGAATGAAAAGCAGAGACTAATGGGAATTCTAGGAACTGAGGTCAGGGAGAGAATGAGGAATATTGAGTGGCAAGAAAGGCAGGTGAGAATGACTGAGAGCTTGTACAATCCTGGTTATGTGGAGTGGCTAGTGTGGGGGAAACCACATAACCAGAGGAGGGTGGAGCAGGGGGCCACAGTACGTAAGGCAAAGGCGAGATATGGTTCGGAAGAGAGAGGAAGGAAAGTGTGGATGGGGCTAGGACACACCATGTGTGTACAGTGTAGTAAGGAGAGTGACACCTAGGCAACGAATGGGACGGAGTGAAAGCAGAGTGGGTGGGGGCTTGCAGAAAGGTGAGTGAATGGTTAAGAGGACGGGAAATGCCTGGAAATCAGCAAACGTCGGAAAGAAAGTGGGTAGAGAATACTGGTAGGGGTGGTATATTTCTAGTTTGAGGATTATATTTTTCTATTAGATATTATTTTCTATTTATTACTTTCAGAATATGTACAGCACTGTTTGATTTTTCTTTATGTATCATGACTAATATAGTCGAAATAGACTATTTTTGGAAAATGTCTGTGTGTGTATGTATGTGAACAAAATCCGGGAAAAAGAATTGAATCGATCCGGAGCAAATTTGGAACTCGGCTGAGAAGGCGTGCTGAAAATTTGAGGAAAATCGATGTCACGTGGCCACTCCAAAAAATAAATGCGCGCTGTCAACAAATGTGTCACCAGCGGTAGCATACTTAAATCGCGCGTGGAGGGGGAAGGGGGGATTATTTTATAAATAGTTTAAAACGTAATTACGCGCAAATTAATTTACAACGAAATAAAAATAAATATTTAGAAAAATTATGACAAATATAGGCAAATATTGCCAAATTTGTCCAGCTCAATAGTCTAGTCTACTGAAAATTGGAAATCGCGGGTTCAAACCCAAACCAATTACCTTTATCAGTTTTTCAGAGGTTTTCTGTGAAGTTAAGGTAAGTTCCAGGTGATTAAACTCATCTGAGCTTCTCCCTAGACCAGCGGTAAAGCCTTTCGGCTGATAGTACTGATAGAGGTTTTTTTAAATTTAAAAATTAATATTAATTAAAACAAATATTGACCAATATTGACAAATTAAGACAAAAAAGACAAAATATATACATGTATACAAACCTCACGTCGAGGTCGGAGGGAAGAAACAATTTATGTTTTTAAATTTTGTTACAATTATAATTAAGTTATTTATATTGACAAAAAAAGAAACTTTATTTAAAAAGATAGGATAAAATAAAATAATACGAAATAAGATAAATAATGATAAGATCAAATAAAATTACAACAACAACGAATTGAACCAACCCAAATCGAACGAAGTTCAACATAATCAAACTGAAGATGAAATAAGATAAGATAAAATTACAACAACGGCGTGCTGAAATGGAAGGAAATAATGATTCAGAGAGTGAATGGATTTAAATATTTGGGCGGTTGGTTTGCAGGATTTGGGCGAGGAAAGACTGGTGCGGGAGGTATGGGTGAGGTGTGAGAGTAGAATGGAGAGTGGATGGACAAAAGATAGAGGAAGGATGTATGAAAGAGTGGGGATGTTTGAGGTGTGGGTAGAGGAGAAGCTGAGAGGAAGGTAAAGCCTAGGATCCGAGGTAAGGGAGAGATTTAGGGATATTGAGTGACAAGAAAGGGAAGTGAGAATGGCTGAGAGCTCATGCAACCCTGGCTACGTAGTGGAGTGGCAAGCGCAGGGGAAACTACCGAGTTCCTTAGCCAGGGGAGAGTCGAGCAGAGAAGACAAAGTATGCATGGCAAGAGCGAGGTGTGCGTCAGAAGAGCGAGGAAGAAAAGTGTGGATAGGGCTGGGTTACACTGCGTGTGCGGTGTGTAGGTAGGGGAGCGACACGTGGTGGCACCTTAGCACAGAATGTGAGGGAGTGAAAGCAGAGTTGGGTTGGAGAGTGCAGAAAGCTGAATGACTAGTTAGGAGAGGATCGGAAAGGTGTGAAAATCTGCAAGAGGCTGACGTGGGAGAGGAAATTGGCGAGAGGTCTAGTTTGTAGGGAGAAGCAAATACGTATATTATGTTAATTTGTATATTATCTTTTTTTCTGTGAGAGTACTGTTTATTGGGGGGAATTTTGTAAACGGGAAGGGTTGTGCGGATATGCCAAATAAAGGTATTTTTTACAACAACGGCGAATCGAACCAAATCGAATTCAACCGAATCGAATCGAATCGAACCGAACCAAATCGAATGAAATCCGAAGTCCAACCGAGTTGAACAGAATCGAACCAAAGATGACATAAAATACATTAATATAAGAGAAAAAACAGCTCAGTGGCCGAGTGGTTACAGGCGTCGTCCGTCTCGTACTGAGCATTGAGGAGTTCGATCCCCAGCGGGGAGCGAATCAGCTTTCACAGTTTTTCAGAGGTTTTCTGTGAAGGTAAGGTAAATACCGGGTGATTAAACTCCTCTGAGCTTCTACCTTGACCGGCAGAAAAGCCTCACGGCTGATAGCCCTACAAAGATAAAAGTTTGTTTTATAAAAAAAAAAAATTACAACGACGAACGGAACCGCACCGAAATCAAGCGAATCCAATCGAATTGGACCGAGTTGATCCGAACCAAATCGAACCGAACCGAGACCAACCCATCAAATCAAATTTTTGAGAAATATCTTAAATTTTAATCCAATACTAATTAACTGCGCATAGGTGGTCCTATGCGCTGGTACGACGATCTCAAAAGAAAAGCAGGGCTGACATGGATACAAGTGGCACAGAACAGAGAACGATGGAAACAATTGGGAAAGGCCTATATTCAAGAATGGATTTAACGGCTACTGATGATGATGATGACTAATTAACTGATTCGGAAAGTCGTATGGTGCCCACACCAGATATTTTGTTGTTGTTTTTGTAACAATGGTTATACCCAATAAAAAAACCTTTATCTGGTATAATCCTTGTATACAGATGTTATTATCAGAGCCCAGGCCTTATTTGAAGAGCTACAAGAATGGTACTTATACTAATGGATAGAGGGCGCCAAGGCCAACAGGACTGTAAAAAAATATTTCTAAAATATAAGGCCGTTTTGGCACAACCCAGCACAGTGGCATAGTGGTTAGAGGTGATGTCTGTTTCAACTGAGCATTTCGGAGTATAAAGGCTCAGATCCCATTGTGATGAAATTATCACCATTCATCAGTTATCAGAAGTTTTCTGCGTTAAAGTTAAGGTAAATACTCTATTAAATTGAGAAAAATGTACATACATTTGTTGAGACCCTCCTCTGATACTGCGACTGAATAAACGTGTAAGCAGCAAGTGATAGCCGCATTGGGAACTGAACATAATCCTGCCGTTTAGACATCCCACTGCCCTGCCATGTGTTTCTTGATATATGCAAACATAGGCATACAGGTAGCTAGAAAACAAAACAAGTTTAATATAAAAGCAACACGTCGATGTAGAGCAGTGGTTAGCACCCTCTTAAGAGAGGGTACTAACCACTGCACTGTTAACGAATGGGCGTCGTTAACGACGAGAGGATAGTCGGTACTATTTGTCGTTGTGATACAATTGAATCGGTAGTCTGAAGAAGGGAACGAATCTAAAAACGAAACTTGTAGGAAATTGAAGAAAACTTGCTATAATTTCTTCCACATTAATCGATTTTTAAGTTCTACTCATGGCAGAGTTGGTCTTTGCTTTTTCTTTTACCCCACCAAACAACTGTTTTGTGGGAAAATTCAAATTTTCATTTTGGAGCCTTTGCTTTTTCTTTTACCCCTCCAAACTGTTCTGTGTGAAAATTCAAATTTTCATTTTTGGAGCCTATTCCCTGCTTCAAACTACCGATTCAATTAACGACAACTTGGGGACGACGCTCACAAACACGAACATCCGAAGGTCGATAGCCAGTTGCAAAATTGTAACAAATACACCAAATACTACTACTATAATAGCATTTGAGTAAAAATAAATTAAAAACTAGAACATTACCTTTCCAAAATTTAAAATTTTAATATGTTTCGAGAGACGTGGGGTAGTTGTTGAGTTCCGGTCCTTATTGCAGTGTTCGCATTGCACATCAGGTACCATCTCAGGAGTCACAAAGTTTGTTAATAACTGATGCAGTTTATGTCGACCATAGCCGAGGTCGCCCATGCCGGATGGAAGCGCCAGTGATAAACTCTCAAATTTATCATATCTCACACTTGACTGAAATATATAACAAAAAACAAGATAAAAAAAAGAAATATAAAGTATAAAGCGCATTTATAACACTACTCAACAGATATTGTATTGCCTGTATCTAGGCAATATCAGTTGTGGACACCACACGATTTTCCGAATTAATTGATTAATATTAAATTAAAATTTAAGATTTAGTTATTTTAACGATGTTCATAAATATAATAGAATAGAAATTAAAGTGATTTTTATGTTAAAACGTCTGGAACTGCAAAAGTGTACAAAACAATATTCTATACAGGATTAATAATGTTTAATAATATATGTATATAAGTGATTTTCAAAAATGTGATATTTATAAAAAAAATAAGTATAGTCATTATGTATTAAATCACATTGTACCTTATTAATTATTTTTAATTACTTTTACTTACTTCAATATTTATTTTTTTGATTCATGCTAAGATATTATTATTATTTCAATATTTATAAGTGTTTTAAATATATTATATATCAAATTGTAAATAGATTCATGCTAATAACCATATATTATTATTATTATTATCTCTCAAAAATTGGATTTGACTCAATTTGGTTTGACTCAATTCAGTTCACTTTGTTCAGTGATGATCAGTATTTTATCCAATTATTCTCATTTTGGTTATTTTATTTTATTTCATTTTAGATTATTTTATCTTAATTTGTTTTAATTTATTTTAACAAAAGAGGACAAAACAAGACAAAATAATACAATAATATATACATCAAATCAAATCAAATCAAATCAAATCAAATCAAATATCATTGTCTCTCAAAAATTGTATTTGATTCAATTTGGTTGGACTCAATTCAGTTCCATTTGTTATCAGTATTTTATCCAATTATGCTCATTTTGGTTATTTTATTTTATCTTAATTTGTTTTAACAAAAGAGGACAAAACAAGACAAAATAATTTGTTATCAGTATTTTATCCAATTATGCTCATTTTGGTTATTTTATTTTATCTTAATTTGTTTTAACAAAAGAGGACAAAACAAGACAAAATAATACAATAACATATAAATCAAATCAAATCAAATCAAATATCATTGTCTCTCAAAAATTGGATTTGATTCAATTTGGTTGGACTCAATTCAGTTCAATTTGTTATCAGTATTTTATCCAATTATTCTCATTTTGGTTATTTTATTTTAGCTTATTTTATCTTAATTTTTTAAAATTTGTTTTAACAAAAGAGGACAAAACCAGACAAAATAATACAATAACATATAAATCAAATCAAATGAAATCAAATCAAATCATATCAAATGAAATCAAATCAAATCAAATGTATCAAACCTAATCAAATCACATCAAATCTTTGAAAAAAATCTTATTTTTTTATTTAAATAATTAACTAATTCAGAAAGTAGTATGGTGCTCATACCAGATATATTTATTTGATTTTATTTACTACATTTAACATGCAACCAATTTTGATTTGATTCGATTTGATTTGTATTGATTCTAGTTGAGTCAGTTCGATTAGGTTCAATGTTATTAATTAGTATATATCTCAAAACCTAGAACTGTTAGGAAAACAAGTTATTTTTGTGACTAGCACATAATACATATTAAAAATCAGTACTTTCAAGAAAATTAATTTTGTAGCCCAGTATACTTAATCTAAAGCAAGTTTATCCAAACAAAATCATACCTTGTGACCACATTCAGTGCACCTAAGTTGACTAGTAAGAGTTCCACTAAAAGGATGTGAAACAGGCTGTGGTGGTGGGCCAGCAATTTGTAACGATCGACATGATCTGGATATCCACCTATAACGGTGGCCTCCAATAAAATTTAAACTTAAAGGACGACCAAAATCATTCAAAGACATGACACTGCCTCTTGGATCATATTCCGAAGGTGTTGGACTACAGGATGAGTCCTCCATCGAATTAAGTAACAAGTCATTTAAACCTAAAGCATCAGATAAACATCCAGCCTAAAATAAAAAGGTTTACACTATTTATACAGAGTGGATGAGCCATCATGGTTGGTGCTATTAAGAATGATTATAGTAAATTAAATATACATTTATACTATACATACTTTTCTGACCATCTTAGTGCTTTCCTCATCCAATGTTGTTAAAATTATGTTTAATAACTCATGAGCATCTTGTTCGCCTGCAGGAATTACCCAACCCAGTCTTTTTAAAGCATTTATTACAGCAGCTGGTGCATATGTTTCTTGAACTGATCTGTGGGTTCCATTAACAACTAAAATGTGGAAACATTGTATATTATAACATAGATATTTAGATGATATTTGTTATATAATGAGTACCATTGTAAAACATGTTTTACAATATACTTTTATTACATTTTTGGCAAATGGGGGATTTTAAATGGTATTTTACAATGACTGCCATTCTACTTTGTAACATAGATTTTTAGATGATATTTGTTTTATAATGACCATCATTGTAACACATGTTTTACAATATACTTTTTTTTACAATTTTGGCAAATGGGGATTTTTAAATGGTATTTGTTTTACAATGACTGCCATTGTAACACTTGTTTTACAATATACTTGTACTTTTACTACAATTTTGGCAAATGTTTCTAATTGTAAAGGTTGTTTTAGACAAGACAATTTCTTGACTCAGAAGTTAGTCAAGATGCAAGTCAATCTAAATTGTCTTGTATCATACAGCAATTTTTTTGATATATTGAATTGGATGGTAGATTGAATGGAAAAATATAATGCGTTCTATTTGTCAAGGACAAATTGTATGGAAGGAGGATATATGAATTCATTTCTTGACCAAATTTTGAGCTAAGAAATTGTCTTGTCTAAAACGACCTTAATATAGATTTAATATAATAGTTTGTAAGAACTAGCTACTTAAAACATTCAATATCTGGCAGCAAAACCTGTTTGATAAAGGTGAAAGGATCAAATTAAAAATCACCCTGTATAATTTAAAATATAATGGTAAGAAATAAAAATTTATTTGAGTAGTTATAAAATAGATTTCACTGATCTATGTTACAGATCACACAACAAACCCCAATAAATAAAGTTAGTTCTGATGAAGCCCACAGGTAAAATGTTAACAATTTATATGTTTATGTACATAAAAAATAGAAGAAGTATTTGTATTTCCTTTGTGTTTCATTCAGTTTACGAATAACAATTATATTGGCTGCCATATCCACTCATCAAAATATATTGTGATAAAGGCACCTTACACGATCAATAATACTGTCAATATTTTAAATTAATGACAGTATTACTTATAAACATGTTTAAAATGTTTATTAACAACACTTTAGAAAACTTGTGGTTGATTTTCTGAAGTAGCAAGTTCAAACACTAACATAAACATTCACTAATGCCAAAGGACCTGAAGGTCAGTTACAGAATTGTAACAAATACACTAGTGTAGAAAGAAAAATATCATGGAAAATATTTTTAATAAATCAAGTTATTAATACAACACTATACTAAATTATTTTACCTGATAATACTGTTGCTAATGTAGACCTCAAACTAGTATCCTTTGCTAACCGATCAGTCTCCAGCCAGGCAGCAAAGTGTGGACAAGCAGCCAGTGCATGTAAAATCGCATTAAGGAAGCATGTTTTACCCAAATTCACCAACCCAGCCAACCTACCACGGCCACTGCTGCCCGTTGATGGCCCCCAAAATACAAAAGCCCCAACGACAGCAGCTGCTGTAAGTCCAGCTGCAACCAAGAGCCTTTCAGACTCCATCACAACCAGATTTTTATAAAACCACACTCATTCTACCCATGGAACTTGTTTACAAAAGTCTGTATGCAATCAAAATGTATTCATTACATAACCTCACAGTTTCATTTCGAACTACTGCATGATTTCAACGTGTAATTAACATGCAATGCAGCTATTATTGAAAACTAAAGTTGTTGCAGTGTAACTGCTAATTTAATTCAAATAAAACATCGCAAAAATTACACTCTGCGAGTTTGTAATAACCTTGAGCAACAACTGTCAAACTCAAACAATAAATCGGTTGGATTGTTTATTGAATCAATATGTTAATTATTTAATTTAAATAATTATAGCATGTTGTATTTAAATAAACATGGTCATTTTGTGAATTAATAATGTTTGTACATTATTATTATAATGTTTTAAGTTTTTTTGTGTGTTACAAGTGGCCAACATGATAATCTTTTATTTTGCTACAGTTGGCAACGGTGGTGTTAAATGTCATTCTTGTCAACATAATTCGTTCAAAATTGTTTATTGTTAAAACGCAGCAAAAATGGAATATTATTGCAAGTACGTGTTAATATAGTATTTTATTGTGAGTGCAAATGTTTGTGATTGTTTTAATGTAATTTATGTGAGTATTCATGCTTGAATTGTGCTTTTAATTTGAGGTGTTGTGTTTGGTATAACCTGTACATGTAATTCTCATTAATATCTGTTGTATTATGAGGGTTTTGATGTCCACAAGCTCTTATTTTGTTATGTACCGTTGTATGCAATGTAATTACTTGATATTATTGACCTAAACATGTATATTTATATAATTCTAGGCATATTCAACAGTCTGATTTTGCCTTGAAATTTGTGTAGGGCATCTTGCTCCCCACTGTCACCGATTCTTTTCAACTGCCCCACCCTCACATTTCAGTCCCCCTCTTTCAGCTCCTTCAGGTTTTTATTGCAGTAAATGGTACTCCTACTGGTTTTTCTTTCATCTATTCTAGTTCTGTCTCTTCTTCGTTTTCTAATTCTTCTCCTGGTTGTTTCTTGTCCCTATATCATTTTGTCAGTTCTTCCAAATATTGTCACCACATAATACAGTCTTCTTCTGTTATCATAATCTTTGATATCTTTCATGTTCATCATATTGTGTGTTTTCTGTTGTTTTAGTTGATTTAAGTTCCATAGAATATTTTTTTGGTACATATCTCTGTAGTGTTCACTTATTTTCTTTCCAAATTTTATCCATGCTTATTTTTTTGTTTCTTTATAACCATTTTATATTTCTTTCTTTTTTCTTCATTGTTGTTAATAAGATTCATGCATTTTTTTATTTAATCGAATGCCTATTTACTGTATTATTGTGTTAATTGTTTAATCTCTACTATTTCTGCTTGTACTATGACCAATCACATACTGTGAATGTATTTTATTCAAAACTTGCTTGGTATGTGATTGGTCATAGTATATAACAGATGAATAATTGAATTGAATTGTATTGTTACTTGACGAAACTAGTACAATGTACGTCAAGCATTGTACTAAATTCGTCAAGAGCAATATTTTTAAATAAGTCAAGAAACGTGAACAAGTTTCAATTATTCATGTTCCATATTTAGCTAGTACTATATGACTAGACATGGGTGGTGTCTTGAATTATCTTTCTTTCTTTTTTCTTCATTGTTGTTAATAAGATTAATCCATTTTTTTATTTAATCGAATGTCTATCTACTGTATTATTGGTGTAGGGTTTTTATACATTTTTATTTTTTTATCTATTTACATTGTGTGTATATTTTCTTCCAATTCTTCCTGTTCTGTGTTAATTGTTTAATTTCTTTCCATTTTATGTTTCTTCTTCTCTCATTCATCTTCCCATGTTTTCCTTGTTGTAGTTGCTTTCTGTTGCCCTACTCTCATATATCAGTTGTGGTAGTCTTTCTTTTGGATAGAGATGCATGCATGTATGAAGATTTAATAATGTTTTTGTTTTAGATCACAATTCTAATTTAAACATCTGTTAAACCAATGACTGAATATAAAATGGATGGATCAGAATCAAGCGTTTATAATTTAATAACAGAATTATGTGAACACATGGTTTCTGGCACCAAGATCAACACAGATGTAGCAGTTAAACATCTTCGTTGCAAGGCTTATGAAATATTGCTATCCAAAAAAGTTCCAGTTAATGGTAAATATATATGTTTTCTAATCTTATATACAGTATCTTAAGAAGTTGTCTACAAATGCAAACATTTGTCGGTTAGTTCATGTTTGCTCTTAATGCCTAAAATACAAATTTTACATCCACTATGTTTATCACAATTGAAGAAAACAATGATTTCAGATGCAAATGTATGCCTTAAAGATAACAAAGATCCATTCTGTGAGATACTTGCATGGGAGTATCTCTTAATACATAAATATAAAAAACCGAAACAAGCTGAGGAATTGCACAAATGTTTGGAATCATTGGAGAATTCTACACATTTAAAACCAGAGAGTTTAAAAAATATAATGACATTTCTAGTGCAGCTGAAAGAAATTCCTGAAGAGACAAGTAATATGGTAAGCACATTTCAGTATGAAATTAACTTGTTAAGACCGTGAATTTTATTGTATTAGAAAACGTAAACAAGTTTCTAGTTTCAATTATTCATGTGATATTTCAGCTCGTACTATGACCAATCACATACTGCGAATGTATTTTATTCAAAACTTGTTCGGTACATGATTGGTCATAGTACGAGCTGAACATTTTCCAATAATTGAATTGAATTGAATTGAATTGTTTCTTGACGAAACTAGTACAAGGTAAGTCAAGCTTTATGTTGTACTAAATTCATCAAGAGCAATATTTTTAAATAAATAAGAAATTAAACAGTTTTAGATACTGAGGATGTAGATTTTCTGTCAAGAAACTTGAACAAGTTTCAAATATTCATGTGTCATATTTAGCTAGTACTATGACCACTCATGTCTTGAATAAAACACATACTTGTTGAATTGTATTGTTTCTTGACGAAACTAGTACAATGTACGTCAAGCTTTATGTTGTACTAAATTCGTCAAGAGCAATATTTTTAAATAAATAAGAAATTAAACAGTTATAGATTCTGAGGATGTAGATTTTCTGTCAAGAAACTTGAACAAGTTTCAAATATTCATGTATCATATTTAGCTAGTACTATGACCACTCATGTCTTGAATAAAAGACATACTTGTTGAATTGTATTGTTTCTTGACGAAACTAGTACAATGTATGTCAAGCTTTATGTTGTACTAAATTCAAGAGCAATATTTTTAAATAAATAAGAAATTAAACAGTTTTAGATACTGAGGATGTAGATTTTCTATCAAGAAACTTGAACAAGTTCCAAATATTCATGTGTCATATTTAGCTAGTACTATGACCACTCATGTCTTGAATAAAAGGCATACTTGTTGAATTGTATTGTTTCTTGATGAAACTAGTACAATGTACGTCAAACTTTATGTTGTACTAAATTCGTCAAGAGCAATATTTTTAAATAAATAAGAAGTTAATCAGTTTTAGATTCTGAGAATGTAGATTTTTTGTCAAGATATTTGAACATGTTTCAATTATTCATGTGCCATATTTAGCTGGTACTATGATTACTCATGTCTTGAATAAAAGGCATACTTGTTGAATTGTATTGTTTCTTGACGAAACTAGTACAATGTATGTCAAGCTTTACGTTGTACTAAATTCGTCAAGAGTAATATTTTTAAATAAATAAGAAATTAAACAGTTTTAGATTCTGAGGTTGTAGATTTTCTGTCAAGAAACTTGAACAAGTTTCAAATATTCATGTGTCATATTTAGCTAGTACTATGACCACTCATGTCTTGAATAAAAGACATACTTGTTGAATTGTATTGTTTCTTGACGAAACTAGTACAATGTATGTCAAGCTTTATGTTGTACTAAATTCAAGAGCAATATTTTTAAATAAATAAGAAATTAAACAGTTTTAGATTCTGAGGATGTAGATTTTCTGTCAAGAAAAACTTGGACAAGTTTCAATTATTCATGTGCCATATTTAGCTAGTACTATGATGACTCATGCCTTGACTAAAAGGAATACTTGTTGAATTGTATTATTTCTTGACGAAACTAGTACAATGTACGTCAAACTTTATGTTGTACTAAATTCGTCAAGAGCAATATTTTTAAATAAATAAGAAATTAAACAGTTTTAGATTCTGAGGATGTTGATTTTCTGTCAAGTAACTTGAACAAGTTTTAATTATTCATGTGCCATATTTAGCAAGTACTATGACCACTCATGTCTTGAATAAAAGGCATACTTGTTGAATTGTATTGTTTCTTGACGAAACTAGTACAATGTACGTTAAGCTTTATGTTGTACTAAATTCGTCAAGAGCTTTTTTTTAAATAAATAAGAAATTAAACAGTTTTAGATACTGAGGATGTAGATTTTCTGTCAAGAAACTTGAACAAGTTCCAAATATTCATGTGTCATATTTAGCTAGTACTATGACCACTCGTGTCTTGAATAAAAGACATGCTTGTTGAATTGCATTGTTTCTTAACGAAAATAGTACTATGTACGTTAAGCTTTATGTTGTACTAAATTCGTCAAGAGCAATATTTTTAAATAAATAAGAAATTAAACAGTTTTAGATGCTGAGGATGTAGATTTTCTGTCAAGAAACTTGAACAAGTTTCAAATATTCATGTGTCATATTTAGCTAGTACTATGACCACTCATGTCTTGAATAAAAGTCATACTTGTTGAATTGTATTGTTTCTTGACGAAACTAGTACAATGTACGTCAAGCTTTATGTTGTACTAAATTCGTCAAGAGCAATATTTTTAAATAAATAAGAAATTAAACAGTTTTAGATTCTGAGGATGTAGATTTTCTGTCAAGGAAAACTTGAACAAGTTTCAATTATTCATGTGTCATATTTAGCTAGTACTATGACCACTCATGTCTTGAATAAAAGGCATGCTTGTTGAATTGTATTGTTTCTTGACGAAACTAGTACAATGTACGTCAAGCTTTATGTTGTACTAAATTCGTCAAGAGCAATATTTTTAAATAAATAAGAAATTAAACAGTTTTAGATACTGAGGATGTAGATTTTCTATCAAGAAACTTGAACAAGTTCCAAATATTCATGTGTCATATTTAGCTAGTACTATGACCACTCATGTCTTGAATAAAAGGCATACTTGTTGAATTGTATTGTTTCTTGATGAAACTAGTACAATGTACGTCAAACTTTATGTTGTACTAAATTCGTCAAGAGCAATATTTTTAAATAAATAAGAAGTTAATCAGTTTTAGATTCTGAGAATGTAGATTTTTTGTCAAGATATTTGAACATGTTTCAATTATTCATGTGCCATATTTAGCTGGTACTATGAGTACTCATGTCTTGAATAAAAGGCATACTTGTTGAATTGTATTGTTTCTTGACGAAACTAGTACAATGTATGTCAAGCTTTACGTTGTACTAAATTCGTCAAGAGTAATATTTTTAAATAAATAAGAAATTAAACAGTTTTAGATTCTGAGAATGTAGATTTTCTATCAAGAAATGTGAACAAGTTTCAATTATTCATGTGCCATATTTAGCTAGTACTATGATTACTCATGTCTTGAATAAAAGGCATAGATGTTGAATTGTATGGTTTCTTGACGAAACTAGTACAATGTACGTCAAACTTTATGCTGTACTAAATTCATCAAGAGCAATATTTTTAAATAATAAGAAATTAAACAGTTTTAGATTCTAAGGATGTAGATTTTCTGTCAAGAAACTTGAGCAAGTTTCAATTATTCATGTGTCATATTTAGGTAGTACTATGACCACTCATGTCTTGAATAAAAGGCATGCTTGTTGAATTGCATTGTTTCTTGACGAAATTAGTACAATGTACGTCAAGCTTTATGTTGTACTAAATTAGTCAAGAGCAATATTTTTAAATAAATAGGAAATTAAACAGTTTTAGATTCTGAGAATGTAGATTTTCTGTCAAGAAACGTGAACAAGTTTCAATTATTCATTTGTCATATTTAGCTAGTACTATGACCACTCACGTCTTGAATAAAAGGCATACTTGTTGAATTGTATTGTTTCTTGACGAAACTAGTACAATGTATGTCAAGCTTTATGTTGTACTAAATTCGTCAAGAACAATATTTTTAAATAAATAAGAAATTAAACAGTTTTAGATTCTGAGGATGTAGATTTTCTGTCAAGAAACTTGAACAAGTTTCAATTATTCATGTGCCATATTTAGCTAGTACTATGACCACTCATGTCTTGAATAAAAGGCATACTTGTTGAATTGTATTGTTTCATGACGAAACTAGTACAATGTACGTCAAGCTCTACGTTGTACTAAATTCGTCAAGAGCAATATTTTTAAATAATAAGAAATTAAACAGTTTTAGATTCTGAGGATGTAGATTTTCTGTCAAGAAACTTGAACAAGTTTCAATTATTCATGTGCCATATTTAGCTAGTACTATGACCACTCATGTCTTGAATAAAAGGCATGCTTGTTGAATTGCATTGTTTCTTGACGAAATTAGTACTATGTACGTCAAGCTTTATGTTGTACTAAATTCGTCAAGAGCAATATTTTTAAATAAATAAGAAATTAAACAGTTTTAGATTCTGAGAATGTAGATTTTCTGTCAAGAAACGTGAACAAGTTTCAATTATTCATTTGTCATATTTAGCTAGTACTATGACCACTCACGTCTTGAATAAAAGGCATACTTGTTGAATTGTATTGTTTCTTGACGAAACTAGTACAATGTTCGTCAAGCTTTACGTTGTACTAAATTCGTCAAGAACAATATTTTTAAATAAATAAGAAATTAAACAGTTTTAGATTCTGAGGATGTAGATTTTCTGTCAAGAAACTTGAACAAGTTTCAAATATTCATGTGTCATATTTAGCTAGTACTATGACCACTCATGTCTTGAATAAAAGGCATACTTGTTGAATTGTATTGTTTCTTGACGAAACTAGTACAATGTATGTCAAGCTTTATGTTGTACTAAATTCGTCAAGAACAATATTTTTAAATAAATAAGAAATTAAACAGTTTTAGATTCTGAGGATGTAGATTTTCTGTCAAGAAACTTGAACAAGTTTCAATTATTCATGTGCCATATTTAGCTAGTACTATGACCACTCATGTCTTGAATAAAAGGCATACTTGTTGAATTGTATTGTTTCATGACGAAACTAGTACAATGTACGTCAAGCTCTACGTTGTACTAAATTCGTCAAGAGCAATATTTTTAAATAATAAGAAATTAAACAGTTTTAGATTCTGAGGATGTAGATTTTCTGTCAAGAAACTTGAACAGGTTTCAATTATTCATGTGCCATATTTAGCTAGTACTATGACCACTCATGTCTTGAATAAAAGGCATGCTTGTTGAATTGCATTGTTTCTTGACGAAATTAGTACTATGTACGTCAAGCTTTATGTTGTACTAAATTCGTCAAGAGCAATATTTTTAAATAAATAAGAAATTAAACAGTTTTAGATTCTGAGAATGTAGATTTTCTGTCAAGAAACGTGAACAAGTTTCAATTATTCATTTGTCATATTTAGCTAGTACTATGACCACTCACGTCTTGAATAAAAGGCATACTTGTTGAATTGTATTGTTTCTTGACGAAACTAGTACAATGTTCGTCAAGCTTTACGTTGTACTAAATTCGCCAAGAACAATATTTTTAAATAAATAAGAAATTAAACAGTTTTAGATTCTGAGGATGTAGATTTTCTGTCAAGAAACTTGAACAAGTTTCAATTATTCATGTGTCATATTTAGCTAGTACTATGACCACTCATTTCTTGAATAAAAGGCATGCTTGTTGAATTGCATTGTTTCTAGACGAAATTAGTACTATGTACGTTCAAGCTTTATGTTGTACTATATTCGTCAAGAGCAATATTTTTAAATAAATAAGAAATTAAACAGTTTTAGATACTGAGGATGTAGATTTTCTGTCAAGAAACTTGACCAAGTTTCAAATATTCATGTGTCATATTTAGCTAGTACTATGACCACTCATGTCTTGAATAAAAGGCATACTTGTTGAATTGTATTGTTTCTTGACGAAACTAGTACAATGTACGTCAAGCTTTACGTTATACTAAATTCGTCAAGAGTAATATTTTTAAATAAATAAGAAATTAAACAGTTTTAGATTCTGAGGATGTAGATTTTCTGTCAAGAAACTTCAGCAAGTTTCAATTATTCATGTGTCATATTTAGGTAGTACTATGACCACTCATGTCTTGAATAAAAGGCATGCTTGTTGAATTGCATTGTTTCTTGACGAAATTAGTACAATGTACATCAAGCTTTATGTTGTACTAAATTCGTCAAGAGCAATATTTTTAAATAAATAAGAAATTAAACAGTTTTAGATACTGAGGATGTAGATTTTCTGTCTGGAAACTTGAACAAGTTTCAATTATTCATGTGCCATGTTTAGCTAGTACTATGATTACTCATGTCTTGAATAAAAGACATACTTGTTGAATAGTATTATTTCTTGACGAAACTAGTACAATGTACGTCAAGGTTTATGTTGTACTAAATTCATCAAGAGCAATATTTTTAAATAAATAAGAAATTAAACAGTTTTATATTCTGAGGATGTAGATTTTCTGTCAAGAAACTTGAACAAGTTTCAATTATTCATGTGTCATATTTAGGCAGTACTATGCCCACTCATCTCTTGAATAAAAGGCATACTTGTTGAATTGTATTGTTTCTTGACGAAACTAGTACAATGTACGTCAAGCTTTATGTTGTACTAAATTCGTCAAAAGCAATATTTTTAAATAAATAAGAAATTAAACAGTTTTAGATTCTGAGGTTGTAGATTTTCTGTCAAGAAACTTGAACAAATTTTAAATATTCATGTGTCATATTTAGCTAGTACTATGACCACTCATGTCTTGAATAAAAGACATACTTGTTGAATTGTATTGTTTCTTGACGAAACTAGTACAATGTACGTCAAGCTTTATGTTGTACTAAATTCGTTAAGAGCAATATTTTTAAATAAATAAGAAATTAAACAGTTTTAGATTCTGAGGATGTAGATTTTCTGTCAAGAAACTTCAGCAAGTTTCAATTATTCATGTGTCATATTTAGGTAGTACTATGACCACTCATGTCTTGAATAAAAGGCATGCTTGTTGAATTGCATTGTTTCTTGACGAAATTAGTACAATGTACATCAAGCTTTATGTTGTACTAAATTCGTCAAGAGCAATATTTTTAAATAAATAAGAAATTAAACAGTTTTAGATACTGAGGATGTAGATTTTCTGTCTGGAAACTTGAACAAGTTTCAATTATTCATGTGCCATGTTTAGCTAGTACTATGATTACTCATGTCTTGAATAAAAGACATACTTGTTGAATAGTATTATTTCTTGACGAAACTAGTACAATGTACGTCAAGGTTTATGTTGTACTAAATTCATCAAGAGCAATATTTTTAAATAAATAAGAAATTAAACAGTTTTATATTCTGAGGATGTAGATTTTCTGTCAAGAAACTTGAACAAGTTTCAATTATTCATGTGTCATATTTAGGCAGTACTATGCCCACTCATCTCTTGAATAAAAGGCATACTTGTTGAATTGTATTGTTTCTTGACGAAACTAGTACAATGTACGTCAAGCTTTATGTTGTACTAAATTCGTCAAAAGCAATATTTTTAAATAAATAAGAAATTAAACAGTTTTAGATTCTGAGGTTGTAGATTTTCTGTCAAGAAACTTGAACAAATTTTAAATATTCATGTGTCATATTTAGCTAGTACTATGACCACTCATGTCTTGAATAAAAGACATACTTGTTGAATTGTATTGTTTCTTGACGAAACTAGTACAATGTACGTCAAGCTTTATGTTGTACTAAATTCGTTAAGAGCAATATTTTTAAATAAATAAGAAATTAAACAGTTTTAGATTCTGAGGTTGTAGATTTTCTGTCTAGAAACTTGAACAAGTTCCAAATATTCATGTGTCATATTTAGCTAGTACTATGACTACTCATGTCTTGAATAAAAGGCATGCTTGTTGAATTGCATTGTTTCTTGACGAAATTAGTACAATGTACGTCAAGCTTTATGTTGTACTAGATTCGACAAGAGCAATATTTTTAAATAAATAAGAATTTAAACAGTTTTAGATTCTGAGGATGTAGATTTTCTGTCAAGAAACTTGAACAAGTTTCAAATATTCATGTGTCATATTTAGCTAGTACTATGGCCACTCATGTCTTGAATAAAAGGCATGCTTGTTGAATTGCATTGTTTCTTGACGAAATTAGTACTATGTACGTCAAGCTTTATGTTGTACTAAATTCGTCAAGAGCAATATTTTTAAATAAATAAGAAATTAAACAGTTTTAGATACTGAGGATGTAGATTTTCTGTCAAGAAACTTGAACAAGTTTCAAATATTCATGTGTCATATTTAGCTAGTACTATGACAACTCATGTCTTGAATAAAATGCATACTTGTTGAATTGTATTGTTTCTTGACGAAACTAGTACAATGTACGTCAAGCTTTATGTTGTACTAAATTCGTCAAAAGCAATATTTTTAAATAAATAAGAAATTAAACAGTTTTAGATTCTGAAGATGTAGATTTTCTGTCAAGAAACTTGAACAAGTTTCAATTATTCATGTGCCATGTTTAGCTAGTACTATGATTACTCATATCTCGAATAAAATGCATACTTGTTGAATTGTATTGTTTCTTGACGAAACTAGTACAATGTACGTCAAGTCTTATGTTGTACTAAATTCGTCAAGAGCAATATTTTTAAACAAATAAGAAATTAAACAGTTTTAGATTCTGAGGATGTAGATTTTCTGTCAAGAAAAACTTGAACAAGTTTCAATTATTCATGTGTCATATTTAGGTAGTACTATGCCCACTCATGTCTTGAATAAAAGGCATATTTGTTGAATTGTATTGTTTCTTGACGAAACTAGTACAATGTTCGTCAAGCTTTACGTAATACTAAATTCGCCAAGAACAATATTTTTAAATAAATAAGAAATTAAACAGTTTTAGATTCTGAGGATGTAGATTTTCGATCAAGAAACTTGAACAAGTTTCAATTATTCATGTGTCATATTTAGCTAGTACTATGACCACTCATGTCTTGAATAAAAGGCATACTTGTTGAATTGTATTGTTTCTTGATGAAACTAGTACAATGTACGTCAAACTTTATGTTGTACTAAATTCGTCAAGAGCAATATTTTTAAATAAATAAGAAATTAAACAGTTTTAGATTCTGAGGTTGTAGATTTTCTGTCAAGAAACTTGCACAAGTTTCAATTATTCATGTGTCATATTTAGCTAGTACTATGATTACTCATGTCTTGAATAAAAGGCATACTTGTTGAATTGTATTGTTTCTTGATGAAACTAGTACAATGTACGTCAAGCTTTACGTTGTACTAAATTCGTCATGAGTAATATTTTTAAATAAATAAGAAATTAAACAGTTTTAGATTCTGAGGATGTAGATTTTCTGTCAAGAAACTATAACAAGTTTCAATGATTCATGTGCCATATTTAGCTAGTACTATGACCACTCATGTCCTGAATAAAAGGCATACTTGTACTATGACTAATCAGCACTATGTGATTGGTCATAGTACGAGCTAAAATAACACATGAATAATTAAAACTAAAAACTTATCTAGTACAAAGTAACTGAACATAGCATATGAATACTTGACACTACAAGTTTCTTGACGAGTCTAGTATAACGCAATTCAAGCTGCCAATCTAATATATGATTTTTTTTTTCAGAAATCAAGTTTGCATAGTTCATTTTATAAAATCTACAATACCAACCAATTTAGACTACCATCAAATTTGTATTTAAGCAATGGCAAGTTGAAAAATATTACATTTCAACTACCCAAGAATGCGTTTAGAGAAACATTTATACAAAATTTAATTCCGTTACACGTTCAGACGTCTAGGGAAACATTTTGTTCTGATTCGACTGAGGAAAATAAGAGTGGCAAACCGGAGAGTACAGTAATTATAAAGAATGGTGAGTATTATCATTTTGCCCTGCTTCTCCCTTCCCTTCTCCCTCAATCTTTTTTCCACTTTCTGCACCTCCTCTTTTTCTCTCGAACTCCCTCTTTCCACTGCACATGTGCCGTACCTCCAATTCGCCATTTCTCTCGTCACCTTGTCTTCTTCATCTACCAACTTCACTAGCTCGTCCAATTTATCCAGCACTTGCCTTCTACCCTCTTCTTTTCACTCTGCATCTCTTTTCATAGATCCATCATCTGTATAATTTGTTTCAGCTTCTCTTCCCTCCAATTTATTCGTCTCTTTTTAATCTTAATATCTTCGCCATATTTTACTTCTCCCTCGTTTTCTTCATCTCTCTGCCAGTTTTTCTATCACCTCCCACATTCTTTTTAGAACCTTCATTCTCCCCCTTCTTCACCTGCTCTGGCATCAGCATCCCTAATTTGTTTTCTTTCGTCCGTTTGCGCGTCCTTTTTAATTTTAGTGCGGTTATATTAGATTAAATATATGTATACAATTTTAGCAATTAGGACACAGTATATTCTATATATACATCATTATATGGAATTATATTAATATTGCAGGTATTCTCAAACGAAAGATTTTTTAAGAAATACTTCACATTATTCTCTCTTGCTGTGGACTACAATAGCAGTTGAAAATAGATGATCAGAAACTGTAAAATATGCAAACAATGCTATAATACCACCATGTATTATCATAAACAAATTTGAATAAAACCATATTTATTTATATCTTGTATTTAGTGTAAAATTGTAGTATTTGTGTCAAGTTTAAAAAAATAATATTGAATTTAGGTAAAGGTTTAAAGAGTTCAATTATCTTTAATAGTATTTCATAAGGTTGCTGTAACTTCACAGCAACCCTATGAAATACTATTAAAAGTTGATTTAACTGCTTCCTTTACTGGTGGAGATTATTGTGGGGTAGCCCTATAACGTTAGATAATAATATCATTTATAGAGTATGGTTTGTTATAAATTTATACATAAAAGTATAATACTATTACAGTAAATCTGAAAAAAAGACAATAATTTGATGTTTTATATTTTTTATTATTACTTTATCATATGAAGGACTATGATAAATTTTTCGACTACATTTTCGGGAAAGCTACTAAATTTTAGCATGTGACTATTATCTCATGTAACTGTTGATTTTTGATGGAAATTTGCTTGGGGGAGGTTCATGTATACCACCTACTACAAATGTCTGATTTTGAAAAATAATCTACACATCACTTTATCATACATATCTGGATAGTTTGTTCACATAGTCCTGATCCAGGACTATCATATGTATGATAATAATACCTAGGAAACCAAGGCTTAAATGATGCGAATAACTTTTTCAAATTCAAATTAATATTATATACACTACTGATATTGTTGTATTAGATCTGACCTTATTGGACATGCATATTATTAATTTTAATTTCAGAACCACAAATAAACTTATGGGACATGGCTTTAAACACCAAGTATACTGATTTGCGAACATGGGAAACTCTAAGAGATCCAACCCCACTAAAAGAGCCGCTATTTCTAATGGAATCATCATCAATGCAATATTATCACTATCGCATGCAAATGTTGGATCCATTCAACTCGGAAGTGCCCACTAGGTGTATCAGCCATGACGAATTTAAAGCTGATGTAAAAAATTTATTAGGTAAAAACATGGACGAAGAAATAGATACAAATTTAACAATAGTACATTTATTTGTACGTTAAATTTAAATTATTTTTGGTTTTCCAAATTTGATGGCGTGTGTTAAATGCAACACGTTTCATCATTTTATATTCGAAAAGACTAAAAAAAAATAACATAAAATCTCTTAAACCAAATATTCTACTCTCCTCTGGCAGTTATTAATCAGCAAATCAAACAGAAGATCAAAAGGCCGTTTTTTGATCTTCTGTTTGTTTCGGTTGGTTGACTTTATATATCTTGTTGAAGATCTAATACAAAATTATTTGGGTTGTACTGCTTTCTATTCTCTTACAAATGTTGGCTATTATTTTTATCTCTTGCCAGTTCTTCAAGTGATATCAAGTAAAATATGCTCTTACATTTTGCATCCTATATAATTCTGTAAAACCACTAAACCAGCGTTTATTTTCAGTTGGAATAGTAGCACATATATTCGAACGTAATGAATTCGGTGAAATATCATTGATGCCAGCTGTTTCTGTGAATGGTTTATCCCACACAGCTCTAAAGACATATTGCGAGCAAATGATATTTTGTGGGCATTGCTATGGGGCTTTGTCAGACATGGTGGGCCAGAAGAAACAACCTGGGTATATTTTTGCGGTAAGATATTGTACTGTTAATAAAATGCACCAAGCCCATCTTAGTCTCAAATTGTAGAGAATTTAATCTAGTTTAAAAATGCTTAGAACGGTCTTTATCGAAAACGTGCTCATTCATGGTCAAAATGGGAAGAAACTGAAAAAATAGAAAAAATGTATCAGTTTCTGAGATATTCAAAAGTATTCCGGAGGGCTCCCGAGGTCGAAAACTTGGATTTTGCATCTCAGGCACATCCCATACATGAAAAAAAACTAACTACCCCCACGGTTACAAGGACTAAAATAGAGCTTTCACACTAATAATTTAAAAAACCTATTAATTACATACATCATTATTTTTCAGGATTAGCATGACTAATAATTCCTACTAATACTCGTTATAAAAGTAGAAAAAAAAGTAATTTCAACAAGGGAAGATTGTTTAAAAATTATTATTTTATTATAATAACAATACTATTTTTAATTTTTTGATCCTGCTGGATGTGGTAATTTCATTTTAATCCAACATTTATTATTGACTACTCACCTCTCAATTTTTTGTATTTATTTCTCCATTTTTATTTCAAATCTCTCTATTGAGTCAATAAGTAAATAATTTGACATGTACAAATAATATTCAAAGAGATAGTAGATACTTGAGTTATTTCCATTTTATGGAAGACTCTTAGTTAAAATCACCTCTCAATAAGTAAATCAATTGACATGTACAATTAATATTCAAAGAGATAGGAGATACTTCCATTGATTTCTTTCCTTTTTATAGAAGGAACTTAAAATTAAATCACCTCTCAAATTAATAATAATTTATTTATTTAGTAGTAGCCTCAACTCATTACAACCTCTTTCTATTTAAGGCTTTATATGAGAGTATCCGAAAATACCTGAATCTATACAGAGTAGCTGCACTGTCTCTACCCAATTCCAAAGGATTAATAAAACAACATGATCATATAAGCAAACTATCATCACAACTGCGAATACTTTGCTCGATAAGCAAAGTTGGTCCATTTGCAGAACCAAACACTTTGATGCATAACAGTGTAAGGCTATTAAACTCACTTAATCAGTACGAAAAAGATGTACTGAAAACAAGCGATGCAATGATAGTCAATTCCGTTTTGTACAAGTGTTTACAAGTATATTTCAGGTAATTTAAAAATCAATAAGTCGCCATCAATTTTATCCGATGTATAATTTCAGTATGTTTCTACGTCAGTGGATACTTGAAGGTGTTACTGTTGATCCACACAACGAATTCTTTATAACAGTCGATAAATATTTGCCTGCAAGAGGACGAACTTATTGGACTAGGAGTTATATGATCCAACAAGAATTTGTTCCGGAGTTTTTGGAGAGTTTGAAAGTGCGCATTTTGAATTGTGGCAAAGCTATGAATTTGCTAAAATTATGTGTTCCTAATGTAAGTATTTAGACATGAAATACTTTTTTAAATTTGAATTTTTAATTCTTAGAATATTGTTTTTTGTTTATTTCCTGATTTTAATCTGGGATTAGTATATGAGATTATATATTTACTTTCCCACTGCTAAGTATTGTATTGCGAAAAATTCGAATTGCTACTTTTGACTTTTCTTTAAGTTTCATGACTAATGTAAATGAACTATTTTTATATGCATGTGTGGATGTATGTATGTTTAAATTAAGTTTAAATTAAAATTGCGCGAAAATGACTGCATGGAATAAAACCAAATTGGGGCTGTTAGCACTATAGAACGGACGCTGTAGAATTTAAGCTAAATCTGCCAAAAATACAATTATAATTTCTCTGATTATACCTGCCATTCTTCTGATTATACCTGTCATTCTTCTGATTATACCTGTCATTCTTCTGATTATACCTGTCATTCTTCTGATTATACCTGTCATTCTTCTGATTATACCTCACATTCTTTTGATTATATCTCTCGTTTACTAATATTTTTCATTTCTCATACTAGGTCCATAATTGATTACATCTCATTTCTCAGATTATGTAAATGAAACATAATCTAAGAAATTAGTTCTTAGATTATGTTTCATTTTTCAGATAAAATTTCTCATTAATCTAATTGTCTTTTATTTATCTTATTATGTATATCTCACATTTTTTGATAACATTTCACATTTCACTCATACAAGTATACAGTTTTTTTTTGTGATATCTCACACATCCATGTTTACACATACATCTATATTTCCCTGACTATATTTCACCTTTTTTTTATAACAAAATCTTCCAAAAATACTATTATAATTTGTTTAATTATGCCTTTCATTCTTCTAAATATACCACTCATTCTTCTGACTATATCTCTCATGTGCCTTAATATTTCTCCCTAATCAGTTATGGGTTTAATAAGAGAAATGAGAAATATTAAGGTACATGAGAGATAATCCAAAGTATGATTGGTATAATTAGAAGAATGAAAGGCATAATTAGACAAATTATAATTGTATTTTTGGAAGATCTCATTTCTCAGAGTATATCTCATTTCTTATATTGTTTAATTTCTCAGATAAAATCTCCCATTAATCTAAATATGTCTCTTATTATGCTTTCTCTTATTATATCTCACATTTTTCCGATAACATTTCATATTTCACTGATAATATACATATCTATGTTTACATCTCTCTTTCCCTGACTATATTTCACCTTTTTTGTTAAATCTCTAGTTTCTTTGACCATGTTTCAGATTTGTGTGACTCATTTCTCTGATTGTATGGAATATTTCTCACATTTTGCTGATCATACTCTGCTCAAGTCTGCTTATTTCTCGCATGTATCTGTCTATAGCTTGTATTTAGCTAATTATATCTCACAGTATCAAAATTTATTTTTCTCCGTTTTTCTTTAAAACTTCTTCAAATTAACATGCAAATTGCTGTTATTATATTTTTTCTGATTAAAACCCTCATTTCGCTGATTATTTCTCTAATATAATAGTAATGTTTTATTGCCCAACAGGACTAATCGTAATTATAGGACAACAATAAATAGTATTAAGTAGTTTATTTTTCTGAATATATCTTTCATTTCTCTGACTATGTATTACATTTCACTGAAACCCACTTTTTCCGATTATATCTTATATTTTCAGTAGAGAAATGCAATTATATTTAAAAATACAAGATTTAAACAGAGATATGTGAGATATATTTAGAGATGTACGACGTACGTATTTTTGAAAATTTATAATCATTTGTTTTTCAGAATATTTTTCACATATCTCTGATTATACATCAAATTTAACAGAGTATAGCTTATATTTCACTGATCTTATTTTTAATATCTGATTATAACCTGAGAATATACCCGAATATCTCTAATGTTTCTGATTATAACTCCTATTTATCAAATTATCTATCATTTCTCTGATGATGCCCTGCATATATTCAGTATTTCTCTTATTAGAGACATAATAAGAGAAATACTGAATAATTATGATTATGCTAGCAGACATCAGGCATTGGATCTCTTATTTGTCTGATTACCCCCTACATTATTCTGATTATTTCTCTAACATCTTTGGTTATGTCTTTAATGTCACTGATTATATACATAATTTCTCTGATTTATATAGATATTTTCACGTTTTTTTGTTTATTAAATCATCGGTTTCTTTGACTATATTTCACATATACCTACAATTTTTGAAATATTTTTCACATTTCTCCAATTATCAACAGATAAACGCGACTTATATTTTGAAAAATATGAAAAGGGAGATATATTATCATTGATTATATGTCTCATTGGTCTTGATATATATTACTAATTACTCAATTTCTCTTTCGATTATAAACCACATATCTCCAATTATATATTATATTTTCAGAGGAATATCAGATATATTATCATATTTCTCTGATTAAAACCCACATTTTCAGGAGAGAAACACGTCCTATATTTTGAAAAATAGAAGATATAATCAGAGAAATATGAAATATATTATCATTGATTATATCTCTCATTTGTCTGACTATAAATTACTAATTTCTCTGATTATAACCCACATTTCTTTCGATTATATCTCATATTTTCAGCAGAGAAATGCGACTTATATTTTGAAAAATTAATAAGATATAATAGGAGATATATGAGATATATATATTATCATTGATTATATCTGTCATTTGTTTAACAATAGATTACTAATTTTTCTGATTAAAACCCACATTTCTGCCGTTATTTCTCACATTTTCAGCAGAGAAACACGTCCTATATTTTGAAAAATAGAAGATATAATCGGAGAAATATGAAATATATTATCATTGATTATATCTCTCATTTGTCTGTTTATAGATTACTAATTTCTCTGATTAAAACCCACATTTATTCGATTATATCTCACATTATCAGTAGCGAATCGCGACTTTGAAAAATAGAAGATATAATCAAAGAAATATGAGATATATTATCATTGATTATATCTGTCATTTGTCTAATAATAGATGATTACTAATTTCTCTGATTAAACCCACATTTCTGCCGTTATTTCTCACATTTTCAGCTGAGAAACGTGTCCTATATTTTGAAAAATAGAAGATATAATCAGAGAAATATGAAATATATTATCATTTATTATATCTCTCATTTGTCTGACTATAGATTACTAATTTCTCTGATTAAAACCCACATTTCTTCGATTATATCTCACATTTTCAGCCTCTGCTTACGCGACTTATATTTTGAAAAATAGAAGATATAATCAGAGAAATATGAGTTATATTATCATTGATTATATCTGTCACTTATCTAACAATAGATGATTACTAATTTCTCTGATTAAACTCACATTTCAGCCGTTATTTCTCACATTTTCAGCAGAGAAACACGTCCTATATTTTGAAAAATAGAAGATATAATCAGAGAAATATGAAATATATTATCATTGATTATATCTTTCATTTGTCTGACTATAGATTACTAATTTCTCTGCTTAAAACCCACACTTCTTCGATTATAGCTCACATTTTCAGCAGAGAAACGCGACTATTTTGAAAAATAGAAGATATAATCAGAGAAATATGAGATATATTATGATTGATTATATCTGTCATTTGTCTAACAATAGATTACTAATTTCTCTGATTAAACCGCACGTTTCTTCAGTTATATCTCACATTTACAGCAGAGAAACGCGACTTATATTTGTCAAAATGTAAGTCAAGTTTCGAGAGATGTAATCATAGTAAGGTGATAGATAGTTAGATATTGTAGAGACATAATCAATGTATATTTTGCAAAATAGAAGATATAATCAGAGAAATATGAGAAATATTATCATTGATTATATTTGTCATTTGTCTAACAATAGATTAATAATTTCTCTGATTAAAACCCACATTTCTTCGATTATATCTCAAATTTTTAGCAGAGGAACGTGACTTATGTTTTGTAAAATAGAAGATATAATCAGAGAAATATGAGATATATTATCATTGATTATATCTGTCATTTGTCCAACAATAGATAATTACTAATTTCTCTGATTAAATCCCACATTTCTGCCGTTAATTCTCACATTTTCAGCAGAAAAACACGTTCTATATTTTGAAAAATAGAAGATACAATCACAGAAATATGAAATATATTATCATTGATTATATCTCTCATTTGTCTGACTATAGATTACTAATTTCGCTGATTAAAACCCACATTTCTTCGATTACATCTCATATTTTCAGCAAAGAAACGGGACTTGTATTTTGAAAAAATAGAAGATATAATCAGAGAAATATGAGATATATTATCATTGATTATATATGTCTGTTGTCTATCAATAGATTACTAATTTCTCTAATTAAAACCCACATTTCTGCCGTTATTTCTCACATTTTCAGCAGAGAAATACGTCTTATATTTTGAAAAATAGAAGATATAATCAGAGAAATATGAAATATATTATCATTGATTATCTCTCTCATTTGTCTGACTATAGATTACTAATTTCTCTGGTTAAAACCTAAATTTCTTCGATTATATCTCACATTGTCACACGTATTATATTTTGAAAATAGAAGATATAATCAGAGAAATATGAGATATATTATCATTGATTATATCTGTCATTGGTCCAACAATAGATAATTACTAATTTCTCTGATTAAATCCCACATTTCTGCCGTTAATTCTCACATTTTCAGCAGAGAAACACGTCAGAAATATGAAATATATTATCATTGATTATATCCCTCAATTGTCTGACTATAGATTACTAATTTCTCTGATTAATCCCCACATTTCTTCGATTATATCTCACATTTTCAGAAGAAAAACGCAACTTATATTTTGAAAAATAGAAGATTTAATCAGAGAAATATGAAATATATTATCATTGATTATATCTCTCATTTGTCTGACTATAGATTACTAATTTCTCTGATTAAAACCCAAATTTCTTCGATTATATCTCACATTTTCAGCAGAAAAACGCAACTTATATTTTGAAAAATAGAAGATATAATCAGAGAAATATGAGATATATTATCATTGATTATATCTGTCATTTGTCTAAAAATAGATGATTACTAATTTCTCTGATTAAACCCACATTTCTGCCGTTATTTCTCACATTTTCAGCAGAGAAACGCGTTCTATATTTTGAAAAATAGAAGATATAATCAGAGAAATATTAAATATATTATCATTGATTATATTTCTCATTTATCTGACTATAGATTACTAATTTCTCTGATTAAAACCCACACTTCTTCGATTATATCTCACATTTTCAGCAGAGAAACACGTCTTATATTTTGAAAAATAGAAGATTTAATCAGAGAAATATGAAATATATTATCATTGATTATATCTCTCATTTGTCTGACTATAGATTACTAATTTCTCTGATTAGAACCCACATTTATTCGATTATATCTCACATTATCAGTAGCGAATCGCGACTTGTATTTTGAAAAATAGAAGATATAATCAAAGAAATATGAGATATATTATCATTGATTATATCTGTCATTTGTCTAATAATAGATGATTACTAATTTCTCTGATTAAACCCACATTTCTGCCGTTATTTCTCACATTTTCAGCAGAGAAACGTGTCCTATATTTTGAAAAATAGAAGATATAGTCAGAGAAATATGATCATTGATTATATCTGTCATTTGTCTAATAATACATTACTAATTTCTCTGATTAAAACTCACATTTCTTCGATTATATCTCACATTTTCAGCCTCTGCTTACGCGACTTATATTTTGAAAAATAGAAGATATAATCAGAGAAATATGAGTTATATTATCATTGATTATATCTGTCACTTATCTAACAATAGATGATTACTAATTTCTCTGATTAAACTCACATTTCTGCCGTTATTTCTCACATTATCAGCAGAGAAACACGTCCTAAATTTTGAAAAATAGAAGATATAATCAGAGAAATATGAAATATATTATCATTGATTATATCTTTCATTTGTCTGACTATAGATTACTAATTTCTCTGCTTAAAACCCACACTTATTCGATTATATCTCACATTTTCAGCAGAGAAACGCGACTATTTTGAAAAATAGAAGATATAATCAGAGAAATATGAGATATATTATGATTGATTATATCTGTCATTTGTCTAACAATAGATTACTAATTTCTCTGATTAAACCGCACGTTTCTTCAGTTATATCTCACATTTACAGCAGAGAAACGCGACTTATATTTGTCAAAATGTAAGTCAAGTTTCGAGAGATGTAATCATAGTAAGGTGATAGATAGTTAGATATTGTAGAGACATAATCAATGTATATTTTGCAAAATAGAAGATATAATCAGAGAAATATGAGAAATATTATCATTGATTATATTTGTCATTTGTCTAACAATAGATTAATAATTTCTCTGATTAAAACCCACATTTCTTCGATTATATCTCAAATTTTTAGCAGAGGAACGTGACTTATGTTTTGTAAAATAGAAGATATAATCAGAGAAATATGAGATATATTATCATTGATTATATCTGTCATTTGTCCAACAATAGATAATTACTAATTTCTCTGATTAAATCCCACATTTCTGCCGTTAATTCTCACATTTTCAGCAGAAAAACACGTTCTATATTTTGAAAAATAGAAGATACAATCACAGAAATATGAAATATATTATCATTGATTATATCTCTCATTTGTCTGACTATAGATTACTAATTTCGCTGATTAAAACCCACATTTCTTCGATTACATCTCATATTTTCAGCAAAGAAACGGGACTTGTATTTTGAAAAAATAGAAGATATAATCAGAGAAATATGAGATATATTATCATTGATTATATATGTCTGTTGTCTATCAATAGATTACTAATTTCTCTAATTAAAACCCACATTTCTGCCGTTATTTCTCACATTTTCAGCAGAGAAATACGTCTTATATTTTGAAAAATAGAAGATATAATCAGAGAAATATGAAATATATTATCATTGATTATCTCTCTCATTTGTCTGACTATAGATTACTAATTTCTCTGGTTAAAACCTAAATTTCTTCGATTATATCTCACATTGTCACACGTATTATATTTTGAAAATAGAAGATATAATCAGAGAAATATGAGATATATTATCATTGATTATATCTGTCATTGGTCCAACAATAGATAATTACTAATTTCTCTGATTAAATCCCACATTTCTGCCGTTAATTCTCACATTTTCAGCAGAGAAACACGTCAGAAATATGAAATATATTATCATTGATTATATCCCTCAATTGTCTGACTATAGATTACTAATTTCTCTGATTAATCCCCACATTTCTTCGATTATATCTCACATTTTCAGAAGAAAAACGCAACTTATATTTTGAAAAATAGAAGATTTAATCAGAGAAATATGAAATATATTATCATTGATTATATCTCTCATTTGTCTGACTATAGATTACTAATTTCTCTGATTAAAACCCAAATTTCTTCGATTATATCTCACATTTTCAGCAGAAAAACGCAACTTATATTTTGAAAAATAGAAGATATAATCAGAGAAATATGAGATATATTATCATTGATTATATCTGTCATTTGTCTGACTATAGATTACTAATTTCTCTGATTAATCCCCACATTTCTTCGATTATATCTCACATTTTCAGAAGAAAAACGCAACTTATATTTTGAAAAATTGAAGATTTAATCAGAGAAATATGAAATATATTATCATTGATTATATCTCTCATTTGTCTGACTATAGATTACTAATTTCTCTGATTAAAACCCAAATTTCTTCGATTATATCTCACATTTTCAGCAGAAAAACGCAACTTATATTTTGAAAAATAGAAGATATAATCAGAGAAATATGAGATATATTATCATTGATTATATCTGTCATTTGTCTAACTATAGATTACTAATTTCTCTGATTAAAATCCATATTTCTGCCGTTATTTCTCACATTTTCAACAGAGAAACACGTTTTATATTTTGAAAAATAGAAGATATAATCACAGAAATATGAAATATATATATCATTGATTATATATCTCATTGGTCTGACTATAGATTATTAATTTCTCTGATTAAAACCCACATTTCTTCGATTATATCTGACATTTTCAGTAGAGAAACGCGACTTTTCAGCAGAGAAACACGTCATAAATATGAAATATATTATCATTGATTATATCTCTCATTTTTCTGACTATAGATTACTAATTTCTCTGATTAAAACCCACATTTCTTCGATTATATCTCACATTTTCAGCAGAAAAACGCAACTTATATTTTGAAAAATAGAAGATTTAATCAGAGAAATATGAGATATATTATCATTGATTATATCTGTCATTTGTCTAACAATAGATTACCAATTTCTCTGATTAAAATCCACATTTCTGCCGTTATTTCTCATATTTTCATCAGAGAAAGACGTCTTATATTTTGAAAAATAGAAGATATAATCAGAGAAATATGAAATATATTATCATTGATTATATCTGTCATTTGTCTAACTATAGATTACTAATTTCTCTGATTAAAATCCATATTTCTGCCGTTATTTCTCACATTTTCAACAGAGAAACACGTTTTATATTTTGAAAAATAGAAGATATAATCACAGAAATATGAAATATATATATCATTGATTATATATCTCATTGGTCTGACTATAGATTATTAATTTCTCTGATTAAAACCCACATTTCTTCGATTATATCTGACATTTTCAGTAGAGAAACGCGACTTTTCAGCAGAGAAACACGTCATAAATATGAAATATATTATCATTGATTATATCTCTCATTTTTCTGACTATAGATTACTAATTTCTCTGATTAAAACCCACATTTCTTCGATTATATCTCACATTTTCAGCAGAAAAACGCAACTTATATTTTGAAAAATAGAAGATTTAATCAGAGAAATATGAGATATATTATCATTGATTATATCTGTCATTTGTCTAACAATAGATTACCAATTTCTCTGATTAAAATCCACATTTCTGCCGTTATTTCTCATATTTTCATCAGAGAAAGACGTCTTATATTTTGAAAAATAGAAGATATAATCAGAGAAATATGAAATATATTATCATTGATTATATCTCTCATTTGTCTGACTATAGATTACTAATTTCTCTGATTAAAACCCACATTTCTGCCGTTATTTCTCACATTTTCAGCAGAGAAACGCGACTTATATTTTGAAAAATAGAAGATATAGTCAGAGAAATATGATCATTTATTATATTTGTCATTTGTCTAACAATACATTACTAATTTCTCTGATTAAAACTCACGTTTCTCCAGTTATATCTCACATTTACAGCAGAGAAACACGACTTATAATTTTCAAAATGTACGTCGAGTTTCGAGAGATGTAATCATAGCAATATGATAGATAATTAGTAATTTGTCTAACAATAGATGATTACTAATTTCTCTGATTAAACCCACATTTCTGCCGTTTTTTCTCACATTTTCAGCAGAGAAACACGTCCTATATTTTGAAAAATAGAAGATATAATCAGAGAAATATGAAATATATTATCATTGATTATATCTCTCATTTTTCTGACTATAGATTACTAATTTATCTGATTAAAACCCACACTTCTTCGATTATATCTCTCATATTTCTCACATTTTCAGCAGAGAAACACGTCCTATATTTTGAAAAATAGAAGATATAATCAGAGAAATATCAAATATATTATCATTGATTATATCTCTCATTTTTCTGACTATAGATTACTAATGTCTCTGATTAAAACCTACACTTCTTCGATTATATCTCTCATTTTCAGCAGAGAAAAGCGACTTATATTTTTCAAATTGTGTTGAAGTTGAGATTCTCTGCTGAAAATGTATATCAAATTAGATATGATTATGGGAATGTGGGTATTTATACATAGGCACAGAAATGGGAGATAGATTCGGCTAAATGGGAGACATCACAAAGGCTTTCTAAGTATAATGTGAGAAATATACCAAAAAATTTTAAGTTAATTAGAGAAACCGGAGATGCCACAAAAAAATAAAATATAAAATAGTTGTAACCAATGATTAACAAATAAAATACCTGAAAATATAATCAGAGAAATTATGGATATAATCAGGACATATGTCTATCTACCATTTCTGTGATTATTTCTAATAATTCTGATTATGCTAAATATAAGCCGAGATATCTTGTATTATATATCTCCGTTTACTGATTACCACTCAGATCACTCAGATTATGGCTCACGTTACTCCGATTCAGATATTAGAGACACAATCAGAGTAATGTGAAATGGTAATCAGACAAATAAAAGATATAATCAGAGATATCTTTCAAATGGTATAATTTGATATGTACTGAATAACTTTTATTAAAATTATTTTTGCGAAAAAAAAAACGAGGATGTCCAGTTACATGTAAACATGTCAGATGTGTACCAGGCAAGAATCGCGCGGGCCCATATAAATGTAGTAGGGTGAAAATTTAATTATATCTCTCATATTTCTCACATTTTCAGCAGAGAAACACGTCCTATATTTTGAAAAATAGAAGATATAATCAGAGAAATATCAAATATATTATCATTGATTATATCTTTTATCTTTATATAATTTATGAATTTAATTTTAAAACGTATTACTGTAACTTTTATTTAAATTGAATGATTTTTACGAAATGTCTTAAATTCTGATTTTAATTTAATCCGGAAAGTTGTGTGGGCATCAGATATTTGTGTACAATTTTACCAATTTTCTTAAATTAATTTAACCATTTTTCAGTCTCCAACCTGCCAGTATCTGATGGGAAAGAAGCCAAATATTTTCCGCTGTTGTTTTACAAATGAGCAGCTGGAGGCTCTTGAATGTGATACACGGCGTTACTATTTGGAAGTAATCGCCAGTAGTGGCCCCAGGTGGTCAATGAAAAAATTTCTCGAATGTAATCGTGAAGACAGCCTACTGTTACTTAATTTAACTGCTGCTAAACGAGCAGTGACTTTGAAAAGAATTGAGAGTAAGTATTATCTCTACTATGCACTTAATCTGTATCTTTTAATATCTTTGACATATGGAAATATTGTTTGAAAAATTAAATTGAAAATAACTATTGAAGGGAGTCAGTGGAAGGGTAGTGAAATTTGAGGAACGATTGCTAGAGTTGCGGGAAGAGAAACTGGTGTGGGAGGTGTGGATGAGATGTAAGAGTATGGTGTGAATGGAGAAAAGACAGGGGAAGGATGCATGAAAAGTGTGTATGTATGAAGTGTGGGCAGAGAAAAAGCTGAAAAACTGAGCTAACTACTACTACTGTTCAGTATGGAAACATGTTTAGCAAACCAATAGCTGGTTGAATTAAATTGGGTTGGGCTTTATCCTTTTGTACCCATGTTGGGTGTTGTAAAAAACGAATTGTTTAATATTATTTATTTCAGGTGAGAAGTTAATCAGATTACAAGAAGTCTCAAGAAAAAAGACAAAAGATATGCTGGTGGTAAGAAAGCAATATGAGATGGCAATGCAGCAGAAGGAGGATGCTCATTTGAAAGAGTTTGAGAAGGAACTGAGAATTAATGATGATCTTATTAAAATGCAAAAGTTGGAGGAGAAGATTATTAAGGAGGAAGCGTAAGTAAAATAAAATATACAATTATATTTTTACAAAAATTGAAAAATTAATACATAATAATTTAATATTTTGTTATTATTCAATCAAAAAATTATCTAAAGCCAACTTGAATTAATAATAGGGCTTTGTTTTGTTTGTATGTAATTGTTTTAATCTTTACCTAGCATGATTTTGTTTCATAGAATAAAACAAGATTTACTTAGGGCCAGTTATTCAATAGTCAACTATTGACTAGCTTAAACCGAGTTTAACCCTTTTGGCCCTGCTAGTGGCATTTGCCAGCATAACATTTACAGGCCTCTACTTACTGTGCTTATCCATATGTAATGTATATTTTTAATCACTAGATTTTATTCCAACAAGATATTTTAAAGACAATCTATGAACAGTTTTAGAAACATTTGAATTTTGATGTGTGTGAATAAGCATAAAAATAATTAAAAATTAAAATTAATTTAAAAATCCAGGGCTGAAAGGGTTAAAGCTTTAATGCGTCACGTCGATGCGCAGCGTAAGGCTTCAAACTGAGTTTAGCGTTAAACTCTGTTTAAGTTACTGAATCAACTATTCTAAAGCGTTAAGCTCTGTTTAAGTTATTGAATCAACTAGCTTAAAACGTTAAACTCTGTTGAAGTTACTGTATCAACTAGCTTAAACCGAGTTAAATGCTAAACTTAGTTTAAAGTCAATTCGCTTTAAACACTACACCTAGCCACGTGACGTGTTAAACTCGGTTTAAGCTAGTTTAACCGACTATTGAACAACTGAAAATGGATTTTGTAAATTGTTATGATTTAATTTGAATTTGAAATTAGTGTTATAGATATTTTTCATTGTGCATTATTCTAATATTTGGATTTTCAGAGCTAGCATGATTGAATACTATAACTCATTATTCGAAAAGAATGACAAATGCCAAGAGACTATAAAGAAACATATAGAGGCATGGAAAAATGTTAATCTGGAGGGTGATAGAATTAAAATGGACACAACTCCAGAAGTATCCATTGAAAAAGAACTCCAAATTAAAAATATACACACATCACAATCGCTTGATCTTATAAATGCAAACATTGTAGATGAATGTGGTGATGTGCCAAAAAAAATTGAAGTACAAACTGCCCCTAAGACAAATAGCATAACAGAACTAACCCACTCAGAAAAACCAAAGTATTGTACACTAAGCGATGCGCAGAAAAATAAAATGCGCGTAATGAGCACAGAATTTGGAATCGAAATGGGTGATCACGATCAACAAAAATATCCATTATCACCAGAAAACCCGTTAAGAATGACGGATGCGCAAAAAAATAAACTCAAAGTAATGGGTGTAAACTCAAACATTACATCAAAATTTATCGAAAACAATAGACCTCTAACCGACGCCCAGAAGAACAAATTACGTGTAATGTCAACAGAGTTTGACATCCACATCACCAACAACAAACCATTTCACAAAAACCAAGATCATATCACAAGGCAAATCAACAAAAACCTTAACATCACCGAAACTATCAACCAACCCCGTACATTATGTGATAACGAAAGAGATATAAACAAGAATAAACCGAATTACACCCCAAAACAACCGGCATCACATTTAAAACTCGACCTTACAGAAACAACAGCAGACAAGCCAAAATCAACTTTAAAACAAAAGGCATCACATTTAAAACTTGACCTTGAATTAGCAAGAAGTAACAACACGCACAAATCAGTCTTCACGGCTTCAAGCTCTGTATTTTCAAGTTTCTTTAAAAGCCCCAATTTTGAATTTCATAAACCCATGTCGGTTGATTCGACGCCACTAACTGATTTCTCGCCCCTATCAAAAATCACCGATATTTCGACAGATGATGTTTTAGTATTTAATTCTGAAACAGTTCAACCGGTTTTGACTATAAACAGCACTATTAGTACTGATATGACAACAGATGAAGCTAAATTAGCATCCAACAGTTTTATAAAGTATTATATTGAGAAGAGTATTGAAGTGCCGTTAATAGTGCAAACCAGTTTGGTGGAAAATGAGCTGCTAAAGCACTTCGTGGAGGATCTTAAGTATTTGGATCATTTGACCAGTTTGCGGAATTACTTTTTTTTGTTGGATGGGGAGTTTAGTAGGAATATAACAGAGGCGTTGTTTGAGAGGTTGTATGCTGTTGAGGTGCCGGAGGATCTTATGAATTGTCGCTCGTTGAAACATTTGCTGTACAATGCGGTTGAGTTTAGTTCAAAGTATAATGAGAATTCGAGGTGTATGAGTTTTAAGTTTAATGTGTTGCCGGAGCGGTTTGATTTGGGGGATATTGAGGTGTTGGACTGTCTTTTATTAACGTACACGGTGGGTTGGCCGCTAAGCATTTTGTTGCCGAAGGATACACTAGCGAAGTACGATGAGGTTTTCAAGTTTTTGGTTAAGCTGCATCGGGTTTCGTGGGTGTTGAAGAAAATGTTCATGGTGAGTTGTTCGCGATTTTATTCCTTAACATGGTCGACTTCAAATTCAGTGCCTCATATAAAAGTTTAAAAACGAATTTAAATTGAGATCATGATGACATGTGACACTTCAAGATATGAAAGCAGCTTTATTATCCTCACAGATGGCATATTCATCTACCAATCATTTTTTTTGTGCCTCAAAATCAATTTCAACAATACTTTGAGATCGAGTGTTACAGTCAGTCATGTACGTTATGTCGGCCATGGTAGAAATAATACATTTTTGTTTGTTTTAAGGAACTCAAATTATTGCCGAAAACTCTGGAGGAAAACAGGGCATATTTATTACTCTCAGCACAGTACCAAAAGGTGCAACATTGCAGACACATAATGACCCATTTTATTCAAATATTACAAAATTATGTTGTGGGTGAAGTACTGGAATCAAGTTGGAGCCAGTTTGAAGAAAACCTGGTGAATGTTACAAACATAGATGAACTGTATGAACTTCACACAACTTATATAAAAAATATTTTATTCATGTAAGTAAAGAATTTGTAACACCACTCTATTAGCCCAACTAAGTTAACTTACTCATATCATGTATACAGGGTGAATTCATGCTTTGAATTCTAAGCTGAAAATGCGACATCATATGACAAATTATTGTTGTGAGTATTATAAACAAATAGTTTTTCTAAAACGAAAATTAATATTTTTCATTCGTTTTCGAGATATCTCCGACGTTCTTGTTTGAAGTTTCTAGCAGACAGACAGGCACACGCACAGCCATTTTCTATAAAATCAGTCTATTTTAGTCAAGAACTGTGAAGAAAAGGCAAAATTATCAATTCAATTTTTTTCGCGATTACAATACCTTCATTATACAACAGTGCTATATTATTCGGAAAGTAAAAAAACCTTCATTAGGCATACCCTCAGACTAATAAAGAAAAGACCTTTATTTGGCATATCAGCCCAACCCTTCCCTTTTACACAAATTCCAGCCGAAAAAAACAATATTTTCACAGAAAGAAATAAAAAAGAAACCAAAAATATACAAATTAACATAAAATACATCATTTTTCTAACCACTAAAATAAACCTCCTCTGCCCTCGCCAGGTTCCTTTCCCACGTCAGCCTCCTGCAGATTTTCACGCCTTTCCCATCTTCTCCGAACCAATCGTTCAGCTTTCTGCACTCTCCAACCCACTCTGCTTTCACTCCCTCACATTATCTGCTAAGGTGCCACCATGTGTCACTCCCCTTCCTACACAGAGCACACGCGGTGTACTCCAGCCCCATCCACACTTTTCTTCCTCGCTCTTCTGACCCACACCTCGCTCTTGCCATGCAAACTTTGTCCTCTTTGCTCCACTCTCTCCTGGCTAAGTAGCTCGGGAATTTCCTGTACTCTACGTAGACCGGGTTGTATGAGCTCTCAGGCATTCTCACTTGCCTTTCTTGCCACTTAATATCCCTCAATCTCTCCCTCATCTGAGTTCCTTGGCTACCCCTTTCTCTCAGCTTCTCCTCTACCCACACCTCAGACATACCCACTCTTTCATACATCCTTTCTCTATCTACTCTCTGTTCTACTCTTACACCTCATCCATACCTCCCGTACCAGTCTTTCCTCGCCCAAATACTGCAATCTTTCCTCAAACTTCACAACCCTCACACACGACTCCCACCACATACTCATACGACTGCAACAGCACTGCCCTCGGTGTCAACCTTTCGAGCCCTAGCAGATTCTTCAGGAACCAACTTTGCTCCCTTTCTATTACCTCCCATTCACGCAATCCCCACACTTCCACTCCATACAACAATATAGGTTTTACACACGCATCCCAGATCTTGCATGCCATTACTAGGTTACCACCCCACAAACTCCCCCATTTTCTGCACGCAATCACCCAAGCCATTCTTGCTTTCGCCTGCATACACTCCACATGCATCCTAAGCCCTTCTCCACAGTCAAACCAAAATCTCAAATATTTAAAGCCTTTCACTCTCTCAATCAGCCTTTTCTTCCATTTCAGCCCTTCCCCCTTACCTCTCTTGCCCCTATTCCTAAACAACATCCATTTGGTCTTTTCCACATTCACCACTAGCCCCCTCTTATCCAGGTACCTACCCATTATTTCCAACATCTCTTGCATCTCTTCCACTCTCTTGGCCACCAGCACCACGTCATCTGCATACGCCAACATCCACACCTTGAATCTACCCACCACGACCCCTCCTGCCTGTCCTCTCCTCAGCACCTCCTCCAACTCGCTCGTGTACAGATTAAACAGGAGGGGGCTCAACGGGCACCCCTGCCTTACTCCCACATTCACCCTAAATTTCTCAGATATTTCTCCATTCACTCTTGCTTTTGCCCATGACTCTTTATACATCCTTCTCACCCACTCCACTCCTTCTTCTTCCATACCCAATCTATTTATACATTCCACCAGTTTCCCCCTAGGAACTGAGTCATACGCCGCTTTTAAATCCACAAACACCGCACTCCACACTCTCCCTTTGCATTCCAGCGCTTCTTCCACCATTCTCACCAGCGTGAAAATCTGCTCCCTCGTCCCTCGTCCCTCTTCCCCTTCTGAACCCACCCTGGCATTCCGGCATCAGCCCTTTTTGTTCCACTTGCCTATCCATTCTATTTTTCACCATAGTCATCATCAATTTATAACCGGCACTCATAATGGTGATACCCTATAGTTTTTTACGTCCGAGGCCGCTCCTCCTTTATGCACCGGGACCACCACCCCGCACGCCACTCTTCCGGCACTTCCTCCTCTCCACTCCACACCTTGTTAATAATCTGCCGCACCTTCTCCCTTTCTTCCTCCGGAAGCTTTTTGAAAGCCTCTGCCTTCAGCCCATCTTCCCCTGCTGCCTTTCCTAGTTTTAACTGTACCAGGACCACCTCCACCTCTTTCCGCGAAAAAGCCTCCCTTCGTACCACCTGTCTCGCACTCGAACTGCCCAGCTCCACCTCAGAGCCGCCATCTGTTTACAACTCCTCTCCCACTCTGCTAGCTCACTTTGCCCTGATTCACCCTTCCCTTTAAGATCTCCCACATCCGTTTCTCCACCACACACTCCCTCAACCTCTTTTCCACTTTCTGCAACTCCTATTTTTTTCCTCTCGCACGTACTCTCGAACTCCCTCTTCGGCTGATTAACCATTTCGACTGCACATCTGCCGTACCTCCAATTCGCCATTTCCCTCCGCCATCTCGTCTTCTTCATCTTACACTCCTCGTCGAACCAACACTCCCTCTGGCCTCCACTCTTCTTCCTCACCACCAACGCAGCCGCCATCACTCTCTCCAACTGGAGCATCGACTATACCTCCTCTCACTTCACGCCCTTTAGGTTTTTCTCATACACCGCCATTTCTAGTTTGCTCCATCCAAACCCTTGCTGCCCCTTTTCTCCTCCCTCTTCAAACCTTTTGTCATTCTCAAGACCACCTCCACAGACACATGGTACGACCACCCCCCCCCCCCCCCCCCCCCCCCCAACCATTTTCCACCTTGAAGCACTCCAACTCCTCCCTTCCAATACCTTTGACCATCACATAGTCCAAAACCGAACCTCCTCCGTGTCCACAGAACCTCAGACTAATAAATAAACTATTTATTTATTAGTCTGAGGGCATACCCATCACAAGAAATACCACATCAATAATAATATACGAAAAATATCTGGTGTGAGCACCACAAGACTTACCTAAATTAAATATTAAATCAATATTTAAGATATTTCAGTACACATTTTCCACAACCTCTTCTCCGACATATACTCCTTTAGCCTCTTGTCCACCTTCTGGATCTCCTTTTCCTTTTGTACACACCTTCAAAATTGTACTTTGCCTGGTCGGCCCTCACCAACTTTCGTCTTCCATTTCTCTATTCCCGCCATATCGCCCTCTTCTTCATACACTCATCAAACCAACTATCCCTTGGAGATGCACTTGATACATCAGTACGAATCATTATGAATGCAGCCACCATCACCTTGGTGGCTGCATTTGTAATGAAGAATATCATTCACAATTATTTAACATCATTATTATTTGTTTTTTAGGTGCTGGTTAAACCAAAGATGTATGCCCATTAAAAAGATTTTCCACAACATTTTCACATTGATTTTAAAATTCCACAACTATTTGCGATCAATGGACTGGGAGTTCAATGAGTGTGCTTTTGTGCATCCAAATTACAGCAAGCTGATGAAAATATTTGAGAATTTCCTGGAGTGTGTACAGTACTTATTTAAAGCTGGCCACAAAGTGGCTCAAACTGGTTACCAGCCACTGCTGGCACAGCTGCTTGATATGTTAGATCTCAATGAGTTTTATACTCATAGGAATATGCTAAAGCACATTTAAGTTGTTGCACTGATTTAGCTTTAATGTTACTTATTATTAATAAGATTAATTGTATATTATATTAAAAATGCATAAAATGTATTTACTTTTTATTTCATCCTAAATTGTTATAGTATCAATAACTAGCAACGGGTTGCATTAAAATGCGTAACGTTATTAGGTTTTACATTACTAGGGAATGTTTGAAGAACCAGGGGCAATAGCCCAAAGAAGAGATACAGGTAGAAACAAAAAACCTTTGCTGAAAATCAGGAGGCGCGTCCCGGGCACGCTTTTCCAAACCCTAGATAAATAATACTAATTCCAAACTGACTCGAGCAGCGGAGGCGAGGAGACAAATGCCCGCGCCTCATCACCTACGTGGGCATTGTACCACATGTTTACATATACAGTGCGTGGTAGCATGGTGTCTCTTGCCTCGCAGGCATCGCGCCTCCGCTCCTTCGCCCTTTATGTGTGAATTGGGCCTAAAATTCCCAATAATGATAATTATTTCGTAACTACTATTCTCTAATGTGATTAGGTTTTCATAACTCACAGGCGTTTTGAAATCCGGCACATAACCAAAGAAAATAAATCATAACCTAACAATTTGTTAGTTTTCTATGGTTCGAACTTTATTAAAATGTTTAACAAAAGCATACTAAAATGGACAAATTCTATACTACAACAACAAAGACGTCACTCAAGTCGGAATATACTACAACTAAAAGAACGTGGCATGTTTCAGGATATATTTCCTGATAATTCAGCGTATGTACCCCTGTTTATTTACTAATAATGTTCTAATAAACTAAAATAGAAGGCTAGTTTTTTACCGAAAAACTAGCTAGGGAGAGTATATTACTAAGAAACCTGCAATGGTATTGATAATCTCTTTGAAAAGGAATTAAAAATTATATAATTAGCAGGGTAGTTTTTGACAAAATTTGTTAGGGAGTAAATTTTTTGGGTACTATTTTCCAATTCATAAAGCTAGTATATTAGTAAAATTGAACTTCTAATCCCAAGGGAGTAAAATATGTTTACCAATACTAGTTGCTATTATAGATTTGTTTAGGTCTGGCCTATTATTTTCAAGGGAGTAGATTTTTGGGTAATACAGCAAGGGCAGTGAAAATCTTATTTTCAATTAATGGAGTGAAATATGTTGATTAATAAAAAAAATAATGTAAGGGCATGCATAGATGAGGATGGAAGTGGTCTTGAAGCAATGATGTAGATAAATTATATTTAAGAAGGGGATTACAACCAGCAGAGCTGTAGAAGTTTAGATGATTTTTGAGCTGGTGTAGTTGAATTTAATTTATTTAAAAAATAAAAATTATGCAATTGAAGGATTTATTTGTTTACTGTATTTTATGGTAATTTTATTAATTTAAGTTAATTGTAGTACATGTACCTTTGGAATCATGTGTAAGGGTTGTGAAGTTTGAAGAAAGATTGCAGGAATTGGGCGAGGAAAGACTGGTGCGGGAGGTATGGATGAAGTGTAAGAGTAGGATGAAGAGTGGTTGGAGAAAGGATAGAGGAAGGATGTATGAAAGAGTGGGTATGTCTGAGGTGTGGGTAGAGGAGAAGCTGAGAGAAATGGGAAGCCTAGGAACTGAGGTAAGAGAGAGATTGAGGGATATTGAGTGGCAAGATCAGCAGACTAGATTGAATGAGAGCTCTTACAACCCTGGCTACCCAAATTTGATTTTCATTTTATTTCTTATTTAATTTCTTGTTTCATTTCTCAATTATATCTCGATTCTCAATTCTCAATAATTCTCCTCTTTCATTTCTTAACCCTGAATTCTCCATTCTCATTTCTTAATTCTCAAGTTTCATTTCTCGAGTTTTATTTCATTTCAAATTTCATTTCTCGAGTTTTATTTCATTTCCCATTTCATTTCTCAATTCTCATTACTCATTTCTCGATTCTCAATTCTCATTCTCAAAAATTTTCATTTCTTAATTTTTAATTCTCGTTTCTTAATTTTTGATTCTCACTTTCTCAGTTCTCATTTCATTTTATTTCTCAATTATCATTTCCGAATCATTCTTCTCTCACATTTCTTAATCCTCAATTGTTCATTCTTATTTATTAATTCTCAAATTCTCATTTCACAATTTTCATTTCTCGAGTTTTATTTCATTTCAAATTTCCTTTCCCATTTAGTTTCTCATTTAATTTTTCAATTCTCATTACTCATTTCTCGATTCTCATTCTTAATAATTCTCATTCTCAATAATTCTCATTTCAATCACAATTCTCATTTATCGATTCTCATATTTCAATAATTCTCTATTCTCATTTCTCGATTCTCAATTCTCATTCTTAATAATTCTCAATTTTCATTCTCAATAATTCTCAATTCTCATTTATCGATTCTCATATTTGAATAATTCTCTATTCTCATTTCTTAATAATTCTCAATTGTCATTTCTTAATTCTGAATTCTCGTTTATCATTTCTTAACACTCAATTATTATTTCCGAATTCGATTTTCATTTCTTATTTAATTTCTCATTTCATTTTATTTCTAACTTCATTTCTTATTTAATTTCTCGTTTTATTTCTTATTGCATTTCTCAATTATATCTCGATTCTCATTTCTCAATAATTCTCCTCTTTCATTTCTTAATCCTGAATTCTCCATTCTCATGTCTTAATTCTCAATTTTCATTTCTCGAGTTTTATTTATTTCAAATTTCATTTCTCAATTCTCATTACTCATTTCTCGATTCTCAATAATTTACATTTCTTAATTTTTAATTCTCGTTTCTTAATTTTCGATTCTCACTTTCTCAGTTCTCATTTCATTTTATTTCTCAATTATCATTTCTGAATCATTCTTCTCTCACATTTCTTAATCCTCAATTCTTCATTCTTATTTTTTAATTCTCAAATTCTCATTTCACAATTTTCATTTCTCGAGTTTTATTTCATTTTAAATTTCATTTCCCATTTAGTTTCTCATTTAATTTCTCAATTCTCATTACTCATTTAATTTCTCAATTTTCATTACTCATTTCTCAATTCTCATTCTTAATAATTCTCATTCTCAATAATTCTCAATTCTCATTCTCAATAATTCTCAATTCTCATTTCAATAACAATTCTCATTTATTGATTCTCATATTTCAATAATTCTCTATTCTCATTTCTTAATAATTCTCAATTTTCATTTCTTAATTCTCGTATATCATTTCTTAACACGCAATTATTATTTCCGAATTCGATTTTCATTTTATTTCTAACTTCATTTCTTATTTAATTTCTCGTTTCATTTCTCATTGCATTTCTCAATTATATCTCGATTCTCATTTCTCAATAATTCTCCTCTTTCATTTCTTAATCCTGAATTCTCCATTCTCATTTCTTAATTCTCAATTTTCATTTCTCGAGTTTTATTTTATTTCAAATTTCATTTCTCAATTCTCATTACTCATTTCTCGATTCTCAATTCTCATTCTCAATAATTTTCATTTCTTAATTTTTAATTCTCGTTTCTTAATTTTTGATTCTCACTTTCTCAGTTCTCATTTCATTTTATTTCTCAATTATCATTTCCGAATCATTCTTCTCTCACATTTCTTAATCCTCAATTTTTCATTCTTATTTTTTAATTCTCAAATTCTCATTTCACAATTTGCATTTCTCGAGTTTTATTTCATTTCAAACTTCATTTCCCATTTAGTTTCTCATTTAATTTTTCAATTCTCATTACTCATTTCTCGATTCTCAATTCTCATTCTTAATAATTCTCATTCTCAATAATTCTCATTTCAATCACAATTCTCATTTATCGATTCTCATATTTCAATAATTCTCTATTCTCATTTCTTAATAATTCTCAATTTTCATTTCTTAATTCTGAATTCTCGTTTATCATTTCTTATCACTCAATTATTATTTCCGAATTCGATTTTCATTTTATTTCTAACTTCATTTCTTATTTAATTTCTCGTTTCATTTCTCATTGCATTTCTCAATTATATCTCGATTCTCATTTCTCAATAATTCTCTTTCATTTCTTAATCCTGAATTCTCCATTCTCATGTCTTAATTCTCAATTTTCATTTCTCGAGTTTTATTTCATTTCCCATTTCATTTCTCAATTCTCATTATTCATTTCTCGATTCTCATTCTCAATCATTTTCATTTCTTAATTTTTAATTCTCGTTTCTTAATTTTTGATTCTCACTTTTTCAGTTCTCATTTCATTTTATTTCTCAGTTATCATTTCTGAATCATTTTTCTCTCACATTTCTTAATTCTCAATTCTTCATTCTTATTTTTTAATTCTCAAATTCGCATTTCACAATTTTCATTTCTCGAGTTTTATTTCATTTCAAATTTCATTTCCCATTTAGTTTCTCATTTAATTTCTCAATCCTCATTAATGAGTAATGATCTCGATTCTCAATTCTCATTCTTAATTCTCAATTTTTATTCTCAATAATTTCAATTCTCATTCTCAATAATTCTCATTTATCGATTCTCATATTTGAATAATTCTCTATTCTCATTTCTTAATAATTCTCAATTGTCATTTCTTAATTCTGAATTCTCGTTTATCATTTCTTAACACTCAATTATTATTTCCGAATTCGATTTTCATTTCTTATTTAATTTCTCGTTTCATTTCTCATTGCATTTCTCAATTATATCTCGATTCTCATTTCTCAATAATTCTCCTCTTTCATTTCTTAATCCTGAATTCTCCATTCTCATTTCTTAATTCTCAATTTTCATTTCTCGAGTTTTATTACATTTCAAATTTCATTTCCCATTTAATTTCTCAATTCTCATTACTCATTCTCAATAATTTTCATTTCTTAATTTTTAATTCTCGTTTCTTAATTTTCGATTCTCACTTTCTTAGTTCTCATTTCATTTTATTTCTCAATTATCATTTCTGAATTATTCTTCTCTCACATTTCTTAATCTTCAATTCTTCATTCTTATTTTTTAATTCTCAAATTCTCATTTCACAATTTTCATTTCTCGAGTTTTATTTCATTTCAAATTTCATTTCCCATTTTAGTTTCTCATTTAATTTCTCAATTGTCATTACTCATTTCTCGATTCTCAATTCTCATTCTTAATCATTCTGAATTCTCATTCTCAATAATTCTCATTTCAATCACAATTCTAATTTCTCGGTTCACATATTTCAATAATTCTCTATTCTCATTTCTTAATAATTCTCAATTTTCATTTCTTAATTCTGAATTCTCGTTTATCATTTCTTAACACTCAATTATTATTTCTCAATTCTCTTTTCTCTACCTTACTACATTTAATATTCCAATATTCATATGCTAATTCCACGCTAGATTTACATATGGTACAGTCACTGCCGATGACAGTTGTTGACTGCTCCTGTTCACTGGCCATATGCGCAACAGGAAAGAAAATGTTCATGTCCCTGTCCCTGTTAGTGGTCCAATTTTCTCATTTCTCTTGAATTGTCATTTTTCAATTCTCATTTCTTAATTCTCATCTCTCAATTCCTATTTCTCATTTCACGATTCTCATTTCTCAATAATTCTCGATTCTCATTTCTTAATTCTCAATTCTTATTTCTCCACCTCACTACATTTAACATGCGACTATATTTGCTAATTCCATGTGCGATTTACGATGGCACAGTTACCGCTGACGACGCAGTTGTTGACTGCGCCCATTATTTTTTTGCAACGATCACTTACCATATGCGCAACGGGAATTGTCTTTTCCATACAATTGTCTCTGTTAGTGGTCCTATTTTCTCATTTGTCATTAATTCTCAAATCTCGTTTCTCAATTTTAATTTTATAAATTCTCATTTATCAATCCTCATTTCTCGATTCTCATTTTTCAATAATTCTCTGTTCAATTTCATTTCAGAATTCTCGTTTCTCAGAATTCTTGTAAACATTGATAATAAAAAATTTGTCATAAAATTACGTTTTTTTTGTATTAGAACTTTTATTTATGCGCGCAACATATAGAATATGCTGTATATCTAACATAATTATTTTTTAGGGGTGATGTTCGAGACCTCCTGAATTCATCCCCACAGTGTGTTTATGCTGGTTTCGATCCCACTGCTCCCAGTCTACATGTTGGAAACTTGCTAGTCCTTGTAAACCTTCTGCATTGGCAGCGAGGTGGACATGATGTGCTAGCTGTTGTAAGTTTATTGCAGAATACCAGTATGGGTATAAGTGGATGATGTAGTTGTGTTAAGTTAGGTGGCGCGACTGGACGAATAGGAGACCCCAGTGGAAGAAACACAGAACGGGACAAACTAAGCACAGTGTTTATTGATGACAATTTAAAAGGCATACAAAAAAATATTGAAACTATTTTCGACAATCATGAAAATTTGTTGTGGGATGATAAAAGTAGAAAATTAGGACAAGTTAGGTAAATCGTTTAATATAATCTTCTAAATCTAATCATTGTGATTAAACAGTTTTAAAACTGATTTGTGATTAATGTAGCCTTAAACAACGTTACTTCTCTTCATATTTATTATAAAAATGATTCCAGAATAGTAAATAATGAAGATTGGTATAAAACCTTAACACCTGTTGATCTTCTGGGAACTGCTGGACGGTTCTTGCGAATGGGAACTTTATTATCCCGAACAAGTGTACAAACAAGACTGCAATCGCCTGTTGGGATGAGTTTGACTGAATTCAGTTACCAATTGTTTCAAGCATATGATTGGTTGCATTTATATAAAGAATATGGCTGTGCTTTTCAGGTAACTGAAAATTTACAATACTATTATTAGTACAAATGTACTAATAATAGAATTAAATGGATATGTTTTTAGATTGGAGGTGCTGATCAAATGGGAAACATTATGTCTGGGCATGAATTAATTAGTAAAACACATAAGAAACCTGTATATGGTATGTATATTGAGTAATCTTCATTTAACTAAGTATCTTGTATGTCAATACAGGGTTTTATTGCCCATTGGAATATCTAGGCATCTATATCGACGGCGTGGCGCAAGAAGGGCCAATCTGCTTTTTTTACCAAAAGGACCAAACTGATTTAAAGGAATTAATACTAATAGTTATCTTTTATCTATTGTGAAATGAAAAGTTGATAGGAAGCTGCAGATTGGCCCTTTTAGTTTTGTTTATTGACCCCGGTATTCACCAACGTTCTATAAACCTATCAATAGCTAGTGAACCCATAAGTATTCGTTATAGCAACAATAAATAAATGTTCTAGGAAATGTAGTTATTTTAGATTTGTTCTATGGAAAAATTAAACAAAAGGTGTCATCAGTCACAATGACATTTTAAATTTATCCATTCAATAGCTTATGGGACCTATAACGTTTATGGGATGTTGGTCAATATGGGCATAAGTCCTTTAAATCAGTTTGGACCGTTTGTTAAAAAAGCATTTTTTAATGAACAATTAAAAATAAAATAAATTGTCAATTGACATTTCAGCACTAGAATCGCCATCAGAATGGATGAAAATCGATATCTCGCTATATATTTTAGCTTCTTCAGAAATCTTCTACAATGAAACACATCAAAAGCATATATAACTTTTTTCTTTTTAATGCTACAAGGATGATTCAAATTGCAAAGTTATATAGAATTTCAAGCCCGACAAATGGGCTATCTATCTCTTATCGTTCTCCCGGAAAATGGCAAAATAATGGTGTGAAAATGTGATTTTTGAACCTTTATTCGGTAATCGGACGTAACTTTTGTTTTAAAACTACAGGATGATTCAAATTGTTAAGCGATAGAGAAATTCAAGCTCGACTAACGGCCCTTTAAATGTTTTATAACCATTTCCCGGAAAAGACAAAAATGGTGTGAAAATTGATTTTTGAGCCTTCAGCGTTCTCCCGGAATATGGTATAAAAAATGTGATTTTTTAGCCATTTCACGATATTCGGACGTAACTTCTTTTAGCTACAGGATGATTGATCATTGTGTATTTTTCTCTGTTTTTTTTACCGTTTTCCCGCGTAATTAAAAAAACTGCCTAAAACATGATTTTTAGTTTGGGCGGACATTACTGTTTTAAATTTTTAAGGCTAGAACATTTTAGGTTTAACACTGCCATTAATCACCACCGAAATGGGCGACAAGTTTGGAAAGTCAGCCGGAAACGCCATTTGGTTGTCCCCAGAAAAAACATCCTCGTTCACCCTGTACCAGTTTTGGATGAGGATGACGGATGTGGACGCTGCGAAAATGTTGAAACTGTTCACGTTTGACTCCGTAGGGTTTATTGATGATTTAATTAGGCAACATAAAGAGAAGCCTGAGCTGAGGCTGGCCCAGCGACGATTGGCGGAGCAAGTAACGCTGCTGGTTCATGGAAAAGAGGGGCTGAAGAGTGCTCAGAATGCGTCGAGTGCGTTGTATGAAGGAAAAGTTGAAGCTTTGAGTGAGATGAGGGTGCACGAGGTGGCGGATTTGTTTCAAGGGGCCACCATTGTAGAGGTTTTATCAGAGGCGGGGATGAGTATTATGGATTTGAGCATGAAAGCGGGGTGTTTTCCATCAATTCGTAAGTTTTAAAGAGTATATGTGAATGTTTTGGAATGCTTGTTGTGTTTAGGGTTGCTAAGGTCATACTCATGAAATACCTTTATAATACATTCGAGCCTTCATATATTTTTTTAATAAAAAATATCTGGTGTGGCTTTGGCCATGAGGCGTTTCTGCCGGCCAAGGGAGAAGCTTAGAGGAATTTAAACATCAGATATTTACCTTAACTTCTCTGAAAAAAAAACAAGAATAGCGATTCTCAAAAATTCGCCCGGGTGGGGTTTGAATTCGGGCTCCCCAATGCTCAGTACGAGACGGACCCAAGTTCAGTGGGCGAGTGGTTAGAGGCGTCAACCACTCGGCCACTGAGCTAGGTTTTAATTAATTACATCAAAATTTAAGATATTTTTCAATTGATTTAATTTGATCTAATTTGATTTAATTTGATTTAATTTGATTTAATTTGATTTAATTTGATTTGATTTGATTCGATTTGGATTGATTCAACTCAGTTTGATTCACACACATTTTCACATTCTGACATTTCTATTTTCATTTTCCTTACTAATTTTTCGCTAATTCCCCGCGTGATTTACGTATTTATAATTTGTATTTTTTTTGAGCAAAATTTAGAATTGCTAATTTTGACTTCAATCACACGCGGGAAGTCAAAATTAGCAATTCTAAATTTTTCTCGAGAATACCTACCTTATACATCAGTGATGTATTTGGAAAGTAAAAATTCATTGTGATGAAAATTAAAGCAGCCCTAAATTTAGATGTGGATGTGGAGTGTCAGATATAATCTAAATAAGACTGTATTCAAGTCTTATCAAATTTTTATATACATTTAAAAATATGAAATTTGCTTTACAATTGTGATATATGTTTAGTCCTAATGATAATCAGAATAATATATAAATTTATTTCTGCATGAAATAAATACCTAGCTCAGGGGCCAAGTGGTTAGGCGCCTCTAACCACTAGGACCATCTTGTGCTTAGCTTTGGGAAGAGTGAGTTCAAAATCAATCGGGTCGAATTTTCGAGAATCTCCTTTAATCATTTTCAGAGGTTCTCTGTGAAGTTAAGGTAAACACCGCGTTTAAACTCCTCTGAGCTGTTTTCTTTACCGACGGACAACCCTCTCGGCCCTATAAAGATAGATTGTTGTTGTTAACAAATGTCATGTTATATAGAGTTTAGATTTAATAAATACTTAAATACATATTGTATGAAGAAAAATGATTGAAAAAATAATAATTCGTTGTGATATGTAAGGATTTACAAATCTGTATAATTTAATTACAAATTATACAATTGATTTTATTTTTACAGAGGATGCAATTCGTATTATTTCTGCTGGAGGCTTCTACATAAATCAACAACGAGCAAATAATCCAAATGAAGTCATTAATGCCAGTGTACATAAACTTTCAAATAATGTTAGTGTTATTAGAGTAGGCAAGAAAAACTATTATATTGTAAAGTGGGTTTAATTATTTGTAGTTAATAAATAAAATAAAGATTGAGTTCATATAATTGTTGACATTAGCCGCTTTCGTTTATCGTTCGGGAGCTGTTCCGAGCTGTTCTAACACGAACAGAACAGCCCGGAACAGCTCCTGAACGATAAACGATAGCGGCAATGATAGAGGTATTCAAATTACATTGTATCAACATGACGGATTATATTTCCCTGTAGATCACACTATTTTGCTGACAATCATATGGTCACAATCTGCCATTACACTGAACATCTAGGGGAAGATTAATCGACACGTTGCCATGTGTGTGGATGAAATATGAAATAATATACACAGAAATTAGATCTAGTACGTCGCGTGTATGATTTTGAATACACACATAATAATAACGTTTTTGTTTGTTTTCCGTATTACATCTTCACGACCCTGATTTTCTTTATTTCACTGATAGCATATCTTATACCGCAGGGAAATATTAGGAAGCAAATTTACAAAACAATACCAAATTATAGTATAACAATACTCTAGTGTATATATATATATATATATATATATATATATATATATATATATATATATATATATATATATATATATACATATAAATATAATCCCACGGGGTGTCTGAGAGACGGCTGTTCGACGTGATTTAAGGCCCAATTCACACATAAGCGGCGTCGGGCGGAGGCGCGGTGTAGGCGAGGTGCAGGCGCGACGTCGCACAGGCAATTGTGATGTCCATATGCAGTGAAGGACACTGCACCTTATGTTTACATAGAGGCGGCGTGGAAGAGTTGTGCCTCTCGCGTCTTCGCCTACCGTGTCTCAGACAAAGGCGTGGCGAGATGCACGACGATTTCACGCCCCCTCTATATAAACATATGGAGCAATGCCCACTTAGGTGACGAGGCACGGGCATTTGCCTTTCGCCGCGCCGGCACCGCGTCTTCGCCTAAGACACGGTAGGCGAAGAGGCGAAACTCTTCCACGCCGCGTCTATATAAACATAAGGTGCAATGTCCACCCCTTCACTGCATATGGACATCACAATCGCCTGTGCAACGTCGCGCCTGCACCTCGCCTACACCGCGTCTCCGCCCAACGCCGCTTATGTGTGAATTGGGTCTAAGGCCAGGCCAGGACTTGCACATCCTCTGCTCAATTTCGGTTAGTCTGGATGCCTGGTCAGATACGAGAACGTTTGTTTCTAGCAAGGAGGATCGAAGAGGAGATTGGTGCTCTTCAGACTATTCTGGTTCTGACCAACGGTTTTATAGCCAGGCACAACGGCGGGGAACGAATACAGTGATGTTGGTGGTGAAACGGCGGCGGTAGAAGCTAGGGTAGAGAAAGCCTGACGCGGTGCGCGATAGGCTCTCCAAACACGCTGCGCACACCAGAGCCTCCTCACATAGTGAAAACCACCCTCACCCTCTTACGTATTTTCGGTAATCGGCTCCTTTCGGGATTAATCTTACTTTCGGCCCCATCCTCTTGTCCAATATGGTACGCAATATACAGGTTGTCGCTGACGGATTCTACCTCCAGCACCTGCCACCTCCAAAGCTTCTTGTTTGGTCTTCGCTACTCAGAGTGAGGTTTAGTATCGGCTGAAAATCGCTTCTCACGTTATGCGCCGTGTGTCCTGTTGTCCTGTATATTATTTTTTTCCGTACGGATCCTCTCTGCTGGTAATTTTCCTCACCCTTGGACACTTGCTGGTCCGCGCGCTGTTGACCTCCTCGTTACACAGCGCACATTTCTCAACTGTGGCCTAACACCTTTCTTTGTACTGTCCCCTTACACATACTGCACATATCAGAACCTAGACATTTGGCTGCTGTATGTTTATCCTCCGAGCATCTGTAGCTAGCAGGAATTTGCGCCTGTTGTCTGTCTTAGGGTAGCACTACAGTGGACCACCACGTGGCCATCATTGGTGGTGTCCTTGCTAGGGCTGTCCTCATTCAGAAAGGCTTGTTTATCCCTTGGCGTCTTTCATCTTGTGTCGGGGGCGAAGATTTTTTGGGGTTCCCCTTCCAACTTTACCCCTTCTTCTGCCTAACCCGCAGTGATATCTACTACTTGCCCTGAGTCGGGTAATTTATTATTAAATAGAACTTAAATGTAACCCTCCTTCCTTGCACTATAGTGAGTGGGTGAGAGTAGGCAGGGAATATATACCGCTCCTATTATTAGGAATCTTTTTTTCTGCAGGTGCTTAGCCAGTGCTTTATTACACATTATGGAAATCCCCAAGGACCTTACTACCCTTGCAACTCCTCTCTGCTGCCTTTACACCGCTCCCCACCTCCCACAATGTATGTGGTTTCCTTTAGGTGTACTACCTGCCCCCATAGTTTAATTGGGGCTACCTTGCCGATAGTCTCCTTCATTTTTACACAGTGTTCTTCCCTCCTCTTAGTTCTGCCCTCATACCGCCCGCCCACGGGATGCGGAACATTTTTGCCCTCGTACTTTCTATATCAACCTCTCTGACTTCGGTCTGAGTAAGAGGTCCTCTGGCTGCAGAGTAATTACGTCTAATCTCTTCCCCGCCCTGTCTTGGTCCACCCTCTCTTTCTGGTTGGTTTTGTGGGCTTCCCTTGTTCCTGCTTCCTCGTGTATCTTTCTCGGAGTATACACTCCATGCATGCCTCTGCGAACGTGAATTCTAGGATCTTTTTTGCATTCTTCGTTTGAACTCCCTTCCCCTTCACTACTACGGTGCTTAGCCCCATTTCTTCCACGGCTTCCCTAACGCTCCCTTCGTATATGCCCTTCTTGTCGCCTCTAGCCCCTAGCGGTCCGTGGCGCAGTGGTCTAAGGAGACAGTGCGAAGCCATTGCGTACTGAACGTTGATGGTTTGAACTCCCTCCGCGTCTCCGCTACTACGGTGCTTAGCCCCATTTTTCCACGGCTTCCCTAACGCTCCTGGTCTCTATGTATTTGCCCTTCTTGTCACCTCTGGCCCCTCGCGGTCCGTGGCGCAGTGGTCTAAGGCGACAGTAAGAAGCCATTGCGTACTGAACGTTGGTGGTTCGAACAGACCGCTAGTCGGGAAGCTTTTCTACAAAGAGTTGACCCGGATGGATGTTCTATGAGGCTCAATAGATCCGTGAAGGGCCGCATGGCACACAGTTTAGGGGCGGAGGCTGTACTCACCGTAAAAAGCCCCTCTTCTTCGCATATAATGAAGTGGCTGTGCCTCTCCCATCTCCTCGCCTCCTCTTCCATCTCGGGTACTTCCGTGGTACTTATTATAGCGTGAGTTACCATTGCCAGGCTTTCTAGAGTCTTCATAAAACTGCCCCCCTTTCCAGCATCCTGGTATCTACGGTCTATAATCCTGGCCGAGTCAGCTAGCCTCACCGCTCTCCACCTTGACAGTTAAACGAATACGCTCGAAACGAGTGGTTTCAAGAATCGCACCCTTGATCTGTGTAGTCGTTGGAGGTTGGGGTACCGTTTCGCCTAATTCCCTCTCGAACTATGCGGTCTCCAATATTTCGGTCCTGGTCTCCAACTCTTCCTTCCTGGCGCTCAGGGCTTTGTTCTCCTTCATGACCGCTGCCAGTTCCTTCTTAGAGTCTTTTGATCTCACCTTCATCCTCCTGTTCCGAGCCTTGTGTCTGTATGGATATCAAATGATCCTCGGCCCCGAGTAGCTCCTCGAAAATTCGGTTTAGCCTTTCCGCGTCGACTTTAATCTCTTCATTCGGGTTCCTGTTAGCGACCAGGGTCGTCAGGAGCCCCTCCCATCTCGTTGTAGATCTCGGGCAGCGTTTGTTTTGTCGTTGCGGCAGGGGCCCATTGAACAGACCTCTGGCCGCCGTGCGTGTCATCTTCGTGGTTTATCTCTGTAGGGGTAAACCCTACTTTGCTACTAACCGTGGCTATAATTTGTTGTATCCTTACTAGGACTGCCCTCATTTTGAAAGCCTTGTCTATCCCTCAGCGTCTTTCATCTTTTGTCGGGGGTGAAGAATTTTTGGAGTTCCCATTCCTACTCTACTCCTCCTTCTGCGTACCTTGCAGTGATATCTATTACTTGTGTAGAGTCGGGTAATATAAGTGCCTTTCGTTTATCACTCTGGACTGGTACGGGCTTATTGTTTCTTGTTCTATTAGCGGCTTCCGATGTGCATAATTCTACCTAGGTCCTTACAACAGGCGGCGCACGACCGCAAGAGCTGAGCGATACTACACGCCACGGGGGCGACTAGCAATGATAAACCATGCTAAACGAGAGCACCTATATTATTAAACACAACTTAAATGTAACCCTCCTACCTCTACTCTTACCCTCTGAATCTGATAGACTGGTGTGGCAGAAGAACGCCACACCAGTCTTTATCAGATTTCCTCACGTCTTTTCCATCCTCTCTTAACTATTCACTCAACTTTCTGAAATCCGCCGCCCACACTGCGTTTACTCACTCACATTCGTTGTCGAGCCCCGTTACTACTCAGTACACACGTGGTGTATCTAAAGGATACACCACGTGTGTACTGAGTATTCCTCACTTTCCTGCCTCTCTCTTCTGAACCGCATACTGCTTTTGCCACATACTTTGCCCCCACTCCATTACCTTTTTATGCAGTTCGAGGGGTTCCCCCGCAATTGTCACTCCACTATCAGCGTTTCATCTAACAACCCCTTAGACATACCCACTATTTATATACCTGCCTCTATTCTTTATCCATTCTGTGTAGATAAGATCTACTTTTCACCTTATATGTGTCGCGACTTGTTGTCATTAGTGCTCTATTCATCAAGTAGTCTAATCGGGTTTTAAGTTAAGACATCGTGATAGATCAAAATTGGCTACCCCCTTTTGCACTGGCACAATCACACCCACGCGCCACGATTTCGGCACCTCTACCCCTCTATACCCTATTGATGCACTATAGCAGTTTTCCTTACCCTCCACTGGCAACTTCATGTATGCTTCAGCCTTAACCGTCTTCTCCCGCCGATTTTCCCAACTTGACCAACTGACCCCTCATACCAAAATAACTCATCAAGTCCTAACCAGTCCTAACTAACGCCCCAGTTCCATTTCAGTCTCTCTGCAAGTGCTATCCAACTCTGCCAGTTCAATGTTCATTTTTCCCTTTTCTTCAAAGTTTGAAACAACTCGTTCTCCGACACACACTCCTTTGGCTCCTTTTCTACCTTCTGAATCTCCTATAGTTATTCCTTCTGCACACACTTTCAAAAACCATCTTCGCCTTTGCCAACTCTCGTGTCGTAATGAATACTTGAAACTAGCAGTTTTTGACGCATGTAGTACAATGTAATTCACAAGTAAAGTTTGGAAAATTAATTGCGGGAAAAATCCTACCATAATTCCTCATTGGAAGGTGGTGAACCAAGCTTATATAGTTTATAATTGCTACTTCTACCTAGGCAGCATCTTGCTGTCATTAAAATTCCCTGTGTCCTAAATGTCAACTCAATAAATGACCATGTTCGGAAACCGAACCGGTTGGCTGAAAATAGTGACTAGTTAACCATGGTACCCAAATACACTATTAATTATGTTTAAGTTGGTAGTGGCATTTATTTAGGACCGCTCAGTTGGTATAGTGTTTAACAAAACGACGCCATTGCAGGCATTACTCAGCCCGTCGTGAAATATTTTGTTGTTGGATATAGTCGATTTTAAGGCGCGATTATGTTTAGTGCGTGAGATAATAACATGATATAACCGTGAGTAACATTTTGTTTTATTTATTAACACCCCATTTGTTTGAGTGCAAACCTCGTTCATACCCCTATCATATTCCACAGTATCACCCATTTAATCAAGAAAACACCTTCAACTAATCAATTAAAAGCAATCAATCGTATTGCAATTAGTGTTTTGTGTTTTAGATGAAGGTCGTAAAAGTGTTCTTGACCTCTTTTTTTTTAACCTCAATGTTTTTACTGTTTGTTCATTTGTCCGAATTTTGTGATGGGCATTATTGGTGAATTGTAGCTGTACAGGGTTTATTCTATGGAATTAAAATTATCAAATTATAAACTAGTCTATTAAAACACTTCACCTTGGTTGTATAAAAGCAGATTAATTTTGTTGACAGCATAGTTGATTTTCTCCACCCATCCACCAGTTTTGTTTGAGTTGTTTTATTTGAAGGATCAAACAAACAAAACTTATATCTTTATAGGGCTATCAGATGTGAGGCTTTTCTGCCAGTACTGGGAGAAGCTCCAAGGACTTAATAACCTGATATTTAATTTAACTTCACAAATCAGTTATAATTAACAATACTGGGCTATGTTTGGTAACCACAACCAACCTTACATTGTTGCCTTTCTAATTCAAGATAATAACCTTGATTTGGCCTAACTATACCTGCAAATTTCGTTGATAAAAAGAAATCCTATGTAAAGATAGTTGTTAATTCTGTAAATATTCTGATGTATGTTGGCATACTCAGAATCTAGATATAATGTCCAGTATGTCAAAACTTAATGAAATTTGTGGAGACACTCTCAATTACTTCATCTGTTTTATTGACTATTGTCTGTATTCACCAACATCCCATAAACTGTATAGGTCCCATAAGCTATTGAATGTATAAATTGAAAATGTCATAATGACAGAAATGTTGAAAATAAATGTCAACACCTTGAATAGCGCTTGTGATTGCAGCTTTGATGACACATTTTCTTTAATTTTTTAGTGTTTCCAATAGAGCTAATCAAAAGTAACTACATTCTACATTAGATAATTTATTTATTGTTGCTATAACAACAAATACTTATGGGTTCAATAGCTATTGGTAGATTTATAGAATGTTGGTGAATACAGGAGAAAATTTTGTGAAGATACCCCATTAAAACCATATTTTTTTTAATATGATCAAATTTGATGAAACTGAAACTTTGCATAATGAATTCAATTTTCATAACCCATACATTAGAATCAATTCAGAATAATACCAACTATAACCCTGATTCCCTTTCTTCTCTCACACATTTCCTATAAAGCCATCTTACATGATCAATAATACTGTCAATACTAGTACTGTCAATATTTGCTTCAATCCTCCTTTTATATTTATCAAGTAATCAATTATCCAGATACAAATCAGTATTCTCTCTTCATTACATCATTAATATACCTTACACAATGAGTAATACTGGCAATATTTTAGAATAATGAACATTTAAAACATATTATCGTACAGTAATACTGTCATTATTCTAAAATATTGACAGTAATATTGATCGTGTAAGGTGCCTTATACAATGCCAGGCATGTGGAGATTTCCATGCCCTTTCCATGCTCTCTTAACCTTCACTCACCTTTTTGCAATCCCCCACCCACAATGCTTTTACACCCCCACATTCATTGCTTAGGTGTCCCTTCCCTTACTACACAGTACACATTTGGTGTATTCTTCGCCCATCCACACTTTCCTTCCTATCTCTTCTGAACCACAACTCACTCTTGCTGTACATACTTTGTCCTCCCTGCTCCACCCTCCTCTGGTTATGTAGCTTCAACATGCCACTCTATATAACTGGGGTTGTATGAGCTCTCACCTGCCTTTCTTGTCCCACGATATCCCTCATTCTCTCCCTGACTTCAGTTACTAGATTTCCCATTCTTCTCAGCTTTTCCTCCACCACACATCAGACTACACTTTCGTACATCCTTCCTCTATCTTCTCTTCATCTGCTCTCTGCCCTACTCTTACTTCTCATCAACACCTGAACCAGTCTGTTTTCCCCCAACTTCTGCAATCTTTCATCCAACTTCATTACCCTTCCACATGACTCACCACATCCTAGCAGATTCTTCAGAAACTAGCCTCATTTTCTTTTGATTATATCCCACTCTTACAATCTCTACACTTCCACCCCATACAACAATATTCTCTTCCCAGATCTTACATGCTATTAATAGGTTACTATCCCACCACCTCTCTCAATTTCTCTTTTGCCATCCCTCAAGCCATTCTCGCCTTTGCTTTCACCCACTCCAAATGCTTCCTAAACCCACATCTGCAGTCAAACTAAAAACCTAAATACTTTAAGCAGTTCAAAACTCTCAATCATTGTCTTCCAATTCAACTCTTATACACTATCCATCCTACCATTATTTCTTAACATCATCCATTTGTAAATTTCCACATTCACTACTAGTCCCCTCTTATCAAGGTACCTTCTCATTCTTAGCAACACCTCTCTTTTCCAGTCTATAGGCTGCAAGCACTACATCATCTGTATTTGTTAACATTCATACCTTGGTTCTTCCTACCACAACCCCTCCCATAGGCCCTTTCCTTAACATCTTCAACTTACTTGTGTACAGATTAAACAGGAGATGGCTTAGAGGTTATCCCTGCCCTACTCCTACATTAATTCTAAATTTCTCTGAAACTTATCCATTCACTCTCTTATTTGTCCATGATTTTTTGTGTATAGTTCACACCCATTCCACCGCTTCCCCTTTGCTCCCTAACTTTCCATACACTCCACTAGCTTATCCATAGGAAGAACTGAGTCCTGTACCCGCCATTGTGCCCCGCACTCGTTAGCGTGATGTCCCTATGGTTTCAACTCCGGGGCTACCCTTCCCCGCCACCGCTACTTCCATCGGCATATGGTCCGACCGCCCTCTCGATTTTTACTCTAAAATCTACTAGCTCATCCCTTCCGCTCGCTTTGTCTATCAGAACGTCTTCAACTCTCCATACATCCATTCGCAACATCTAACCCCGCCTTTCTAGTCCATTGAATCCACTCTCTTCCATCTTGATTGGTACTCACTTACCCTGTGATCGTATTTCAGTATTTCGACTCCCCGACCTCTACGATTTTTTTTTCTTTCCACTTTCTTTCTTATAGAGTTTTCGGCCTTAAGGCTTTTCTGTCTGTCAAGGGAGAAGTTCAGAGTAGTTTAATCACAAGGATTAACTTAACTTCACTAATGGTTTACTAGCCATCTGCGTGTTTCTATCCCTCTACCATCTGCACCTACAAATTCTTCTACTTTGTCTTTCTACAGAACCTTCCTTTTCTATAACCTTCACCTTTCCTATCATCTGGCTCCATATCAGTTGTATTAAGAGCAAATACATAGAAGATCCTGTATGTACTTAGTCACATTATATATATATATATATATATATATATATATATATATATATTATATATATATATATATTATATATATATATATATATATATATTATATATATATATATATATATATATTATATATATATATATATTTTATGTTTATCTCCTGCCTTTTAATAATTTCCTTCACTATTCGTTCAGTTTCTATTCTACCTAGAATTTCTACATAAATGATAAGTGACCAAATATAACTTCCTTATAAATCACAGGCTTTAGTTGTCAAGGTATCCCTGAATCCATTCTCCTTTTTAGTACCACTATAATCCCGAATCAGTTTCTTTTACTACCATCTGCACTTATCTCTCTTTCGTTTCGCCTTTCCATCTGTACGCCCATTTCCTTATTTGTCCGTATATATTATAATGATTATTGCTTTAAACACTTAGTAGTACATTTCAATGATATCCCCCTGTTGCCACTTCTGCAGTCTTGTTTTCAAATTATAGTATACAATATAATGTTTTTCTTAAATATGATTTCAGATTCTAATCACCTAAAATGTCTGTACATTACAAATTCAAGTCTGCACTTGAGTATGATACAGTCACATTTGATGGACTGCATATATCAGTCAAGGATCTCAAAAACTCAATCGTACAACAGAAACGGATTGGAAAAAACACCGATTTCGATTTGCAAGTTACTAACGCCCAGACAAAAGAAGGTGTGAATTTATTTTTGTGTCAGCCCAATTTCGTTTACTAAAGTACTTTAATTTTAGTGTATGAGGATGAGCATTCGTTGATACCAAAAAACACTTCATTGCTTATTGCAAGAATCCCATTGGCTGTGCAAAACAAGGCCAAAACATGGGAGGGATATGGAAATGATTCAACACCAACAGCAAGGAATGATGAGGGTGGTCCTGCTGCTAAAGCTGTGGATTTGTCCAGTCTGGATGCTTCGGAGGATGATAAAATTAGAGCCATGATGTCGCAGAGCACTCAAGATTATGATCCGAGCAAGTGAGTTTGAAATTCATTGTTTGAATATTTTGCTTACTATTGCATATGGTTTATTTTAATTATCGTAGTGAAATTAAGTTAATTAATACATGTGAATTGGGGAAATCAGAAATTTATACTTGGTTGAAAAAACAAAACCAATTGTTACGTTTCTAAATGCATCATAAAGTGATGGTACATTCTGTTAATATGCTTGCTGACAGTGACGAGCTGGCACGTCCCTAGGACTGTGTACAAGAGGACCTCAAAGGTCCTTCATTTATCAGATTAGTCTATAAGCTCATTTAACGTAGACTTGAGTAGAAAATTGATAGCTCGGGCCACTATTGGCTAGAAATACTTCATATAATTTTTTGTATTTTTACGGTATTAAAAAGTATGGTTGCTATTTTATGTTTAGGGTATAATATAATAAATTAGATCGATAAAGCAGAGGTTGGTCAAGCCAAACTGACTAACCAACTAATAATTGAATTTATATAGTTTCTGGTTTCCCCAATTAATTTCTATAGCTTTATTTAAAATAAATTTGTTTCTCATGTTTTTTGCTTTCCAATTGAGGTTCAATAAGTAAGTGTAACATATATTTCATACTAGTTTCATCTATTTGGTTCTTAACTTGAGACTCTTATGTTGTTCAATGTGAGCTTATAAATGATAGTAGCTATTTATTTTGTATGCATGATTGTTTATTGTTATTTCATTTAAATTGTCACTTGTTTGTTTCAACTGTTCTGTTGTTACAGTTACATGAAGATACGAGGTGCAAATCAAGTGGGAGCTGTGCCACCCAATTACAGGTGTTACAAATGCCACCAAACTGGACACTGGATTAAAGACTGTCCACTAGGACAGGGAGCAGAACAAATTGAAATTAAGAAAAGTACAGGCATTCCACGCAGCTTTATGGTGCCTGTTGATGGACCGCAAGTCCAAGGCGCTATGATGACGCCGTATGGGTCATATGCAGTGCCTGTGCTGGATCACCAAACGTACACCCAAAAACCGACGCCACCAGCTGCACCTCCAGTTCAGAAGCAGGACATACCTGAAGACCTTGTTTGCACCATTTGTTCGGACTTGCTAACAGATGCTGTTATGATACCTTGTTGTGGCAACAGCTTTTGTGATGAGTGCATTCGAAGCAGTTTATTAGAATCGGAGGATCACGAGTGTCCGGATTGTCACGAGCGCGATATTTCACCTGGAACTCTTATACCAAACAGGTAATTGATTGAAACAACTATATTTTTTCTTTAGCTTAACCCTTTTGTCTTTAATGGTTTCACAAATATACCACCTTGTTAACAAGTTATATCTAGACATTCAGTTGTAGCTTTAACACATACGTCAAATTGTAAATGTGTTGTCATTTGGTGGCTCATCTTAATATTATTTTTATATTCGATATTTATTTTGGCCTTGAAAGGGCTAAAGGAAATATACTTGCTACACTGAGAAAAAATAGGTATTATATTGAGGAACAAATAGGTATTTTTCGGCTCTGCTGGAGACTAGTTCGACCCCAGTTATGAGAGGCCGAGCTTCGGCCCAGCGTAGATCGGGAGAGCCGAGCACTGAATCAGTGACGTCATTTACCTGGAGGTTTATTTTATACTTTAATTGTCTCATTGACACTTTAAATATCGACATCTATCATTTAATCAATCGGCTGTGGGCATATATTAGGATTTATACAGATATGAAACGCTTGTCAGTATCTTTGATCTTTTGAAGAATAATTTGATGATCTTGAAAGCAGTGAGATGCCAACCTCAAATTCCCATAAACTGTTTATATATGTTAACTTGCATATTTGACTGAATCTCCATGATTTTTAAAACTACAGATTCTATCATTGGTAATAAAATTGCATTTAGATACGATGTACCATTTGCCACCTTTAAGTTTTAGCATTTTCATGATTAAATATAAAATCGATGACTGAAGAAAAGGAAACACTGACACATTAATATGTCAAAACGTGAAAATGTCAAAATGTCAAAACAATCAAAATTAAAAAAAAAAAACGTCAAAAAAGTCAAAGAAAAGTGTCACAAATGTCGAAAAGTCAAAAAAAAAGTCTAAAACGTCAAAAATGTCAAAGAAAGTCATAAATATCAAAAAAGTAAAAGAAAAATTGAAAATGTCGAAAATGTTACACAAAATTAAATAGGTCATGTAATTGGGAAAGTCGTGTGGTGCCCACACCAGATATTTTATTTTACAAGAGTAAATAATTTCAGAAATATTTTATTATGTATGGTATGTTTTTTAATTCTTCAAACTCAAACATTTGAATATCTCAAAATGATAAATAATAATTATAAATGTCTGCCTACACTTTACGAATTAATTAATTGTATCAAAATTTAACATATTTCTCAAAGTTTGATTCAGTTTGATTCAATTTGATTTTATTTGATTCTATTTAATTCGATTTGATTCGATTTGATTCGATTTGATTAGATTTGATTCGATTTGATTTGATTTGATTTGATTTGATTTGATTTGATTTGATTTGATTTGATTTGATTTGATTTGATTTGATTTGATTTGATTTGATTCGATTTGATTCGATTTGATTCGATTTGATTCGATTTGATTCGATTCAATTCAATTTGATTTGATTTGATTTGATTTGATCTGATTTGATTTGATTGAATTGGATAAGATCAAATCGATTTGGTTTGATTTGATTCTTTTCATTGTTGTTATTTTATTTTATCTTATTTTATCAAAGTAAATAATTTCAGAAATATTTTATTATGTATCAAATCTTTAAATATCTCGAAATGACAAATAATTACAATAAATATCTTGTGTAGGCACCACATGGCTTTCCAAATTAATTAATTAATATTGTATCAACATTTTAGATATTTCTCAATATTATTATATTTTGATTCAGTTGGACTGTGACTGTTTGATTTAGTACATCTGATTTGATTTGATTTTACGAATTAATTAATTGTATCAAAATTAAAGATATTTGTCAAATATTTGATTTGATTTGGTTGGACTTCGTTTGTTTTGGTTAGAATTTGATTCGATTTGATTAGTTTTGATTCGGTTTGATTCGTTTTGATTAAATTTGATACAATTTGATTTGATTTGATTAAATTCGATTCAATTTGATTTGATTTGATTCAATTAGATTTGATTAAATTTGCTTAAATTTGCTTAAATTTGATTTGATTTGATTTGATTTGATGTGATTCTATTTGATTCGGTTCAATTCGATTTGATTTGATTTGATTCGATCAACATTTTAGATATTTCCCAAAAATTTGATTTGGTTTGATTCAGTTGGTCACTGACTGTTTGATTTGGTACATCTGATTTGATTTCATTTGATTAATTTTGATTCGACTTGGTTTGAGTCCGAATTAATTAATGTATCAAAATTTAAGATATATCTTAATAAAATGGTTTGATTTAATTTGGTTGGATTCTGTTAGTTTTGATTCGATTTGAGGCAATTTGATTATATTCAGTTTGATTTGATTTGCTTCGGTTTGTTTTGTTTCATTCATATTGTTATTTTATTTTATCTTATTTGATCCTATCTTATTTAATTATTAATTAATTTAACTATCTTGTGTGGGCACCACACGATTTTACGAATTAATTAATTTCTATTTGATTTGATTCGATCCGAATCGATTTGATTCGATTTGATTCGATTTGTTTGATTTGGTACATCTGATTTGATTTCATTTGATTAATTTTGATTCGACTTGGTCTGAGTCCGAATTAATTAATGTATCAAAATTTAAGATATATCTTAATAAAATGATTTGATTTAATTTGGTTGGATTCTGTTAGTTTTGATTTGATTTGATGCAATTTGATTATATTCAGTTTGATTTGATTTGCTTCGGTTTGTTTTGTTTCATTCTTGTTATTTTATTTCATTCTTGTTATTTTATTTGATCTTATTTGATCCTATCTTATTTAATTATTAATTAATTTAACTATCTTGTGTGGGCACCACACAATTTTACGAATTAATTAATTTCGATTTGATTCGATTCGATCCAAATCGATTTGATTCCATTCAATTTGATTCAATTCAATTTGATTTAATTCCATTTGATTCGATTTGATTCCATATGATTCGATTTGAGTCCATTTGATTCCATTTGATTCCATTTGATTCGATTTGTGACCATATACATTAATTTGTTCACACTCAAATCTTCAAATATCTCTAAATGACAAAATAATAATAATACATATCTGGTGTGGGCACCACATGATATTCCGAATTAATTCATCAATCTTGTATCAAAATGTATGTACTATAGAAATGGTTTTTAATTTGTTCAAACTAAACATTTAAATATCTTGTAATGACAAATCAATTTGATTCGATTCTATTTGATTCAATTCAATTCAATTTGATTTGATTTGATTCATTGTTGTTATTTTATTTAATCTTTTTTCACTTTTTATTTTAGAAGAGTAAATAATTTGTTCTGTTAGAGTGGAACTGTGGGGATTGCACGAATGGGATGTAATAGAAAGGGAGGAAGGTTGGTTCCTGAAGAAGGTGTCGACCTTTCGAGACCTAGCAGACAGGTCTCAAAGTGTCTATACTGAGGGGCACTGCTATTGTAGGAGATGAACTGTATGAGTATGTAGTGGGAGTCTTGTGTGAGGGTTGTGTAGTATGAAGAAAGATTGCAGGAATTGGGTGAGGGAAGACTAGTGCGGGAGGAAGGTTGGTTCCTGAAGAAGGTGTCGACCTTTCGAGACCTAGCAGACAGGTCTCGAAGTGTCTATACTGAGGGGCACTGCTATTGTAGGAGATGAACTGTATGAGTATGTAGTGGGAGTCTTGTGTGAGGGTTGTGTAGTATGAAGAAAGATTGCAGGAATTGGGTGAGGGAAGACTAGTGCGGGAGGAAGGTTGGTTCCTGAAGAAGGTGTCGACCTTTCGAGACCTAGCAGACAGGTCTCGAAGTGTCTATACTGAGGGGCACTGCTATTGTAGGAGATGAACTGTATGAGTATGTAGTGGGAGTCTTGTGTGAGGGTTGTGTAGTATGAAGAAAGATTGCAGGATTTGGGTGAGGGAAGACTAGTGCGGGAGGAAGGTTGGTTCCTGAAGAAGGTGTCGACCTTTCGAGACCTAGCAGACAGGTCTTGAAGTGTCTATACTGAGGGGCACTGCTATTGTAGGAGATGAACTGTATGAGTATGTAGTGGGAGTCTTGTGTGAGGGTTGTGTAGTATGATGAAAGATTGCAGGATTTGGGTGAGGGAAGACTAGTGCGGGAGGTATGGATGAGGGGTAAGAGTAGGACGGAGAGTGGACAGAGAAAAGATAGAGGAAGGATGTATGAAAGAGTGGGTATGTCAAAGGTGTGGGTAGGGGAATAGCTGAAACGAAGCCTAGGAACTGAGGTAAGGGTAAGATTGAGGGATATTGAGTGGCAAGAAAGGCAGGTGAGAATGGCTGAGAGTGGAGCAGGGAGGACAAAGTGTGCATGGCAAGAGCGAGGTGTGGACCAGAAGAGCGAGGAACTTTTCATCTTCGTGAATGGGGCTGGGGTACACCACGTGTCCCTCCCCTTTCTATACAGCGCGAATGGGGAGAGACACGTGGTGGCACCTTAGCAAAGAATTTGAGGAGTGAAAGCAGAGTGGGTTGGAGAGTGCACAAAGCTGAATGAATGGTTACGAGAGGATGGGAAAGGCGTGAAAATCTGCAGGAGGCTGAAGTGGGAGAGGAAATAGAAGCGTATTTTGTTATTTTTCTTTGTTTAGTTTATGGGGGAATTTTGTTAAAGGGAATTGGTGTGGTTATGCCAAATACAGGTTTCTGGTCAGCTTTGATTCGATTTGATGTAATATTGAGTTCAATTTGATTTGCTTCGATTGGTTTTGTTTCATTGTCGTTATTTTATTTTATCCTATCTTATTTTATTTTATTAATTAGTTATTCATTCATTGTAAATAAATTTGGGTTTAATTAAATAACATTTTATAAAATATCCACCATAATAATTACTAAATTTAACATTTACGTTTGGACGATCACGTGCCTAGAATAATTTTTTAGTTTGTCTTTTAGATATCCGATTTTATTCAAATTTAACTGGAACACCTCGGCTCACTTATATCATCCAATTTTTAAATTTGATCCACTTTTATTATAAACCATTTGCATTGTCTCAATTTATTCTACAATATAATTTGATGGATCTCTCTGTTTATAGGTTTCTGCGGAATTCTGTTGCGAACTTTAAAAGCACCACTGGTTATGTGAAGAGACAGGTATATAAGCCGGCAATAATTCAACAACTAAACAACCTAGCTGATTGCGAAACGGTGATTGATGCTGACGAGGAGAAGGTAATTTTATAATTTACATGAACACAATTAAATGTAATTAATGATTTATTAATAGGTTGATGAAAAAGATGAGACTGTGGTTGAAGAAATTAAAGCTGATGATGATAAAGTAGAGCCATCAGCTGGTGAGATTACGGAAAAGACTATAATTAGTGAGGCGGATTCTACGGAACCTCCAAAAACGCCAGTAGCGGAGGAGACTGATACGACTACAACTACTGAACCAGTCGTTGAGGAAAGTAAGAAGGAAGAAGAAAAGAAAGATGCTGCTTCTTCGGTTGAGGCAGCAACTGAATTGCCGCCTGGTGTATCGCCTAGAAGGGAGAAAACGCCTGAGGCGCGTCCTATAACGGTCAGCGCACAAAACAGAGTTCGAGATCGGGAAGCCGAGAGGGATCGTGATCGGGATAGAGATCGAGATAGAAATCGGGATAGAACCTACAATTCAGGTATGCAATTTATTTATAATTTTGTTAACAAACCGCGATTTATTATCATACTAAGTGAAATTCCGTTGTCCGACGGAGGATGATTTTTAATTACAAGTAAAGACTCAATTGAGGTGGGTAATTACCAACCAAACCTACTACCTCTGGTTAATTACAAAAGAAATAAAATAAATTTTTAAAATAAATAAAATTTTAACCAGTTTGGGAATCGATCTACTGTCTCAAGCTTACAAGCCAAGTATTATATGCAATAAGCCACTAAAGTTATGAATATTCATAATTTTTTGTTGTAATATAAATATGTATATACGGCCAAGGGTGAGATGCTCATTGCCTGATGAATTCATTAAGTTTAAATGTGTATAATATATAAATGTAATTTGTTTCTATTATTTTTATAGGGAGTCGACATGCCACCAAGTCGAATTCGGATAGGTCGCCGAGGCGAACGCATAAATCGCATCGTTCGCCCCAGGCCTACCAGGAGTCCATTAATAACACCGAAGAGCGACCAGGAACTCCTACTGTGGATGAGCCCGGTATGAGCGCCAATAATGGTGATTCGTATCCAACAACAAATGCTCCCTATCCATCAGTAACAGCTGCTGTTGTGATGCCTTCAAATGTTGTTCCTCCACATCATATGCAGGTACATTTATAGACTATATTTTATGTTCGAATCGAATGTATGCAAAGGTTGATTTTCACTATGATGTCCTATTTCTCAAAAATTCTATCTTCATTTTATTTTTTTTAAAACCCTTTATTGGGCTATCAGCCATGAGACTTTTCATTTTACTACATCTTATTTAGTTTCTATAATTTTATAACTTTTAATAAAAAGCGACAAATTAAAGTTTTGAAACTACAATTTGGTTTACTTTCAATTCTTTTCAAATGATGTCATCAGTTGGAGTAAATTTTCTCTGACTTTATGTATAGTAATGTTGTACTAAAATGTTTTCTTTGTACATTTAGGTGCCACCACCGAGCATGACTCCGCAGCCCCAAACACAGTATCCACCACCAGTGCAACAGTATCCCTCAACACAGGGGATGATCCCGCACGGCCCACCGCCCAACTTCAGACTGCCGCCTCCTGGCACAAATGCACCAAATTTCATTCAAGGGTAAGAGAGATTATGAAATTAATAACAAGAATAATGTAGATTAACTGAAATGACTTGTTTTAGAATGTACAATGCACCTCCGAGACCGATCTTTGATCCATCAAGGCCGCCCATTCAAGGACCGCCGTCCAATTACCAGAATTACGCGAATAGACCAAGGGGTGGTCGAGAATATATCTCCCGGTCGTTACGAGGAAGAACTCCACCTGGGTATGTATATAATAGTAATAATTAAAGTCCTGGTTTCCTAGCAAGCGGTGTCGATAAATACGGCCGCTTTTGACGTCATTTACACATTACAAGATACATTTTAAGTATATGTAATTTGAATAACTCACCAGATTCCAGTGTAATTCATGACATATTCACAATACTTTGAAGTATATCGCTTTCTGGATTACCAGATTTATTTAAATATACATAAAAGAAATGTGTGACGTCAAAATGACGTGAAATACGGCCGCTTTTGTCGACACCGCTTTCTAGGAAACCAAGGCTTAACTCATAAGAATGGGTGTACATTGATGTGGTGCGGCCAGATGGCGTTTAACTTTCCTCCTATGGGGTTAGTTGTACTATTTTGAATAATTAAGTATTTGGAGCTGTCTTTTGTATCATTTCCGGTTGGGGGCAAACGTTTTAAATTGTAACCAATCATTGGCAGTAATTAGATAGTAAAGCCCTGGTTTTCTCACGCTTTCCACGTTATAAAAATAGTTATGACTATATGATTTCTCATAAAGAGTAAAACGCCATTCACAATAAACGTGGTGGTAGTAACGTAGCGGGTTTTTGGGGGATTACAGCAGCGCGGTAAAACTGTGACAGAACATGGATAATTACCTCAATCTTAATTATTCTCACCATTACTGCCCAATTCTGAACGTCTAGATTTTTATAGAATGCAAAAGAAAAGTGTCCCTTAACATCTCACCGTAATGCAAAGGTACAATGAATTACACACATTTAATGGCTGTAGCGTCTACTATGTGGGAATTAATTTTCAATGAAGAATATGTATGAATCTACTATGTTTTTTAACACTGAAACACAACATACACCCACGCTACTACACAAGACTTTCCGAATGACTTAATTAATATTAAATAAATAAAAATAGTATAAACAATTGTTAAAATTTTGTTTCAGTATCATTGACGATCCCTTGGAAGCATTCAATCGCATGCTGCGCGAGAAGGACGAGCGCGAACGTCGCGCTAAACTGCGCAAAGGGCGTAGTTACAGTCGTAGCTCGTCCCGTAGCTACAGCCGTTCGCCCCGCAGGCGCAGTAGAACCCCACGCAGACGCAGCAGAAGTCGCTCGAAATCCTTCACAATCAGCAGGTACTTATTAATTAGTAAATGTGTTGTCTCGTTGTTGAGTAGCCTCTGTAGTTTGTTGTAGCATGGCATGTTAAAAAGAAATTGACGTTAACTAAAAAACAAAACAAAACACGAGACATGCTTTTTCAGATCTCGGTCTCGGTCTTATGTGTCCGGCAACAACAGGGCCTCACCCTACAGAGACTACTCACCATGTAGACGCCCTCCTTCTCGATTTAGATCTCCGCAAATATCGCCGTCCAGGTAATTGAAACTCTTTAACATTTAGCAAATTTCTTTGCTGTACTTGGACTCGAATGGATGTGGAATTAAAACTGGATAGTCATAATTATAATTTTACTGAAAGTCATGTGTAATATAAGATTACTCATGGATCATTCGATTATGAGATAACGAATGTACAGGTGTTACCGCATGACAATCTTTTATGGGTGTATCCTTGGCCCAAATAATGATGTTACCCTCCTTAACTACACCCCTGAGCATATAATCGAAATTAACGACATTACTATATAGAAACCTTCAACAAGATATCAACATACAATATTATTACAGATAAAGTTGAAATTTCAAGTTTTTATAAATAGCGCATTTTTTACGATTCTTATATTATATATTTCCCAAACTACACCCCTGAGGAGATAATTAAAATTACCAACTTATACTACATATAAACCTTCAACAAAATATTAACATACAATATTATTACAGATAAAGTTGAAATTTTTATAACATAGCGCCATTTTTACGATTTTTCTATTATTTCCAATAGATCAAAAGTTTCAATTTTCGTTACGTTTTATTCCTAAAATTGTCGAAATAAATCCGATTTTTGCGATGTCTGTGTGTGTCGTCTGGATGTCTGTCTGTGAACAAAATTGCGGGAAAACGGCACAACAGATTGCGACCAAATGTGGCAATTATCTGTTGACACAATCTGGAACGATCCAGTGAAAATGTGAGCACAATCGGGCCACTAACAACGAAGGAATCACGATCAACACAATAAAAAAGGATCGATCGTGCAGCAACATGTGACGTCAGCGGTGTTTAATGGACTATACGTATATCGCGCGAAAATAGTTAAATATTAAATACAGTAATGAAAATGGAAATGTGAAAAATTGGGAAAATGTGAGAAAATGTTGGGAAACTTAGCAAAATGTGGCAAAACGTGTGAATTGTTGTAAATGCTGAAAATTTTTGGGAAAATGTAAGCAAATGTGAGGAATTGCAAGGACATGTGAGAAAAAGGGAAATTATGAGTAAATGTCAAAATATCCAAATGTCAAAATGACAACAAGTCAAAACTCAACAGGTAAAAATGTCAAAAAAGGTAAAAAATAGTCAAGATAAAAATGTAAAAAGTCAAAAATGAAAAAAGTCAAAATTAAATAGGTCTTGTAATTCGGAATGTCGTGTGGTGCCCTCACCAGATATTTTTATTTCATCTCATTCTCATCATTCTCGCCCTTTTAAATGAAAAGGGCGAGAATGCGACTATTTTCGCTAATTAAGAATTAGATTTTTTATGCCCCATCGCTTGCGTGTTTTCACCTTGCACGTCTTTTCAGAGGGTTTCTGTGACGTTAAGGAAAATTTCACATGATTAAACTCTCCTGAGCTTCTCCCTTTCCCGGCGGAACAGTCTTACAGTATTTTTTAAATAGTATTTTCAAAATTTTCAAAAATTTTCTAATACAATTACAGTTGTTTTAAAATACCATAAAGGGCTTGATGCTCTCTAATTATAAACATAATATTATTTCTCTATGATGCTCTATTCAAAAGTGAATGCCAATTATTGAGTTTGAGGACTGGGGTGCACTTTGAAGAAAAAGTATCTAATGTGGCCACCACACATCTATCCGAATTAATTAATATTAAATCAACATTTAAGATATTTCTCAAAAAATTTGATTTGATTCAATTCAATTTGGCTTGATTCGGATCGATTCGGATCGATTCGCTTAGACACGGTTCATTTACATTTACACATTTACATTTACATTTACACATTTACATTTACATTTACATTTACACATTTACATTTACACATTTACATTTACACATTTACATTTACACATTTACATTTACACATTTACATTTACACATTTACATTTACACATTTACATTTACACATTTACATTTACACATTTACATTTACACATTTACATTTACACATTTACATTTACACATTTACATTTACACATTTACATTTACACATTTACATTTACACATTTACATTTACACATTTACATTTACACATTTACATTTACACATTTACATTTACACATTTACACATTTACATTTACACATTTACATTTACATTTACATTTACACATTTACATTTACACATTTACATTTACACATTTACATTTACACATTTACATTTACACATTTACATTTACACATTTACATTTACACATTTACATTTACACATTTACATTTACACATTTACATTTACACATTTACATTTACACATTTACATTTACACATTTACATTTACACATTTACATTTACACATTTACATTTACACATTTACATTTACACATTTACATTTACACATTTACATTTACACATTTACATTTACACATTTACATTTACACATTTACATTTACACATTTACATTTACACATTTACATTTACACATTTACATTTACACATTTACATTTACACATTTACACATTTACACATTTACACATTTACATTTACACATTTACATTTACATTTACACATTTACATTTACACATTTACATTTACACATTTACATTTACACATTTACATTTACACATTTACATTTACACATTTACATTTACACATTTACATTTACACATTTACATTTACACATTTACATTTACACATTTACATTTACACATTTACATTTACACATTTACATTTACACATTTACATTTACACATTTACATTTACACATTTACATTTACACATTTACATTTACACATTTACATTTACACATTTACATTTACACATTTACATTTACACATTTACATTTACACATTTACATTTACACATTTACATTTACACATTTACATTTACACATTTACATTTACACATTTACATTTACACATTTACATTTACACATTTACATTTACACATTTACATTTACACATTTACATTTACACATTTACATTTACACATTTACATTTACACATTTACATTTACACATTTACATTTACACATTTACATTTACACATTTACATTTACACATTTACATTTACACATTTACATTTACACATTTACATTTACACATTTACATTTACACATTTACACATTTACACATTTACACATTTACATTTACACATTTACATTTACATTTACACATTTACATTTACACATTTACATTTACACATTTACATTTACACATTTACATTTACACATTTACATTTACACATTTACATTTACACATTTACATTTACACATTTACATTTACACATTTACATTTACACATTTACATTTACACATTTACATTTACACATTTACATTTACACATTTACATTTACACATTTACATTTACACATTTACATTTACACATTTACATTTACACATTTACATTTACACATTTACATTTACACATTTACATTTACACATTTACACATTTACATTTACACATTTACATTTACACATTTACATTTACACATTTATATTTACACATTTACACATTTACACATTTACACATTTACACATTTACACATTTACACATTTACACATTTACACATTTACACATTTACACATTTATACATTTACACATTTACACATTTACACATTTACACATTTAAACATTTACACATTTACATTTACACATTAGACATTTACATTTACACATTTACACATTTACACATTTACACATTTACACATTTAAACATTTACACATTTACATTTACACATTAGACATTTACATTTACACATTTACACATTTACACATTAGATATTAGACATTTTATATATATTACATTTTACATTACATTTTACATTACATTTTACATTACATTTTACATTACATTTTACATTACATTTTACATTACATTTTACATTACATTTTACATTACATTTTACATTACATTTTACATTACATTTTACATTACATTTTACATTACATTTTACATTACATTTTACATTACATTTTACATTACATTTTACATTACATTTTACATTACATTTTACATTACATTTTACATTACATTTTACATTACATTTTACATTACATTTTACATTACATTTTACATTACATTTTACATTACATTTTACATTACATTTTACATTACATTTTACATTACATTTTACATTACATTTTACATTACATTTTACATTACATTTTACATTACATTTTACATTACATTTTACATTACATTTTACATTACATTTTACATTACATTTTACATTACATTTTACATTACATTTTACATTACATTTTACATTACATTTTACATTACATTTTACATTACATTTTACATTACATTTTACATTACATTTTACATTACATTTTACATTACATTTTACATTACATTTTACATTACATTTTACATTACATTTTACATTACATTTTACATTACATTTTACATTACATTTTACATTACATTTTACATTACATTTTACATTACATTTTACATTACATTTTACATTACATTTTACATTACATTTTACATTACATTTTACATTACATTTTACATTACATTTTACATTACATTTTACATTACATTTTACATTACATTTTACATTACATTTTACATTACATTTTACATTACATTTTACATTACATTTTACATTACATTTTACATTACATTTTACATTACATTTTACATTACATTTTACATTACATTTTACATTACATTTTACATTACATTTTACATTACATTTTACATTACATTTTACATTACATTTTACATTACATTTTACATTACATTTTACATTACATTTTACATTACATTTTACATTACATTTTACATTACATTTTACATTACATTTTACATTACATTTTACATTACATTTTACATTACATTTTACATTACATTTTACATTACATTTTACATTACATTTTACATTACATTTTACATTACATTTTACATTACATTTTACATTACATTTTACATTACATTTTACATTACATTTTACATTACATTTTACATTACATTTTACATTACATTTTACATTACATTTTACATTATATTTTACATTTACACATTTACACTTTTACACATTTACACATTTACACATTTACACATTTACACATTTACACATTTACACATTTACACATTTACACATTTACACATTTACACATTTACACATTTACACATTTACACATTTACACATTTACACATTTACACATTTACACATTTACACATTTACACATTTACACATTTACACATTTACACTTTTACACTTTTACACTTTTACACTTTTACACATTTACACATTTACACTTTTACACTTTTACACTTTTACACTTTTACACATTTACACATTTACACTTTTACACTTTTACACTTTTACACATTTACACTGTTACACTTTTACACTTTTACACATTTGCACATTTACACATTTACACTTTTACACATTTACACATTTACACATTTACACATTTACACATTTACACATTTACACATTTACACTTTTACACATTTACACTTTTACACATTTACACTTTTACACATTTACACGTTTACACATTTACACTTTTACACATTTACACTTTTACACTTTTACACATTTACACTTTTACACTTTTACACATTTACACTTTTACACATTTACACATTTACACATTTACACATTTACATTTTTACACATTTACACTTTTACACATTTACACATTTACACATTTACACTTTTACACTTTTACACATTTACACTTTTACACATTTACACATTTACATTTTTACACATTTACACTTTTACACATTTACACTTTTACACTTTTACACTTTTACACATTTACACTTTTACACATTTACACTTTTACACATTTACACTTTTACACTTTTACACATTTACACTTTTACACTTTTACACATTTACACTTTTACACATTTACACTTTTACACATTTACACTTTTACACATTTACACATTTACACATTTACACATTTACACATTTACACATTTACACATTTACACATTTACACATTTACACATTTACACATTTACACTTTTACACATTTACACTTTTACACATTTACACTTTTACACATTTACACATTTACACATTTACATTTTTACACATTTACACTTTTACACATTTACACTTTTACACTTTTACACTTTTACACTTTTACACTTTTACACATTTGCACTTTTACACATTTACACATTTACACTTTTACACTTTTACACATTTACACATTTACACATTTACACATTTACACTTTTACACTTTTACACTTTTACACTTTTACACATTACACATTACACATTTACACATTTACACATTTATACATTTACACATTTACACATTTAAATTTACATAAATAAGTGTGAATCCACCTCTTAGCAATCTACATATCTAGATTTCAATCTTATTAGATCTCATCAGTGTAGCTCAGCTAGTGATGTTATTTTCACACAATATCTATTATACATTTTCGTATATAACCACTTGAGATATTGTGTGAATTCACCCTCACTAACTGAGCTACGCTGATGAGATCTAATAAGATCGAAATCTAGATATGTTGTGTGTGTATTGCTAATTGATGTGGTGTCGCCAGATGGCGTTTAACTTTCCTCCTAGGGGGTTAGTTGTATAAATTTGACATTTATATTTTGTATTTCACTTTTTGCATTTTACATTTTGCATTTTACATTTACATTTTCATTTTACATTTTCATTTTACATTTTCATTTTACATTTTCATTTTACATTTTCATTTTACATTTTCATTTTACATTTTCATTTTACATTTTCATATTACATTTTCATTTTACATTTTCATTTTACATTTTCATTTTACATTTTCATTTTACATTTTCATTTTACATTTTCATTTTACACTTTCATTTTACATTTTCATTTTACATTTTCATTTTACATTTTCATTTTACATTTCCATTTTACATTTTCATTTTACATTTTACATTTTACATTTTACATTTTACATTTTACATTTTACATTTTACATTTTACATTTTACATTTTACATTTTACATTTTACATTTTACATTTTACATTTTACATTTTACATTTTACATTTTACATTTTACATTTTACATTTTACATTTTACATTTTACATTTTACATTTTACATTTTACATTTTACATTTTACATTTTACATTTTCATTTTACATTTTCATTTTACATTTTCATTTTACATTTTCATTTTACATTTTCATTTTACATTTTCATTTTACATTTTCATTTTACATTTTCATTTTACATTTTCATTTTACATTTTCATTTTACATTTTCATTTTACATTTTCATTTTACATTTTCATTTTACATTTTCATTTTACATTTTCATTTTACATTTTACATTTTCATTTTACATTTTACATTTTCATTTTACATTTTCATTTTACATTTTCATTTTACATTTTACATTTTCATTTTAGATTTTCATTTTACATTTTCATTTTATATTTTCATTTTACATTTTCATTTTCATTTTCATTTTCATTACACATGCCAGCCAGGTGCCATATAAGCATAGGAAATGGTTTTATCAAGTTTTTTTCGCTGTTTGTAGACCGATTTTGCTCAAATGTTCACGAAAGCACCCAAGCTCGCTTTCTCATGGGGTTTTCAGATTTGGTCGCGATCCATTTCTCCATTTCCCCGCAATTTTATTCACATACATCTGTACATCTAAACATATACACGGACATTTTCCAAAAATAGTCTTATTTCGACTATAATTGTATTTCGAAATCTACGCGATAACATTACCTTACTTATACAGCAGTGCTGTAATCGGAAATTAATAATAATAATAATAAAGACTTTATTCTCTACAAAAGTAAAAAATGCGACAATATACTATATAAGCAAATAGACATAATAATTAAGTATATAAGGTAATTTTTATTATTTGAGTCAAGGAATAATCCCTAAAGTGATCACACGCAGTAGGGTAACACCCTATATAATGAATATATTACCTAATTGGTGTGATAATAACAATTTTATTAAAATTTTCAGGTACCGTTATAAAGATGGATCTGACCGTCCGAGAGACAGAGATTACGATCGCGATCGTGAACGGGAGCGTGATCGTGATCGGGACAGAGATCGTGATCGGGACAGAGATCGAGACAATCGAGATAGGGATCGTGACCGGGAGCGGGAGCGTGATCGGGAGAGGGAGCGCGACAGGGAGTTTGGTATGCCGCCCAAGCGGGATGAGCGTGGTTTCAGCCGTGAACGAGTGCCTGATTACCACTACTACGACAATTATGAACGAGAAAAGGGTGCCATGCAACGGGCCCCCGGCAAGTGGCCGCCCCCTCGCGAACAATACTATCCGCCCGAACACCAACAGATGCCATACCACCAACAGCCCGGACCTATACAGCAACACCCATTGCCAAACAGGTATTTTATACACATATGTTTTGAAGTTTTTTCTTATTTGAAATCATGTCGACTATTTATGTGTGTGTAGATTTATAAAATGTATATTTTTCTTATTATCTGTGATAGTTCAATTGATTTGAAGAGTGAGTGGGTAGAATGGTTTTAAAACTTCTATAGATGAATTTCTTCTTGTATTTTGACTTATGGGAATATAGGGTGCCCTAAATAAAACTGAATGGTTTGCCAGATTATATATTACAGACATTTATGGTTTAACATTATTGCCAAATTTAGCCAACTTAATGTGGTTTTAAATAATTTCACCACTCAAATACATTAATTATTACAGTAGAGTAAAGTGTAATACATTGAATACCACTGTGTGCACTGAGAATAATGAATAACATTCAAACCAAAATGTTTGGTAGTATATACCCCGACGTCGGTGGAGGCGCAACCGCATTATACCAATCACAGCATCGCAAACTAATTTTAAAGCCGATATTGTTGCTATAGAGATGAAACCAATGACTTGTTCGACTCTGTCCCCGGTCTTCACCAACGTTCTATAAACCTATCGAGGCACCTTACACGATCAATAATACTGTCAATATTTTAGAATAATGACAGTATTACTGTACAATAGCATGTTTAAAATGTTCATTATTCTAAAATATTGACAGTATTACTTATTATTTAAGGTATAGTAATGGTGGAATGAAGATTACTGATGTTTATCGAGATAATTGATTACTTGATAAATATAAAAGGAGGATTGATGCAAATATTGACAGTACTAGGACTGACAGTATTATTGACCGTGTAAAAGGTGCCTTATTTATCAATAGCTATTGAACCCATAAGTATTCGTTGTTATAGCAACAATAAATAAATTATCTAGGGAATGTAGTTACGACGACTTTCGGAAGTAATTAATTAAAATAAAATCAAAATTTAAGATAATTCTCAAAAATTAGATTACTTAGCTCAGTGACCCAGTGGTTAGAAGCGTCGTCCGTCTCATACTGAGCAGGGGAGAGCTCGATCCCCAGCGGGGAGCGAATTTTTGCGAATCAACTTTCACAGTTTTTCAGAGGTATTCTGTGAAGTTAAGATAAATACCGGGTGATTAAACTCCTCTGAGCTTCTCCCTTGACCGGCGGAAAAGCCTCACGGCTGATACCCCTATAGAGATATATAGATTTGATTCCATTTTGTTGTTCCATTTGGTTCGATTCGTTGTTGTTATTTTATTTTAATTTACTTTAATTTAACTTTGTTTTGTCTATACTTGGGTTTTTGTCTTAATTTGTCTCACTTTGTCTTAGTTTGTCTTATTTTGTCTCGTTTTGGCTTAATTTGCCTTAGTTTGCCTTATATAGCCTAATTTAGTCTAATTTTGCCTCAGTTTGTCGTATTTGGCTCAGTTTGCCTCATTTAGCCTAAATTTGTCTCTTTATCTTATTTTGCCTCATTTAGCCTAATTTAGCCTCATGTAGTTTCATTTTGTCTTATTTTCTCATTTACATACATACTCATTAACGTAAATGCCATAATTTTCGCCAATTTCCCTCGCGATTTCAATGGTACCGACGTCAGTCATGACTGCGCCGTGCGTTCTTTTTTTTTGAGTGGCGCAATAGAAACCGGGTTTGTCAAGTTTTTTCTCTGATTGGGGACCGATTTTTCTCAAATTTTCACGGGATCACCCCAGCTCTCTTTCTCAGCCGATTTCCAAATTTGATCAGCTCAGTGGCCGAGTGGTTAGAGGCGTCGTCCGCCTCGTACTGAGCAGGGGGGAACTCGATCCCCAGCGGGAGTGAATTTTCGCGAATAAACTCACAGTTTTTCAGAGGTTTTCTGTGAAGTTAAGGTAAATACCGGGTGATTAAACTCCTCTGAGCTTCTCCCTTGACCGGCGGAAAAGCCTCACGGCTGATAGCCCTATATAGATATATAGATTTGATTCGATTTTGTTGGACTCTGTTCGGTTTGGTTCGATTCGTTGTTGTTATTGTATTTAAATTTACTTTAATTTAACTTGGTGTTGTCTACACTTCGATTTTTGTCTTAATTTGTCTCACTTTGTCTTAGTTTGTCTCGTGTTGGCTTAATTTGCCTTATATAGCCTAATTTAGTCTCATTTTGCCTCAGTTTGTCTTATTTTGTGTCAGTTTGCCTCATTTAGCCTAATTTTGCCTCAGTTTGTCTTATTTTGTGTCAGTTTGCCTCATTTAGCCTAATTTTGTCTCATTTAGTCTTATTTTGCCTCATTTAGCCTAATTTAGTCCCATGTATCTCATTTTGCCTTATTTATACATTTAATATGCGATAATTTTTGCCAATTTCCCGCGCGAATTCTATGGTTCCGGTGGTCCTGACGTCACTTGTTGACTGCGCCGTGCGTTATTTTTTTAGGAGTGGCCAGGTGCCATAGGCGCAATAGAAAGTGGTTTTGTCAAGTTTTTTTCTCTGATTGTGGACCGTTTTTTCTCAAATTTTCACGGGATCACCCCAGCTCCCTGTTTTAGCCGATTTCCAAATTTGATCACGATCCATTCAGCCGTTTCCCGGAATTTTATTCACAGACGTCAATACGACGTTAATGTTAATAAACTTTTAATATATAATTAGACAACCTTGCACATATAGTCACATATATGATGAGAAAATACTTACTTTGTGCGTAGAAATCACCCACTAGTTTTAGTTCAATTTCTGCCACCAGATAGAGTACCGACGGGCTTGAATTGCCCATAGGCTTCAATGTCCTCAAGGTCGTAGTACACATAGTCTAGGGTAGGGGTTGTACTAAAAATATCACTAAAACGCAAAATCCTACTTTTTTGACTTGATTTATTTGTCAACACTCATTTTATATAATCCAGGTTTGGAAGCTGTACTATAATTAAAAAAATATATTTTTGGCATTTTTGACTTGATTAGTTGTCAACACTCAATTTATAAATATGGCACACCATTCAGTTTATTTTTAGGACACTCTTTAAATAATATTCTCTAATACTGATTTAAATAATTTACAGTTTATATTAAGAAGTTTCAACTGTTCTACCTATTCTAATATAAAACTAAATTTTCCTATGATGTGGTTGAAAATTTAGTCTCTGTTGCAATTGTACCCCTTTAATTGACTGGTATAATTATATTGTTTATTATCCATATTATTGGTACCACAATGGAATTAGTTGTTAATATTAGCATTCAGCTGTTATTTTATGTGATATTGTCTGTGATAAATATATAAATATTTTTTTTATAAACGGTATTCAGTTAAGGTATTGGCGGATGGCGATTTATTTTTTTGTAACTGTCCATATTATTTTTAAGCTATTTGTATCACAACAACTTTGATAAACTAGGGTGCTACACTAAATATGGATTATGTATTTATATTTCATGTTTTATGACAATTATATTATGTCTTGAAGATCAGTTGGGTTGTAATTTTGTGCAGCACAGTGTGGATGGTGTGAGGATGTAGGGTAAATTTGGTGTGTTTTAAAGCGCTAAACGTAAGCCTCTCCCAATCCTAGAAAATTTATTACTAGCTGAAATTGATATGTTTTTGTTATATTATGTTTTTTTTTGTACGTCGGTGTATGTTATTTTTATGAATTGGTGTTAATTATGTTGGTACTTTTTTTGGGCATTGTAGTGATGTGCAGTTCAATTTGGAAAGTTGGTGATTACCACTTATCCATTTCATTCCCACACCTACAGCACTGCTTATATAATCTTATTTTCACATGTAGCACCAAGAATTACTAGTAATCACTACTATGATAGTTACTACAAACACAGAGTGGACTGATGATAGTGCTGATAAAAACTACATGTGGACCTACAAATTAAATTAGAAGCCAACTGAAGATACTTTAGATGACTACTTAGTTTGTACACAGTGAAAGTGTTTAGTGATAAACTACATGGTGATAAGACTGGTTGTATGGGGTTGTGATCTTCTGGGCAGCAGTCTGATTTTGAATTATGTGTAAGATTGCATATTTCTAATGTTCCAATCGGATTCAGGGATCTAACATTACATGTTGTAAGCCATTACAAAAGGATAAATACAAATGGACAATATTATATAAATACAATCCAAGCTACCCCTTTGATATATGTATGGTGCATCATCAGTGATGAGAACGACAATATATTGAATCAAAATGGACATAGGGCAAAGATTAGGCCATCTAGAAGATCGCCCGTAAGTCCGCTGCGAAGATGGTTTGCACCGGGCTGTTGCATATAAATTATGATGTGAATGTTAGTAATGTCGACAGTCAATATTCAGCTCCAAAAGTATCTACTGTAGATTGCTGTTACTTGCCATATTTGGGATTTGAAGTTCAGATGATGTCACTACAGCCATCTATTGTTCTGGATAACTGGCTGGAGGGTACCACAACTAGAGCACAAGAGGATTCATTATGTAAACTAGTAAATAAGGAAGGGATACAATTATGGTTCCCTATTTTGTGACTCTTGAATTATAAAGAATGTTTGATAAAACGAAATACGTTATTGAGAATGATTATGCAGGCAAGAAACTAATCAAAATTAAAAGTGATCATGAAAACTAAAGTAGGGGCAGGGTTGTATAATGTCTACTTAACCGATTACATGAATCCTCTGATACATATTGCATACATTATATTTAACTCTTTAACGTTTACATATACGAACGCAAGTATGTTATTAAAATTATCGAAAGTGACGATTACTAGAAATAAATCTACTTTTATATATTGGGGTGCAGAATACTGACACTGCGTGATTGTTATGTACCTCGTAACTATATTTGTTTGAAAAACAAGTTGGTTAGAAAGTACTAGCAAAATGGAAACATTTTTAGGATGGGAAGAGACCTAGTAAATCTACTGCTTGTATTGAATCTATACAATGAAATGTTTGGAAATGAGAATGTTTTTGAGGAAAGTCATAATATAGAGGATTGAAACACACTTGCATTATGTTGTTTAAGTTATATAGGGTATAACAAAAGTAATTAATATGAATATGATTTATTCAACAACAAAAAATTGATTGACATTCCTAAGTGAGTTATTCATATAAAACGAAAAGTATCTAGTTGGCTATATTATGTGAGTTATATGCCAAAAAGAACAATATGGTGTGTACATACATATATATTATTATTGATATACCATTATTGTTTTCTATTATAACAACAATATGCATATTTATAAATTACATAAAGGTAAAATCCGGTATTAACCTCTCCATTCAGTTGGAAACAATTCTGTATTCATATTGTATATAAGTAATATTGATTAAACTTCCAGAATCAAAATTTGTCTGCTTATACAAAAGACAATTGCAATAATAGTAAACGTATAAGTAATGAAAACGACACTGTCCATCCCCATGTGGGAAGATAACGTCAGTGAAATTTCAGAGAAATATTTAAGAGAATATATGTATCACTTTTAGTGAGTATGTACTGAAATACATATTTACAATAAATATAATTAGATATCCAGATAAATTTCTAGTCTTGAAAGCCTGGACCTCATGATTTCTCAATTTAAGATGAAATAAACAATTATTCTGCACATACAGTGTCAAAAATAATAACGGGAAATGCTGATCATTACAATATAATCTGCTATTTATATAATATCAGGAGTGCATAGCTGAGCGGTAAAACGCCGCGCTTGTAACGTAACAGGCCCAAGTTCAATACTTGAGCTGCGTGAATCCTAATTCTTCGTGCTTCGAACGCCGTTGGTTCCGTCGGTAATGTAGCACTTGCCCTGCTACTTACATTATCGACGTTAAAATTAGGCCAAATATCCCGCAGTAACACATTAGGGAACTATCTGGGAATCAGGCAGTGCCGTCAGATCCTAAACACCGATATATAGATAATATCATGATATGATATAATAAGATTTCTGTAGCTATGAACAAGTTAGATCTGATCTGGATGAATGATAAAATCCATCCAACTCTGGATGGATTAATAAAATCCATCTAGGTTTAACTAATAACATCACCCTTCATCCAACTTTATAAAGAAAATAGTTACGCTCGAAAAACGTTCAAAAATAATCTTTTTCACACTATTTTTGGTGATGAGAAATATAGGAAAACATTTAGTTTTTGGATTTTTTGCGCACGTCTTCTTTATTAATTCATTTTAAGACCATATGTGGAAAATGTCTGTTCATTGTCCTTCGGTGATTAATTTTTCTTCCAGGTTTTCGAAAAAACGACTGCATATTTTCAATCCAAATGTGGTGGTGCCTATTATTGTAACTTTTTAATAAAAAATTATTCAAAATAAAATACTCATAAACAAGACACTTATGTATTAGTATTTCATTAAAAAATTGTATTCCTGACTGAAATTACACTTTACCTATAACAATTTTTTGAATGTTTGAAAAGAAATATTTGCAAAATTTGAAATATCGTGTTATTATAACCTTTTTTTCCTTCAAAATCTGAAAATTGCAGTTAGAAAAGATCGATTTTATCCAATAGATTATCACCAAAAACAAATCAAGACCAAGTTAACACTGGATGGGCATTTTCCAGAGATGGTCTGAAAATGACCTAATAAAGAGGGTTTCCGCAAAAAAAAATATCTGGTGTTGGCACCAAAGGACTTTCCGGATTAATTAATTAATATTAAATCAAAATTTAAGATATTTCCTAAAAATTCGGTTCGATTCGTTGTTATTTTATTTTATCCTATTGCCTTAATTTCTCTTACTTATTATTTATTTTTATTTACATTTGTCAATATTTTACAATGTTGATATCTTCTAAAGACGCTCTAATCGATGAGCACGGGCAGTGTCAGATCCACCAACATTCTGAACGGGGCGCCTCCAACTAAACCTTCTCACATCCTACGCGGGAGGCTTGACCGCCTTCAAGGCACACAAATTCTCCACACTCTGCATTAGCCTAGGACTGGGATCCCTGGTTTTCAGGGTTGTTTATCCCATCCTGACGCTTGACGCCGTGACCGCTGGTCTTCTTTGCATCTTCCCTAGTTTTTTCTTCTTTATTGAGCATCCGAGACCCCCTGCTGCATGGTCTTCTGCCCTGCATAGTGCGCAGTCTGCCTCTTGCACTGTGTAGCCTTGGGAATTTCTTCGCCACATCTCCGGTATAGATTTCTTCTGTCCTCCCCACTACACTCGTGGGCCCGGTGGTCATCCAACTAACAACGGACGGAGCCTTGTGGCTTCTGGTGGCTCTACATTGAATCATACCTACTTTCAGCTTTGTTGCTGCAAGGTCGTCCGTCCTTTTCGAGGTTGTTGACACCGTGATGTTCTGCGTCCCGTTTCGGGCGGGTCACCTATCCTGTATTACCCACGCTTGATGGCCGCCTCAACTTCGGTCCTCGTCGTCAGTAGATCCAGGCTCCTTATGTGCATGATTCGACCGTTATCCCCCGGACTATGTCGGTTTAACCAGTATTGCTTCCTCATGTGTCCTGGATTTCGTTGTCAGAGTGGTAGTTCCCTGGGGCTTTTCAGTTGCATGATGTTCGTCCAGGTCCCTGATAGTTGCTTGCGCCTTTTGAATAGGCGTAGAGTTATTCGGTTATGTCGTGCGTGCGCAGCCAGACTCCTGAACTCCAATCGCCACTCTCTCGTAGTTTCTGTGATGGTCCTGATGCGTTGGATACCATGGCAGATGCTCTGCTTCATCTTGGTAGATGTTTTCCTTCATCTTCTGCTCGCTGGTGGTGTAACACACGATAGCTCTGTTTTCCCCGTTGGGCCTGGGGGAGCTACACCTCCGTGGTGTGGCCTATTGTAGCCACTTCGCCCACCATCAGATTTAGGTTCGAGACTTCTTCGATCAGCTGTCCGGTTTTTCTCTTCCGGCCGCTTGTCACTGCTCTGTATTTCTGGTCTACTTGTTACTCTACCTCGACGCTCGGGGGATATTTGGTTGCTTCCCTGTCCACCACCTTCAACTTCTGGAGGGTACCCTGGGGCCAGGTGCTCGGCCAGTGTTTCTACTGCTTCGTTGTAGGTCGTTATCTTATCGTATTCTGGTTATGGCTTCCTCCATTGTCTTCCCTTTCCCTGGCGTAGGGTTTGGTACCAGTTGGCATATTTGGCTGGTCAACTGGTCCAGCCGTGTCTGTATGTCCCTCAACAGTGCTCTTACTTTATCCATCTTCCGGCCCCATTGTGCTTTTTCCGCCTTCAGGGCTTTCAGCTGGCGCTTGAGGGCTTTCGCTTTGGCGCTTTGGGTGTTCTTGTTTCCCCAAACAACCGCTCGCATTTCTTGCGAAGAATCGCAGCGTCCACTTTCGCGTCCTTGGGTAAGTTGCTTGTTGTTACTGCCGTGTCCATCAGTCTTAACATTATGTCTCTAAGTTCTGCCAGCTGTATGTAGGCGTCCTGACCTTTGTCTCGTTCTCACTGTCTGTAGGTATGTTGTTTCAGTAGCTTTTTCTTTTCTCCTGTTTGTTACGCCTTCTGGTCTCTCCTATCCGGAGGCGAGGTGTCTCTCGTCTTGTCTACCTGGATTGAGTGGCTTTCTTCCTCTGAGTCAGTAGATTTTTCGGACCTCGACATGAGCCAATCGACCAGAGCTTCCTTCCTTTTTTCGTTTTCTTTTGCTCGGTTCTATTTCCATTTGTGTTTTGGTTATTAGAGTTCTTAGAGTTATTCCGCCTCCTCCAAACGGGTTGGTGTTTACTACGGGCTCTGATATCGTATTCGTTTCCTCTACTACTGGGTGGTAGTCTGATAGCACCCACCGCGATGCCTTCACTGACCGGTGCTGAGGTCTCCCTGCACGGTATTCGGTTTGTTGTTTTGATCGTTGTCCATTTGTTCCTTATATTTAAGGTAAAGTTGCCCTTCCATGGTCGTGTGCAGTGTTCGGTATCGCGGGTTTTCAATCAGAGGTTGCCTCCACTCTTCTTCTCTTTTTTCAAATTTGGGCTCTGGGCCACTTGTCTTAGTTCTCGGGTTTCCGTAGTGCTCTAAGGGCCTCTAACCATGGTCAGGCATGTCTCGTCGACGTCGGGTCAGTTCAGGACATTACACAGACATTCTTAAATCTAACAGACCATTAGCGAAAATGGTCACATGTTAAAAGTTCCCCACGCGATTTTTCTTATGGTATTGGTGGTAGTTGCATGTTCATGTGCAATATGCGCAATAGAAGGTTTTATCAAGTTTTTTTCTATGTTTGTGGACCGATTTTGCTTAAGTTTTCACGGGATCACGTCGATCTATTCAGCCGTTTTCCCGGAATTTGATTCACATACATATTTAACTCCTAAAATGATGGACACTCTGTATACACATACACACAGGCAGACATTTTCCAAAAATACTCTATTCCGACTATATTAGTCATGAAGAATCAAAGAAAAGTCAAAATTAGCAATTCGAAAATATTCGCTATAATAATACCTTCCTTATTCAGCAGTGACTGTATTCGGAAAGTAAGAAGATAACGTTTTACGCTTTTCGGTCGTAAAGTTTTCCTTTTCAAAGCTACAAGGATGATTCAAAATGCACAGTTATAGAGAGATTCAAGCCCAACAAACGGCCCATAGGATGTTTTCTACTATCTCTTCCCGTACTATTTTTTCCTCTGTTTTTCCCCTAAAGGGTCTGGTATCGCTGTGGCATCCCACTGCACTGCGCCCACGGTTGGCCTATTGTGCCCCCCCCCCCCCATAACTATTCTTCATTCATGAGCTCTGTGTCTTCAATGAAGTCCCGAAGTCTCGAGAATGGACGAGCTTGGATCTCTTTTTGGCTCATTCGCGTTGAACCAGCGAGCTTTTTCCTGCCTGAGTTGAATGTCTCGCAGCTAGTTATTACATGTAGTGGGGTTTCTTCTTCCCCACAGCCTCTGCTCGTTGGTGATTTGTCTATCCCCATTATGTGCAGGTGTTTATTCAATGTGCAGTGTCCCGTTAGGAGTTCCACGACATTTTTTAATTGGTTCCTATTTAGTTTTAGGATTTCTTCCGTCGCCTCCGTACTGGGAGCCTTAATAAACCTCTTCGAGTGTTTCATTCCAGTTTGGGCTTCCCAGTATCGGCTGTGGCGGATTCTTTGATGCTTTCTCAAGCTATTCCTTGCGGTTCTATATGGTATCTCGCAGTTTGGTTCGGGACCAATGAATTTTAATCGCTAGCCTCTTTTGTCAATTTGTCCGCTTTTTCGTTGCCTTTGATTCCCTGATGTCCCGGTGCCCACACAAGTGTTACTTTGTTTCGGGCTCCCAGTATCATCAGGTCTTCAATGCATTCTATGACAACTCTGGAGTTATTCACGCTGGAGTCAAGAGCTCTCAGTACTGCTTGACTGTCTGTCACAATATTGATTTCCTTCTTACTATAGTTTCTTTTCAATAGAGTTTTGACGCTGCATTGAATTTCGTACTATTCATTAAACGAATATTTTCGAAATATGCTATTATTTTCGAATAAAAAACTACTGTATAAGGAAGGCCCCCAAACATTTCAAAAATATCAAATGTGAAATCGTGAATATGCGAAATTGTGAATCGACCTGTAATATTTTAAATATTTAATTTAATATTAGTTAATTCAGAAAGTCGTATGGTGCCCACATTAGATATTTTCCCTTTAACATTAGAGGGATGATTCAAATTGCAAATTTGTAGATATTTTTAAGCCCGACAAGCGGCTCTTCGGATGTTTCCCGCTATCTCTCAAAAATGTGTGATTATAATCTTTATTTATACTTCCTATGGTAAAGTAATAGTCAATAGTTTGATAACTACTGTTGATAGTATCCTGCACCCACTTTTGTTCATACAGATTCTAGTTACTATACATAATCAGAGGAGAGTTCAGTAGCCATGTGTTTAGAGGCGCCGCCTGTCTCTTACTAAGCATGTGCGACCGAGAGTTCAAACTCTGTTGTGGACGATATTTCGCGAATGACCTTTCACAGGTTTCTGTGAAGTAATGAAATAAAACTCATTACACTCTTGAGCTCTTTATCAGCGGAAAAGCCCTCGGGTTGATTGGAAACGTTTTATTTGGAGGAGATATAATTCAAAGGCAAATAGATATACAGAAGACCACAACATGGCAAAGAAGAAAGAATAAAAATATGAGTAAAAGACATATTTAGAAAAAAATATTATAATTACTTTACATGATCGGAATAGATTTAGAGACAAACAAATTCTATATACAGATTACCACAAGGATCACGATACCAAGGAAGATTATTTAATAATTAGATAAATTCATTATACAGAAGATCGCAAGCAATCAGATACCAAGGAAAAAAGAAAGATTTAATAAAATAAAATGTACAAGTACAAGCCGATGTGGTGCAGTAGTACTGCTACTACTACTACTACTACTACTACTACTACTACTACTACTACTACTACTACTACTACGACTACGACTACTACTACTACTACTACTACTACTACTACGACTACGACTACGACGACTACTACTACTACTACTACTACTACTACTACTACTACTACTACTACTACTACTACTACTACTACTACTACTAAATTGTAGTTACTGATGATCAGAGGCGATTTAGAATCAGTTATGATGAGACCAATAGCGAAAGGGAAAGTTGAATTCAACTTTGAAGAGTGTCTTCTAGTATGTGTTGCCGTTGAGTCCGAAAGTTTGTATGTGGAGATTCAGCATGTCTTAATGTAAGCGAGCCACTTGAGACAAAAGGATTATATAGACCGTTCACAAGGAGTAAAATGCGAAGAAAGAACAAAAAATGTGATTTCAAAACATATTTTATAAAATAAATGCAGTTACTTTACATGATCGGAGGAGATTTAGAAGTTCTACATACAGATAACTATAAGGAATAAGATACCAAGGAAGATTTTTTAATAACACAGTGCATCGAATATGAAACGAGATAAATCGGATAAATATATATTATACTTATAAATTGTACTTACTAGTACTAAGTGCTTTTACATTTGAGTACATATTTTTACAAATTGATTCTCTTTCACGATCTAAGAGTTATCATCAGGTGAGGTTAGAAGCAACAACCTTTATTTATGTAAACAGTGTTTTGTATTGATGATTTTTTCATCACTGATGTGCGAATAATTTCCTTACATATTGCACGACGGGTCTATTCCATAACGTTATTTTTATTCAATATACCTGCACTCAACATACCGACAGTATCGAAATTCCGAATCCCGACAAGGTTGAAATCCTGATATTTTCAAATTTTAGTCTCGAAATTCCGATCTCAGTACATATTTCGATACTGTAGATATTTAGAGTATATCTCAAAATATCGACAGTATCGAAATGCTGACATTTGAAATACCGACATGGTCGAAATTCTACATTCAAATTTAGCCTCGATATTGAAAATCTAGTCTCTAGTCTATTGCTTCGATTAAAGAAAATACTGTAAGAATAAATTTATCATCTAACTGAAGTTAGGGCAGCTTCATCGTCCCCGCCAAAGGTGGTAGATGCGGTTAAACAGGATTATCATAAGAAATTATGACTACCGCACAGGGCTACGTCACGCCGCGGGGCTGATACCTCGGGATTTTTTCGCATTGCACCAATGTTATTTAGTACCACATTAAATCGAGTCTAATGAAGACGTTTTCGCTATGCCATACCTTCCGTATACATCAGTGTAAAAAAGGTACGGCTGGCTATGATTCTGAAGAGCACTAGTTATAATAGAACGACGTCCACGGCGTATTTTTCAAGAACTGCTATAATGCTACAAATTACCAGAGAAATCCCGATATTCTAAAGTCCTAGGACAACGGGCTTTAGAATATCGGGATTTTGATTGTCGGTATTTTGTATATCGGTATTTCGACACATCTCATCAACATTTTCATACTGTCAACATTTTGAATTTGGTGCTTTTGATGCTGTCGATATTACGAATGTCGGTATCGACAATGTTGGGATTTCGAATATCGGTATTTTGAAAGTCTGTATATCGATATTGTTGGTATTTTGAATATCGTTATTTCGATACCGTCGGTATTTTTAATGTCTATATTTCGATACTGTCCATATTATGAATGTCGTATGTTCATACCGTCGGTATTGTGAATGTCGGGATTTCAAATGCCAGTATTTCCAATGTGGGCATTTCGATACTGTCGGTATTTCGATTTCAAATATCAGTATTTTAAAGTCGATATTTCGATACTGTCGACATTTTGCATGTCGGGCTTTTGATACTGTCGGTATTTCGAATTGTGAATATCGATATTATCGTTATTTTTATACTGTTGGTATTATTAATGTCTCTATGTTGATGCTGTCGGTATTTTGAACCGCACCGCTACACGACAAAGTCTGCACAAAACAATTTCGAACCTACTGTGGTTACAGTTGGAATATCAGCTATTTATTAGAGATGGAAATAGATTAAATGAAAAAACAATAGCTATTTATTCAACAAGTATCTAGAATTTTTTATTGGGTGAATCATAAACCGTTTTCGTTTATCGTTCGAGAGATGTTGCAAGCTGTTCTTCTCTTGTTAGAACACCTCGGAACATCTCCCGAACTAGCGACTATAGTTCATCAAACGAACAAGACTGGCAATTAAGGCGAGTATGTTTCGATCGTCGGTATTTATACAAGTTTAATACAATGTATACAATGTGTCCATGTTTATTAGATTATCTATCCTATAGGTATGTTTTTTTAATTGTATGCAAATATGTTACTTTTTAATTTTATTTTTGCTTCATCTAAAACTTACAGATTTCAATTAATTAATGGATAAATAAATGAAGATAATTAATTAATAGATAAATTAGTAATTATACTAAAAATGTATATTGCTATGTACGTTTATCCCCCGTGGCGTTAATAATGAAGATAAATGGATAATGCAATAACATCTTATTTTTTGTTTAAATATATCGATTTTTTTACAATTTGTTGAATTAGGAAATAATAATTGATATATTGGATTGAATCGGCGTCTACTTTGTGATAATTCATTATAATAATAAATAAAACGATTTTTTCTTTGTTTGTAACGTTAATCCGATCGATAGGCTTCCTCTTCCTGTAAATAGGCTTTATCCTGCTGGTTCCATCACATTCTCGCCTCCTCGCATGTCGAGGTCCAGCGGTTAACCGGTCTCCTTCTACTTCCTATCGGTCTCTCGTCCTTTGCTATATTGGCGAGACAGTGAGATAGTCGTCTTATCATTCCATTTACATCCTTCCACCTTCCACCATCCTTCCTTATTATTCGGATACACTTTTTCACATCCTGCCGATTACTCATTTCTCTCAGATCTTCATTCCTTATCCTGTCATGAATGTTTTTTTGATGTATTGCTCTATATAATTAGTATTTGGTGTATTGTATGACTACTTTCATTCCACTTTTTTGACGAGTTGTTTATTTGTTGGTGTCAGCCCTTGTTTCTGCAGCATAAGTCACTATGGTTTTGTAGATTCGAACCTATTAACAGTCATATAGCGATTATTCCATATCATGTGCTTCATGCATCCCAATATTCTGGCTGATGTGATGGTTCTTGGTCTAGTGATTTGGAACTCTAAATTTCCGCACCTAAGTAACTGACGGTCATTACCTGTTTTATAACTTTACCATTCGCTTCAGGCTTGCACATGATTGGGTCCTTCCAGATGTCATAAATTGGCTCTTGTTTGTGTTTAGTATCATATTTAATAATTTTGCGGCTGTATTAAAACAATGCAGGAGTCTCTTTGTAAGTCATCCTCCGTTTTGACTAACAATACAGCGTTTGCATAGTATATGATGTTGAGTAGGGTGCCATCCATTTTGTAGCCTATGTTCTTAGGTAGACTATGATCTTATTCATAATTAAATAGAATAGAAATTTATTTAGTACATATTCCAGAAGACAGCTCAATGTTCTCGCTTATTGTATGGTTAACCTCTATCCGTGTGTTTCCATGTTTATTAATGTCTATTAATGTTCTATTAATTCGACCGTTACTTTTCTCTCTCTTTGTATCTGCAGTACGTTTTTAGCCGTACACGATCAAATGTTTTGGTGAAAGCACATGTAGGATCGTTAAATTTGGATGGCTTCTCTGTTAGCTGTTTAACTATAATGATTACATCGATTGAGAAGCTGTTTTTTCTGAATCCTAGCTGTGGTATTTCGTTGCTTAGAGCTCCTAGTAATAGCGACATGAACGATTTTAGTGCAGTATTTAAAAGTGATACCTCGATAGTTTTTAGGCTTTTTCTTTCCCCTTTCGTAAAGATTGGTTTCCTGCTGCTTGGTATTCTTTCAATACTAAATATGTTTTTTCTTTTATTAATTATATTTTTTGTGTAATGAGTTTAGCTACTCCATATTTTAGCATCTCACTTGAGATTTCATCAGGGCCTGGCGATTTCCTGTTTCCTTCGACATCTTCTTGTGTTACTTCTGTTGCGTTCTCCTGCATTATACTCCGCTGCGGAATCGTTACATTATCATGTGGTCTTTATATAGAGCTGTGAAGTATTTCACTTAATCTTCTATTGAGATTTTATTTGTCCTCGCAGTGTCCTTGATTTCAGTTGTGTTTCATCTTAGTATAGTCCTGTATAGTTGGCTGGAGGGTAGCATAGCTACAGACACTTAGGCCTCAAAATAGGCCTATTGTGAAACCTCCCTTTCATGATATTTACTCGTCCCCCCAATCAATTATGCGTGCGAGATGCAGAACTCTGGAGGGTGAGGAGTTAAGTTAAAAAAAAGAACTCAATCGGGGAAAATATATTGTATAAACTTGTTAAGTTAACGATACTTTATTCTATAGCTGAATATAATATAGCTAATGCTTTAAAATCTTAATAAATATCAAAATTCCACATTTTTTTACATTTTTGTTATAATATTTTCTCTGGTGTGACTTTAATGATTTATATAACAATAAATTAATAATTCATAAATAAATAATAAATAGGTAAAACGATAAAATCTTAATCACACTGATATACTATTGCTCTCTAGCGACTGAATTCGCGAGTTACTTTTATGAAAGTCTTACACATTGAAATTTACTACATTTTAGTTTTGATTATGACAATCGTAAATTCGAGAGTTTGAGTTATGCCGGTCTTGTTCCGAAATAGCGATTTATCCTTCATCTTCCATTCCTTTTTGTTTCAAGTAACATGGGATTTGACTAGGGTTACTTATGCTTTCTTATAAATATTGCACATGATCACAGTTCTAACATTTCGTGATAATCCTGTTTAATGAAACCTCACATACACTAACCCGCGGCAGAAGGACTCCGAAGGTCGGTAGGCAGTGACAAATTGTAACTACTACTACAAATGATTTGTAACTACTACTACAAATGTAATGTTAATTGAAATATAAATATTTATGTGTAAACATTTGGATTTAATTAATTTTTTTCATATATTTTGGCAATGTGATATTGTACTGTGATAAAACTATTCGTGTTAACAGAATTATTATATGAATTGTATTATTTATATTTTATTTATGTTATATAAGTGTTTAATTACTTATATCTGTATTGGAACTAAAATAGTAATAGTATATAGTAAGTGTTTTTGTGTTAAAACTTTACCTGTGATATTTATTGTTTGTATAATATTGTATGTATAAATATTTAGAATCATTTACTATTTCCTAATGAACTTTACATACCAATTTACTATTTGAAGCTGAAAATTAAATTGTATTTATGTATTTTTAAATTATGAATAAATAGGTCATTCAAAATTCCTTCTTTTATTCCTGTTAAGTGATGGAATTATACGAGCTGTCATTATTGGGACTACAGTTTACTTACCTGAAGACAATATTTTATTGTAGTATCTAAATACTAATACAGTGGATTCCGGTTAATTGGGACATGTGTTTACTTGAACAGTTATCTATTTGGAACAAACCTTTATTTTTGCTTAACAACTTCGAGACTTTGACTTTTATTTACATTGTTTGCTCTCCGTTTCCATTAATAATTTTTATTTACTCATATTCGGACGCCCCATATTCTTGCTCTTCGTCATTCCGTCAACGTTTATGTATTAGCCAACCAAAGACACGGTTGGAACAACACGTTTATGCGTCAGCGAACCAGATAGCCGGTTGGGACAAGCTATTTCCCCTTCTCATTTCAAACCTACTCTATCTATTGGCTGAAGCATAAGCGATGACGGAACGATGAAGAGCAGGAATAGGGGGTGAAGCCCGAATCCCAATAAATAAAAGTTATTAACTTTGGACACACTGTACAGCAGTTTAATTGGAACAAAATGCCTTGGCCTCGATGTCCGTCCCAATAAAGCGGAATTCACTGTATATTTGGACACTGATTGGAATTCTTAACAGCCGTTTTACAAGCAATTTATGTAACATAGTACTGTATTATTTGTATTGAATAAAACAAAAACTAATTTGATTTTATGATTTGATGCAGGTATGCCAGGGACCAATATCCGCCTTACAACAAAGAACATATTCCTCCATTGATGCAACAAAGTATTATGCCACCTAGAAGATATGAAGACGTGGCACCGCCGGGCACGGAACAGCCTTTACCACCGGGCGAAGAACCGACAGCAAGATATCCGGATGATCGGTATAATATGTATGATAATCGTATGCAGAATCAAGAGCACTTTAATGCAGAACGGGAAAATTATGAGAAATATATGGAGGCAGAAAAATATGCAAGGGATGATAGATACCCGGATAGTAGAGACAGGGATATGCAGGATAGGCGCATTGCGAATGACAAGGGTCGTGATGAACGTGATAAAGAAAAACGTCATGATCGTCACAGTAGTAGATCACCAAGGCGTTCAGGGGATAGGAATGAAAGTCCGGATAAACACCGACGTAAGCGAACAGACGAGACACAAGATAAGGGTAAAAAGGATTCTGAGAGGGAGAAGGATAAAGAAAAGGATAGGGAAAAAGAGAGGGATAGAGAACGGGAAAGGGAAAAGGATAAAGAAAGAGAGAAGGAGAAGAAACGGGATCATTCGGAAGATGAGAAAACAAAGAAGAATAAGGATAAAAAGAAAAAGCGTGAAAGAAAAGAGGCTGATAAGAAAAAGAAAAAGGAGAAAAAGGAAAAACGTGAGCATAAAAAGGAAGAAAAAGAAAAGGCCAAACAGGATAAAGTGCAAGATAATAAAGTTGATACGAATGTCAATTCTAAAGAGTCTTCCGATGACACTCAAAAACCTAAAGAAATTAAAATTGATGCAGAAGAAAATCATAAATCTCCAACTCCACCACCTAATGAAGATAAACCAGTTGAAAACGATGTTGTTGTACCTACACCAAAAGAAAGAGGTGTTGATTTATATGGTGATATCTTATCCGAAGGAATTGATAATACAATAGTGCAATCATACGGGAAAATAGATGATAAACGTAAGAAATCCAAATCACCAGATACTTCCACAAAAGAAACCAATAATAAACCCACTTCATCCCGCTCCCATAGTGAATCAAAATACTCCAGTTCAGAAACCAAAAAGTCCCATTATGAATCGAAAAAATCTTCCTCAGACTCTAAAAAGCATTCAAGCGACACCAAACGTTCGAGTGAATCACGTTCCAGACGATCCAACTCCGAAATGAAATCAATTGAAAGTAAGAAATTCATCAACGAGTCCAAAACATCACCAGTTGATACACCTCGCACCCCAAGTCCCACCCAAATGACTCCAGAAAGACCGCGTAGTCGCAGCAACGACTCATCCGAAGCGGAACCGTCCAAAGAGTACGAGGATGTCCTCGAACTATATACCGGCGAACTCAAATCCGAACTAGACAAAGAAATGCTTGCACCGCTGCCCGAAAAATCAAAATGGGAGATTGACGACGAACCCAACTCATCGACCGAGCTCGAAAATGAAACCAAAACAGAAAAATCCAATAAAGTCACGAACGAGGTACTAAAACGAGCTGAAAATGCAATTTTTGCGAAAGCCATTAACGCGATACGGCCGATTGAAATCAAAAAAATTAGTTCGGATCGCGTCAAACTATACTCTGGTGAAAAGGATGAGAAAAAGGAGGAAGATTTTAAAGTTGAGCCCGAGACGGTGTTCCCCGTACAAGAAATTATTGTTACGCCTGAAGTGATTAAAGCAGAACCCGAGCTACCAAAACCCGCGAGGTTGTCCGTAAAAGAACGCTTGGGTTGCAAAGTGGATGAATTAGACCGAATTGTACGAGTCGAAAAAAGTTATGATAGAAACCGTTCGCGTACATTAAGTCCGCTTGCAAAACGATCTCAAGACATTCGCAACGAGCGACGTGTGGAAATCGATGATAAAGTACGTCGCGATAGAGAAAGAGAGCGCGATAAAACAAGTGATAGGGATAGGCACGCAAGGATGTACAGGAATCCCGATAGAAAAGAGGATATTCGCCGCAGGGATGATCGCCGAGACAGGGAAAGAGATCGCAATAGAACCAAAGAACGGGACTTGCGGGATAAACGCTCGCACTCTCGTAACCGTAAAGACCGTAAACGTACCCGATCGCGTAGTGACGAGAAACGAGACAAGCGTCGAAAAGACAAGAAACCGAAAAAAGAAAAACCGAAACGGCACCACAAGAAAGAGGATGAACCCCCTGAAGTGGCTGAAACTATTAAACCCGAGCCTGTAAAGCAAAAAACGGTTACTGAAAAGCGTAAATCGACACTGGACGAAGCTAGTTTCGAGCCGGATTATGATATTGAGTCGGAGGATGAAAAGAAGTCGCAGGGTAAGAAGCGACTCCATACAAAATCTCCAGAGGTGGAGGTTGCTAAAAAGAAGGTTAAACCGGATGAGAAGCCGGACAGTTCCAGTTCGGATTCATCCAGTTCCAGTTCAGAGGATGATAAAAAGAAGAAAAAACACAAGAAACATAGAAAGAAGAAGCGCAAGGACAGCAGTTCGAGTAGCTCGGACAGTGATAGTTCCTCTAGTGAAGATGAGAAGGAGCGTAAGAAGCGGAAACACAAGAAGAAGCAGAAAAAGAAGAAGAAGTCGAAACATAAATAGGCGTTGTATGCTGTTATTAATTATATGTTTAGAAACGTTTTAGTCGGAGGTACTGATAAGTTAATGCGAGTGCTGATTTTATTTGTTTATTTTGTAGCACCCTGGTAGAATACCATGATTTGTAATATAAATTTATAAATATAGTATGTATGACATATGATTATTGGTTTTTGTGAATTTTGATTTTATATAGGTTTTTCTTATTGATGGTGAGATGTTTAAAATGAGAAAAACAAGAGCATCAACGACAGTGAAAGGTTTGTAGATTTTCAAGAAAACCTTCGATCTTATAATAGTGGCTTTTGAAGCTATGGGAGCTCAGATTATGCTACTTGCATACGATCGGCAGTTCTACTGGCCAGTGAAAAATCCGTTGCTATTTGTTTTACATTGGGTCATGCACCGAGACTTGGCTGACAACTGAACGGCAGAAATTATACGTTATGAGTTATGAATGGATTAGCTGCCGTGCAAAAGTAAAAATAGACGACGCCGCCCAAACCATTCATATCTCGTATATATTCTGGCGCCCTGTTGCTCTGATCCATTCAGGTCCCAATGCAAATCAAACGGCAACGCGTTTTTCACCGGCCGGTCGTGTGAAATAAGCCTAAGGTTCCACCTGGTCATGGTCAAATTTAGAGATCATCGTCAAATATTTTTTGTACTAGCGGGTATAAAAAGATTAAACAAAAGTAAAATTCTACAAGACAAAGGCGTCCCCTTGTTGTCCGGGATTATCTTATCCAGGAGAACAAGTGGGAACTAGAAAGATGGAATTAGTATATCAGGTGACATTCTTTATAGATGACAGACTACAGTAACCAATGGACGAAGACACAGATAGAGAGCAAGGCCTAAAAGGTTATTCTTCTTAATGCGCCGTCTCCTTGCGAAGGTTTGCGATCTATATGGCTAATATTGTCTTGGATACTGTTATTCTAATGACTATATAGATTATCGACGGTACGTTCGTTGCGAAGATGGGTTGCTAGGGTCTGGTGTACAACTTTTCTATACATCACAGTTAGATCGACACCTGTTGCTTCAAAATAGACGAATGGCATCCATAGGCCATATAGATCGTCACCCGTAAGTCCGTTGTGGAGATGGGTTATATTTAGCTGGTTGTCCAAGCTACCCCTTACCTTTTTTTGCCCTGTGAGGGGGAAATTTTCGAAAGACACCCATACCTCACTATCACCATCTGGTGTTTAGAGGCATGGGTGCTGGCTTCTTTCCGCGGAACTTTTGCTCAGGGCTCTTACTGGTTAAATCTAACCTCACGTTCTGTCCCTAGGGGCTTGTCCGCCTTAAGGCATACTAAGCTCCTAGTTCTGTCTGGTGGAAGTTTGTCATTCATGTCTCTTATCCAGTTTCGGTTGTCTTATGCTTGGTGGTTTAGCAAGTCGAGAATGAAATTCGGTCGCATAACGGTTTCTGAGAAACAGGCCACCGCTTCCCAGTTTTCATTGGTGGCCGCCGATTTCTCTGGTGTCGGGTGCTGTACGCCAAGGCTTAACCACAGTCCTTTCCCCGTGCCATCGGGGGTAGTAGAGAATTTGCCTGCGTCGTCCGTCTTGTTGCAATGTCTGCATCGGCTTCTTTATGTTCGACTCGGAGACAATGGCGTGTGTTCCGAGGTCGTTGGCTGTGGCGAGCAGGAGTTGACTGGCCGCCCTGTCCCTGCCAAGGTTGCTTGTAGTATGGTAGTGTCCTTTATTATAAGAGAGGTGGACTTCCTCCTCCGGCCCCACGTCTCCGGGTCGCATCCAGTGCCTCCCTCTTTGTAGGGCCGCGGAGGCTGCCTGCCACATGTCCATCCTCCTGCAGATGACGCAGTAGGGTGTCGAGCTATTACACCTGCGGGCCTATTGCCCCTTCTCGCCGTATCTGAGGCAGAGCTTGCGGTGATCGGGGACCATGCAGGTGTTTGCGCGGTGGCCCCTCTGCCAGCATCTGCCACAGCCGCTGGACACTTCTTCTTTCCTTGTAGTCCTGCACTGGACTAGGCCCACTCTGATCATCGTAGCCGTCAGAGCTTCGCCCCCCCCCCCCCCATTCAGTTGTCATGGCAGTCACGACTTGAGTGCTATTCCTGGTCGGACGAAATGGGCCTAGCTTCTAGCACTCCCTGCTTGCTGGTAACGTGACTTCGATCGCCTCATCTACTTCTTCCATGGTGCTTTGCAAGTCCAGGCCTCCGATGTGGTCCCCATTCTTCTTACTCGTGCCTGCGCTCCTGTAGCCTCATTGGTTATAGTGGCACACAGGGCGTCGATCTTTCCTCCAATGCCTTTGGCCCGGATACGGTTCCGTTGTCGGCGCAGTCCATCCACAGTACATTGTTGGATGTGTGGTCTATCTCCCGAATCATCTGCACCAGGGCGGCGTAGTTTTGGCCCTCGTCTGGGGAGACCAGGATGGTTTCCTCCGTAGACGGCTTCAGGGTGACAGCTGCCGTTTGTGTGTTCTCGGTCTGTTCTTTCAGGAGTATTTTCCAGTATTTGCCTCGCCACCTGGGTGGATACCTTCGCCCATTCGGCTTCTACCTCCCTGGTTTCTGAGGCTTCCAGGAGCCCTCTTATTTGGGGTGCGCTGCCATAGAGGGACTTTCTGGTGCTCTCCTCGCAGTCGCTTTGTATTGACCTTCGTGTCACGTGAGATGTTTCTCGTTTTCCCTGCAGTATTTGCCAGGCGATGTACCATATTCCTTACTGCCTCCAATTCGCGAAGGGCAGTGTAGGCCCTCCTTCTTTGTAAGTGTTCGGCGTGTGTCCACCTGTCTGGTGATGAGGTGACCTTTCTCTTGCTCGTTTCTTCCTCTTCAGGGTCTGGGAACTCACTTTGGTTTAGGAGCCACTCAAGTATAGACTCCTCGCTGTTCTTTCTATTCCTCCCCGCTTTAATGGGGGTGTTAAGTGTCGTAATACTCCCCTCGAGCAGATTTGTCTGTTTCGCTGTTTCTTGCTGCTGGGGTTGGTAGTCGCCAGATGACGGTCGAAATGCATGCCCTCCGCGATCGGCGCTGAGGGATCCCTATGTGTCTCTGTGCGGTAAACTTTTCTGCGTTGAACTTGTATGCCATATTTACTTGTAGGGTTCTTAGTTGTGCGTGATAGTTCATGGTAGATCAATCTAGACAACACTAACGGCACAACACTAATACATCTATTTTCTTGTTTCGCTGGCCCTAGCCCTTGCCACCGGTATCAGCGGACTCCTTGGTCGACGGAATGGTGGTGGTACCGACTGTCTCGATAGAGCGAAGAGCCACTGTCTCGGCCAGACCCGAGTTGGGGAGGAATTTTCCCCTCCTGAGAACTTTACGCCACCTAGATCAGCGACTTGCCCACCCTGCCACTAGGTAGTCGTGTGGTACGACCGTACTCAACCCGGTGGGAGGCCACCGCCCGGGCCAGACTTCTTCTATAGGGTTAATTGTTTCCCATAGAAGAAGTGAAGTGGTTTGGCCCCTAGCTCTCGATACCTAATAGCACCGGGATCGAAAAGTGCCAAAATATGCTGAAAAGTTTGGCCAAGGGAGACCGACAGTCTCACCAAGGTGTGCAATTAATTCACAAGACCCGAAAAAGATCTAAAAGTATTCAGACAAGTCATGAGGGAAACAGGAGAATTGCATCTAGAGCAGAACAAAAGCGTAATGGAAAGCCATGAATGGAAGACCACATCTTAAAGTTGATGGATAAAAGAAGGAAATTAAAACAAACAAATATGACAGAGTATAACAACATTCAAAAGGAAATCAGACGACAGATTTAAAAAGGTTAAAGTCGAATGGATGAACCGCAAATGTGAAGAAATAGAGGAACTATAAGGAAGACACGACCGTTTTAACACAAAAGAGACAAAGAAGATGCCTAAACATATAAAACACGAAATCACCATGAAAATTGGTCTACGAATAAGAAAGACTAATAATTAATAACCAAAAAGATAAAAACATGACAAAAGTACATCCAAGACCTGTGAAGATCGAAGAGAAATCCTAGTATCCGAGAGTGAAACTGGCCCTGAAATCATATGGGAAGAAGTCCGCAAAGCAATATCCCTAAATAAAACGGCAAAGCACCCGGATCCGATGAAATAGACGGAGAAATACTTAAAATGTTGGATGAGAGGGGTATCAGAAGATCGCCAAAGGTTTTCAACATCATATACAAAACGGGTAACATCTCCGAAATGTGGTTCAAATATACCTTTATAGCCATCCCCAAAAAAAGATAGTTCCACACAATGCACCGATTACCATACAATTAGCCTTATGGCTTCTCAAAGCATTCCTGAAAATCATATACTACAATCAAAGACTATACAATCTATGCGAAGAAAACATGGGCGAAACACAATTTCGTTTTCAGAAAGCAACTGGTACGAGAGAAGCTCTATTTTCACGTAAGATCTATTTTAAAGGTGCAGAGATATGAATTGCGCAATACACGTCGGGTTTCAACTATCAGAAGGCGTTCCATAATAGAGTACAACACATAAAAGTGATAGAGATATTGCATAACATAGGCATCCGCGACAGAGACTTGCGAATTATCAAAAACCTACACTGGAACCAGAGAGTCCATATTTCAGAGAGTGGTGAACATCCGGGGACGTGCAAATATTAAGAGAAGTAAGACAGGGGTGTGTCCCACCACCACTGTTGTTCAACATATATTCAGAAGAAATATTTAGCTCAGCACTACATGACATTGACGCAGGAATATTAATAACTGGTAACAGAATTAACATTAGATTCTCCGATGATATTCCAAAATAACCTCAAATAACTACAAAGGCTGATGAATAGACTAGCCCAGACATGCCAGGAATACGGGCTCGATTAGAAGATCCAGAAAACTATATACATGGTAATAACTAAAAGAATACCACCACCACAAGGGCAACTGATTAGAAATCAATAAAGTATTGAAAGAGTTCACGTATTTGGATAGCACCTTCAATAATCAATGAGACCACTCACCTGAAATAAAATGGAGAATCGAAAAAGCCACAGAATCGTGAGAATATTCAAGAGACACGACTTGAACAATAAGACTAAGACTAGTAATCTCAACTGCTAAGTCTTCTCCATACTTTTCTATGGGGTAGAATCATGGACTGTCAAAAGCAATAAACTCGAATCTTTCGAAATGTGACTGTATAGAAGAATGCTACGTATACCATGGGTCGACCATGTAACGCATAAGGCGCTAGTAGAACGAATGGGGGAGGTGCTAGAAGTACTAATAACTGTTAAGAAGATGAAGTTAGCATATCTAGACCATGGCCTCATTGTACCTCATTATATGTAATGAGGTACAATGAGCGTTACCGATTACTCCAACTGATATTACAAGGCAAAGTGGTTGGAAGAAAAGGACCGGGAAGGAGTAGAATATCATAGCTCAAAAACCCGAGGAACTGGTACAGCAATACAACAACAGGTCTCTCCGTGGCAGCCGTCAACAAAGTCATGATAGCCAGAACACTCAGTAGGCACTAGAAGGAGAAGAAGGCATTAATAAACGGATGCTGGAACATGACTTCCCTGAGCAACAAAGATCAAAAAATGCTCCTAGAAGTGGAAAGACATAAGATTGACATCTGCGCACTCTCGGAAACTTAGTGGAAGGGAAAATACCTAGTACGGAAACTACCTTCTTATATAAAGTATCGAAAAAAGTAACTTTTTTTTCGTACACCATGATGTATTCTATTGAAACTGGTCATGTCTGACCAACCGTCAATTTACATCTCATATTTCTTACAACTAATTATATAATTTACAAGTTATCTCTCATTGACGTTCAGGTGTTTTATCTGCTTTTGCGAGGAATTCACTCCGCACACTGTTGCTCTGTTTTGTTACACTCACTGCACTAACTCGAAGGATTTGATCATTCTAAGTCTTCGATGTATATCTGTGTTGGGGTGTTATGGAAGACGTTCTCCGTGATTTTCAGCTATTTCCTCCTTTTGAAGGGGATCTTCTGCTTTCTGCAATTTGTTGCTATTTTCTTGTACAGTTGATCCGGTAGCTAATTTCGCAGTATCATCATGATGATGGAGAATAGCAAATGTATGCCTCGAGGATGCGACATTAAATGCAATTCCTCGAAAAATAAGGCAGATCTGTGCATTTATATTAAGATTTTGTTAACATTAGCAATTATTCGGAACTCTGGAGATGTCACGAAGTTATTATACAGGATTAGGTCATTCTAGTATAGAGAGCAACTATCTCTGCTAGATATTAGAGATACTTAAGGGCAGTACTGTTGATTTGCCTGAACCTAATATTGCAGAATGTACCATCGTAACTGAATTTCATGCCCATAGTATTTCTAAAGATTGAATACATTAAATCCGCTGCAAAGAGACGTATTTAACCAAATTGCGGCACCTATACAAGTCCTTACTGAAGACGGGCCTAAAGTATTTTATTTGGATGAACTAGATGGAACTCGATAAACATAGCTGTATAACACCATAACGTGTTGGGTTCGTGGGCAACATAATATTGTTCTGCCACATGCTACAAGATACGTGCATAACTTATTATTGCATTATGGCGCCAACGTAACACCAATTAAGGAGGAAATAGCTTCATACAGCAAGAAATACAAAGGATCGAGTCAAACCACTTAACTCTACAACTGCTCAGAGACAACTCCCTTAGTTCTAGGGAATGAGCTCGTTTCAGGCGTCTAGAAACGAGCTCATCCCCTAGAACTAACAACAAGATTTCATCGAGCAGATCGACGGTAGTATGAATAACCCCCAATATTACACTATGTTTAAGTAAAGGAGGAGCTGCCGATGGCCTGTCCCACATGACCGCTTACAACACATAATTTATTGAATACTCAAACGGGTGGGACGTAGAAAAAAAACATGGAGATAATAAAAAAATGATACAACAGGCATTGCTTCTCTATTCCTTCGGGGACAGCTCATTCTGATTTAAACTGCCGATATCGATTGTTGAAATTTTAATTTAAAGTTTAATATATAATTACTCACAGCTTTAATTCAAAATAAATGATTTTTGATAACGATTTTAAATACTAATTTAAGATTAATTAATTCGGGAAGTCATGTAGTGTCCACACCAGATATTTTTCAAACTAATTTATACATTTACGTAAACTAGTTGTTTTCCCAGCCATTGTTTGTATTCGAACTGACCTACAACCCGGCATCAATAAACGCACGAAACGGCTGCGTCTGAAATATAGTTAAATTTAGCTTTACGTGCCTGTTAAATAATTCAGTCAGTCCATACACAAAAAGAACGGGATCGATAATTAAATATCCGAGGGAAGCGATCGAATGCAATTTGGACGCCGTCTGGCACTAATAGAGCCTGTCATCCGGTATAAATTCGAAATTTGAAATAAATTGTCACACGTAGTTCATTTTAAATTATTCAGCTTATTGATTTATTAATTGCATGCGATGTACAAAGAGTGTTTTCGACGCGAGCAAAAAATGGGATATTGGAGACTGAAAATGACATAATTAACGGAACTAATGTTTACAGATGACATAGCAATAGTGGCAGATATGGCGGAAGGCCTACATCATAATCTAGAGGAGTTGGAGAAGGAACTGGAAGAAAAATAGTATTTAAAAAAACAAAAAACCCTGATCATCTCTAGTGAAATGAAAAATCATACAATAAAACTCAAGGGAAAAAGAATTGAACATGTAGAAAGTCTTAGATACTTAGGGTCAATAAGCGAATATATTGTCCAAGATATAAATGAGAGAGTAGGAAAGACAGGGAAAATCTTCAACATGGCGAAAGCGACATTCTTCGGAAGGAAAGAAATAACGAAAGAAATTAAAACAGAAATGAAGAAAAAAAGTTATAAGACCGACAATTACATACCTCAGTGAATCATGGAGAATAACGGAAAAACACAAATCTAAAATCAACGCAATTCAAATGAGATTCCTAAGGAATATTTAGAATAAGACAGGATAGAATAAGGAACGAAACGTATAGACAGAATTAAAACATAGAACCAGTAAATGAAAAAATAGCAACGGGCCAATTGCGGTGGTTTCGATATGTATGCCGGATGCATGAGGAATAAAACAACTAACACAGGATAGACACAAATGAAAAGAACAATACAAATACAAAGGATAAAAACACCTGCACCTTACGGTAGAAGGTATATGATTTAATAATAATAATAAGATGTATTCAATAAGTCGCGAAATTCAAATATATCCCGACAAACAAGTAAACATCATCGAGATAGCGAGAGCAACTTTTAAGAAAATGCAAGAAATATTTAACAATAACGATATCCGCAGTTCATATACGATACCAAATGATAATACGAGGCGTGTTTTTTAATTAAGTACCGTTTTGATATTCCGCCGATTCAGCGCTGCGGTCGGAATTCCGCGCATGCGCGATGTGTACATGCATCTATTGGCAAGGTTGAGACGCAATTACGGCAACACTGGTCCGTGATTACGTCTGTTGGCAAGCATTTAAAATGGCAATGCCGATTGAGAATCCCGCCGACTTTGAAGTTCGGTATGCTATTCGTTTTCTGAGTGCAAAACGTTTAAAAGCGATCGAAATGCATCGTGAGATCTGTGCAGTTTACGGAGAAAACATGATGAGCGACGGAATGGTTAGAAAGTGGGTTCGAGCATTTATGGACAAATGTGCATGATTCGTTCGTCATCATTCGAACCCAATTTCTAACCATTTCATCGCTCATAATGTTTTCTTCGTAAACTGCACAGATCTCACGATGAATATCGATCGTTTTGCACTTTGAAAACGAACAGACCGAACTTCACAGTCGGCGGGACTCTCAATCGGCATTGCCATTTTAAATGCTTGCTAACACACGTAATCACGGACCAGTATAGTCGTAATTGCGTCTCAACCTTGCCAATAGATGCAGGTACACATTGCGCATGCGCGGAATACCGACCGCAGCGCTGAATCGGCGGAATATCAAAACGGTACTTAATTAAAAAACACGCCTCGTATATGGACCTTACTGATATACGGCATGGAAGGCAGGACACTTTACACATCCACTATGAAGAGACTTGAAACTATATCAAATGAAAAAGTCCTTCGAAGAGTAGGATTGGATTGGCAACTCTTACTCAATAAACAAAATGCGGAAAAAAAACAGCTTAAGTTGGACATATAATGAGAAACAAACGTTACGAAATGCTACGATCGAGGGGAAATAGAGGCATCACGAGGAAGAAAATGTCGTTGTAGTGAAACATTTGGACATGAACAGGGATGGGATTTGAAGCGTTGATAAGAGAAATAATAACATGGTTATACGCAGAAATAGTTGCGAGAGTGGGTGTCGCGGGGTTGACTCACTGTCGAGGGTGGTGCCTTTTTATATTTTTAAACTCTAAATAACTAGACTTATTGTTTGTGAATTTGTTGTAACATAACTATTAATTGGAGTTATTGCTTACTGTCAAGAAAATTCTTGTCTTGGTGCCGGAAAAGTAAGAACATGCGTCATCCGATGTTACTATGTTGTCTTTCATGATCACCTGGAGCAATTCGTATTTATCTCCTCTCATTATGTGACTTAGTTATTGTAGTGCCTTTCTTGGTTATTGTATGGGTATTGGGTATTGTTAGTGCAATCTCGAATTGTTGTTGTACATACGCTCCAGTCCTTTAATGTTAGATACTTTTCTTGTGCAAGATCTTTAACGTTCTTCTGTAACACAAAAGCTGTCAACTTTTTTCATATCTATTTGTTAATTATTGTAAAATAATTAACAAATAGAGATAGATTATAGAAATATATCACCCTCGCAGAGTCGCCACTATCGCTGGGAGTGTCGGTGGCCTGGTTTGAAGGGTAGTTGATATTTTGGTTGTGTAGACGGCTGTTGGGACTTTAATAGTATGCTTTGGACCTCTTTACTAAATTTTAAAGTCCATCTATCCAGTCCATAGAGTAGAATAGAGAACACGTAGCATCTTACCGGTCTGGTATGCATTTCAATCTCACAGAAAAGGACTAATTTTAAGAAATGTGCTTCTATTCTGGTTTTTATTTCGGGTGTTCGATCGATGTTACTGGTAACCCAGGTACCAAGATATACTAATATCGTCATTGTTCAATTAACCTTGTTTTCAATGTATAACTCTGGAATTGGTATTTATGATTTAGTTATCACCATGTACTTTGTCTTCAGCTTCATTTTAAGTCGGTATTGTAGGCATATTATCCATAATCTTTAGAACTATTTTCTGTAGATCAATTAGTGTCTGCTACATTGATTTATTGCAAATTGTTCGTAATTATATATTATCAATTGCCTTTAACGTACAACGAAAGGTTAAAGGCTATTGATAATATATAATTACAAACCTTTACATGTTACGTTACATTATATCAGTATTTGCGAATTCTTTCCACTCTCTTCTGTTCCTCGCCAGTTATCTTGCTTGCTTCTTTTGTTGTTTATTATTTCTTCTATTATGTTGTCCGACTTTTTTGTTGATCTGTCTCTTCATCTTTTGTCTCCTGTTCTTACTTCCCATACTTGTTTTGTTTGATTCGTGTATTCCATCCTAATTAGATGTCCCCACCAGCTGAGTTGTTTCTTTTCGATGCATTTATTTTTTGCTTCAATTTCTATTTCTTCTCTGATGTCATTATTTCTTATTCTCTTCTCAGATATTTAATTTCCATTGCCTGTATTCTACTTTTATCTCTCTTTGCTAGCTTCCACGTCTCGCTTTCATATGTCAAAAGACCGATTTTTACAGGCTTTTGTATATATTATTTTTTGTCTTTCTGCTGACCTCTTTCTTGTTATTAAGTATATTATTCAGTGAGCAGTATTTTTTTAATGCGTTGTTTTTTCTGTTGCTTAATTGGTCTTCCATTTTGCCATCCTTTGCAAGCACTATTCCTAATATATATTTATTTATTAAAGTATTTGAATTGCTCCTCTTGTCAATTGAGTGTTTTATCTTTATGTTTATTTAATCTCTCCGTTTTCCTATTATCATTACTTTTGTTTTGTTGTTCCTTGCATATTATATATCTCTAGATCCTTAGTCCATACGTTCCGGTTGTGCTGCAGATTTCATTCATTTTATGTTATCACAACCACATCGTCAGTCAATGCTTCTTCTGATATTATCACCAGTTTTTCTATTCTATATTTGTTTTTCTAATTGCTGTTTTCATACTCCTCATTATTTTGTCCATGTAAATATTGAATAGTGTAGGACCGAGTCATCCTTGTCTTAGTCCAATGCTTGTCTTAAAGATTCTTGTGGTCTGACCCTTGTATATTATTGAATAACTGTTGTTATATATGTTCTGTAGTAGCACATTGTTCGTAATTACCAGAAGGAGAACGCCGATAACCACGGCAGGTTTCTAAACGGAATATTGTATGAAAGGATATCATGATTTGGCATATTGGTATTCATTAATATTTTGGAACAATGGGGATTTTATTAATTTCACATTTTACCTCTTTAAATTTGAAGAGTACAAGGCAGAAAGGGGAAATGACACTTTTTTATGTGTTTAATATTTTGTTTGCAACACTTGAATATCAGCTGTAAGATTTTATTGTAAAATTCTTAAGGATTAAAATGAGAATAGTGAGTAAATAAACAGTGATCAAAAATACCTATCCATGACCGAAAAGGTCAGGCTGTAAATAGCAGTAACGAGGAACAACAATGAAACCAATCATAGTGAAACCTTCTCTCTTACCTTTCTTAGTTTTTTAGATGTTGTTGTATGCTGCAAAGCTTTTCTGGTACATATTTCCAAAAAATGACGGAAGAACACTCAAAAGGGACTGAAGGCTGATGGAGTAGCGCCAAAAGACAAACGACGTCTTAAGTTACATAAAAAGCTAGTAGGAACTTTAAAAGCTATGTGCTATCACATTAAATAATTCAAGAAAACAACTAAAACGTACTTTCCAGAAGGCTTAAGGGATAAGAAAATGTACGATATGTATATTGAACTTGGAAATCCTCGTGTATCATTAAATTTCACGAAGATTATCCAGCGTGGTGATAGTTTTTCCTATTAGAGGTCCTGGATAGTTCTGGATAGTTGGCTAGATGGTAGCATAGCTACAGACACTTAGGCCTCAAAATGGGCCCATTGTGAAACCTCCCCTTAAGGCTGCTCACTCGTCCCACCAGTCAATTTTGCGTGCGAGCTGCAAAACTCTGGCGGGTAAGGAGTTGCCAATTGGCCTATTAGAGGTCACTCATAACTTGAATGGGCCTGGTTTATCAAATGAAGTGGGCTGAACTCCGAAAAGTCTGGATGGATGACATTTCAAACTGCAGAACAAAATCAACATCAAGTTTTTAAAATTGATCTGCCGCTGATCAGAAATTGGACAGAATGTTGAATGGGGTATATAAGAAATAAAATCCATTTACATCGCGACCAATCCGAGAACTGAGAATAACCCAGTCCCAATTGTACCTTGCTGAATTTTACAATATACATGTGACATTATGAATTTGTGATTGTTTTTAATTATTTTTTATTAATCTAGAACTAACGTGATACATTTGTTAGTTTTTTTTTAAAATTCACATTTTTTACTAAGGACAAAAGGAACAATATTGTCCGTTAATTACATTTTACACGCAAATTTTATTGCCAAAATTAAGGAAAATTACTTTTTAATGTTAGTGATATTACATTAATTGAATAAATATAATAAATTATAATTTCTGCCTTCATATTTAAAGAGGTGATATATCGAATCCCCAACGTTTGGTTTTCTAGAGTTTCAGTTTCTAGTGACGAGAAATGTGACTGGAAAATGAAACTTACTGCCTTGTACTCTTCAAATGTTAGTAAACATCTGAGGAATTATAATTGTAGATTGTAATAAGTAAAAAATAATAATAATATAGCTGTAATTTGAATTTATTTTATAACCTTTTTCTTCTTCTAAAAACTCGATAAATGAGTATAATTAAAAATGACAATTACTATGATCAAATTTACATAGAAATTGAAAATACTGCAGAGTCTGAATGAACAAAATAAATCTTTCCATACCAGTCAAATATTCATTTCCAATATGACGGTCGGAGTAAGGTCACATTGTTTCTATGCAGATATACAAATATATTTATAGCAGATCAACTTTTTATGTGTTTATGCCGAGCGGACTACTGAGTCATCTGTGCGCGCGGGTTGAGTCAGTCGGTCGCAGTAAGAGCTACGGTGCGCGCGTTTGTGATCACGGTTACGTTAGTGCAATTTAATTAGTTATTTAGCTTTAGTTGTGTGTGTTTTTAATGTGAGTGGTGTAACATCTGAGGAGTCAATAAGGTAAGTCACGTTGTGCATTAATATGATGACGATCTGAGCGTTTTTGTGGTGCGAGCTATTTATATTTGCAACGACATGAATCATAGAACTTGCGTAAGATTATTTGTGGGCCTTGCACAAATTAAATTCACTCGTCGTGGATTTCAGTTATTTTTTACTTAGTATTTTCAACAATGGAATAACAACAATGGAATAGGTATATAAAATTATAAACTATGTTACTACTACGAAATTAAGTTACGACTATGCGATTAAGTCACGACTGGTGCATGCAAGCGAATACATAGAATATATAATAATAAAACAATAATAATAATATAACGTAAGAATAAGAAAACTAAAGATCTATAAGAACAATAGGAGCATTCAGATGATGCATATAACTCACATGCTTTATTAATTGCATGGTGGTATTTTGGTACTGTTGACTAATAACCAGTAGTTTATTGTGCTATACTGCGAATTATATAGGTTAATATTTAATATTACAATCAGTAAAGCTTGATTATCGTTACGTGTCTTGAGGTGTATTATATTGCTGTTTACCTATTGTTTCTTTTACTATTCTAGTTGTAGATTCATCCATTCTTTGTTGTTTTTTTGCCAGTTTTATTCCTTCTGTCCGATAGTCATCCCATGTGTTGCTTGGCCTGTTTTATTTTCTTGTGTCATTTTGCTGGCCATATTCTCTTAACGGGTTGCTCTTCTCTCATCCTTACCACATTCCCGAACCATTTTAGTTAATCATAAGCGTAGATTTTACGGTGTCCTGAATTAATGTACACATTTCGTCCATTATAGCCAGCCACGTTGTTTCCCTTTTCTGGAAAATAGCCATGACTTCGTGATTCTATCTTTTCCTGGGCTTCTTCACTTGCTTCGTTGCACTCTTTTTCCCATATACGTTTGAGTGGTCTTCCTTCGCTCATTCTTGTTATATGTTCGATCATCATCATCAACTGTTGTTTCTCAATCCTGTGGGTTATAGATTCTACTCCTACTTCTTCTCTTATCGTGTCGTTTCAAATTTTGTCTATTCTTTCTATTAGTTTTCTATCGATCGCCTGAATTTGAAACCAAACTCTAGCATATATTAATATTGGTCTGAATATGGTTTTGTATACTATCATTTTAGTATTCCTGCTCATTTCGTTTGTAAATAAAAAATGTAATATTAACAATGTCGAGGGCCATCATACCAAGAAAGCAAAGGGCATCAAGAAGAATGTGGTCCAAAACGATATTGATATGTCTGACTATAAGCGGGCGCTTTTTAGTCAGGACCTAATTTTTAGGAAGCAAAATTTAATTCGGTCGATTAAACATACGATCTTCTCTCTAGAGCAGAATAAATTGGCTCTATCATCTCATGATGACAAGCGTTATATATGTTTCGATAATATACATACTTTAGCTTGGGGTCATAAAGATATCCCCAAACCTGTTGATCCGAAATCTAAACTTGATTTATTAATAGATATGATGGAGGAAGACCTATAAATATTTATACTAATAATTATAATATTCAAATTTTCATTCGTCTTTCAGTCGGGGTGGAGAACAATATGTATGGTCTTTTATTCCTTGTGGTTGGTATCTAATGTGTAATTAGCTTCTATTAGTTGATGGAATACTTATTTATATTAGTTTGTACAATTTATTTTATATATTTTAATATATGTAGTATTATTTTAATCACAATTTTCCCCATTTTTACCTATATTTATTTTTTTAGTATGCAGAGGCCCCATTTATATCCAGTAACTGGTTTGCACAGCTGAGCAATGTGGTAACTGGTATGCACAGCTGAGCAATCTGGTAACTGGTATGCACAGCTGAGCAATCTGGTTACATAGTTGAGCAATCTGGTTGCACGGCTGAGCAATCTGGTGACTGGTTTGCACAGCTGTCGAATGTTGTGGGATTTGACTTGGGCACCAGTTTGGGCGGTTGAGCAATCTGGCAACCAGTTTGCGCTTTGCAGGTCTGTTCTTTGCAAAAAAGTCTATCACTCTGTAATGTTGGCAACCAAATGTACACGAGTAGTTCAAATGTCTACCGCTAGGTGGTGCTGATTATTTTTTGGGGTGGGCTTTAGGCCGCGGGGTGGCGCTGACTGTTGTGTGGTGCTTTTAGTTAGGCCGCCCGCCGATAGGTGGCGCTTATGTATACATGGTTGCATACGTGTGCTCTCCTCCTCCTCCTCTTCCTCCTCCTCCTCCTCCTCCTCCTCCTCCTCCTCCTCCTCCTCCTCCTCCTCCTCCTCCTCCTCCTCCTCCTCCTCCTCCTCCTCCTCCTCCTCCTCCTCCTCCTCCTCCTCCTCCTCCTCCTCCTCCTCCTCCTCCTCCTCCTCCTCCTCCTCCTCCTCCTCCTCCTCCTCCTCCTCCTCCTCCTCCTCCTCCTCCTCCTCCTCCTCCTCCTCCTCCTCCTCCTCCTCCTCCTCCTCCTCCTCCTCCTCCTCCTCCTCCTCCTCCTCCTCCTCCTCCTCCTCCTCCTCCTCCTCCTCCTCCTCCTCCTCCTCCTCCTCCTCCTCCTCCTCCTCCTCCTCCTCCTCCTCCTCCTCCTCCTCCTCCTCCTCCTCCTCCTCCTCCTCCTCCTCCTCCTCCTCCTCCTCCTCCTCCTCCTCCTCCTCCTCCTCCTCCTCCTCCTCCTCCTCCTCCTCCTCCTCCTCCTCCTCCTCCTCCTCCTCCTCCTCCTCCTCCTCCTCCTCCTCCTCCTCCTCCTCCTCCTCCTCCTCCTCCTCCTCCTCCTCCTCCTCGGAGGCTGTAGAACCTGCCTCCGTCCTCTACTACCTTGCTTAAACTATGATAAATCGTACTTTCATTTACTTTAGATTCTATACTACTTTGGTCTCCCTGTGTAGCATAACTGCCAGATATTTAAATAAATCAACTTATTCTATTGTTTCTTGGGATATTTCTACACTAGTGTGTTTGATTTCGTTACCTATGACCATAATATTTATCTTGCTAGTTGTTAAATAAAAAGCCATGTGTTTACGCAGCCCCTTTCTACAACCCCCAAAACGATCTATTTGTCGCCAGTGTGTTGCTGGATTTTATAATATAAAGACGTATTTTAAGGACAGTGCATTGTCTTATTTTTTACCTCATCACTACGTCGCAGCATCCCTCGAGAATTTTGAACTAATTTCACAACACTAGTATTTATTCGAATATTTCTGCTTGCTAATTCATTCCCCCATAGGTTCAGGATTTCTTGAAGGGTTTTTACACAGATAATCGTCAGCAAAGGTACATTTACGATTTACGATGTCGACGAGCCGGAATTTGTTGTATCCAATAAATACGTTTTTCCGTTCTTTTCTGTCGCCTTTAGTATATGGTCCATAATTAAAATGGGGAGTGTTGGATTTACAAAATTCATAAAGTCTTACTCAAAGAAACATGAACTAGTTAAGAAAAGGAATGAAAAGACTAAATGTAAACAACCGAAACCATATAAGGAAGAACAATATGTAATCAGACACTTCTTCCTTATATGGTTTCGGTTGTTTACATTTTATTACTTTTCTTAGCTAGTTGATGTTTCTTTGACTAAGACTTTCTGGAACTGAAACAGACTATCAAATACTTTTTCATAAAATACTAGGTATATGGGTTTGTTCATTATTCTTGCTTTATCGATCAATTGTACAATAGCCGCTTCTCCTCGATGTAATTTAGTGTATCTGCTCCTACTTCTTCTTATTTCTTCATTTGTTATTCTATTCTATCTTGTCACGCCGCTGCTTCTACTCCAGAATTAGATCTCTGTTTCCAGTATTTGTGCTTTTTATTAATCATAAATATAAATCATTATGCTTCGTATTATTGTGTTCTAGATTCTTGTTTTTTTTAGTGATCGGTTCTAGTCTGCCTTAGCCTGTTTTTGATTTCCTCTTCCGTTGTTCCATGTTTTGAGATTGTAAATCCCAAATATATAATATTTGTTGTTCCTTTGATCTTCTCCTTCTCGTCTAGTTCTTGTTTTTTTTACTTCTTCCTTTGCTGTTGTTAGGTATTCTGTCTTGTCGAAGTTAATCTCATTCCATATTGTGCGTATTCTTCCTTTAGTTTTCGTAACATAAAACTTAGGTCATCTTCATCCTGCGTGATTAAAACCTGGTCGGTTCTAGTCTGCCCTAGCCTGTTTTTGATGTCCTCTTCCGTTGTTCCATTTTTTGCGATTGTAAATCCCAAATGTATAATATTTGTTGTTTCTTTGGTTCTAGGTTTTTTACTTCTTCCTTTGCTGTTGTTAGGTATTCTGCCTTGTCGAAGTTGATGAAGCCCGTAAGGCGCATATTATTCTTTTAGTTTTCGTAACATAAAACTAGGTCGTCTTCATTCTGCGTGATTAAAATCTGGTAGTTTGCGAAGATTAATGTGTACGGGTAATTGTTTCTTATTATTATCTTCTAATTATTGGTGCCCATCCCTTCACACGTCTGCTTCCATAGTTTCAATGTCTGTTCTAGGAATATTTTAAATATTGTTGGTGATGTGGAACAAGGAGGCTTTTTGTTGTTTTGAATCCACTTAACATTTTGTTTTTTATTTTTTTAAGTACACACTACTCCCTTCATATAGTCGCTTTGCAGCCTCAGTCAATGTTTTTGATCTTCCGATTGGTCCCATGGTTGCCTACATTTCCTCCTGGGTACCCAGTCATAGGATTTTCTTAGGTTTACGAATGTCAGGTAGACACCTGACATTTGCAGACCTAAGGAAAGCCTATGACTCGGTACCTTTGACGAAAATGTTTGAATATACCATTTTCTTTTCTGACTTGTATTGTATAGAAGTGGTCTATGCACGATCTTCCACCTATAAGGCTTGCTTGGTCCTTTCATATGTTGCCCTTAATTTGTTCTTTCAGATTTTGTTTTATAATTTTCTCATATAGAGGGCCTATTGTTTAGATTACACTAATCCCTTTGTAGTTCTCACATCTTCTTCATTCTCCCTTTTTAAAAATTGATTTTATATTCGACAATTATCTAGGTAGTAGAGTGTTTTTTTTAAATCCATATTTAATGATCTCTGGTGTTATTCCTCCAGGTCTTGGTGATCTATTATTTTTTAGGGATTTTATCGCTGTTCTTACTTCTGCCAGTTCTAGTTCTCGTTGGTTCTCTATCATTACTAGCCGGTTCTTATTGATCGTGTCCTTGTTCAACAAACTGATCTTATTTCACAAACTCTGGGTCGAGATTCTATTCCGAGTTCTGTATAATATTTTTCCCATGTTTCTGGCTGCATGTATGCAATACGTGTCCCCGTTCCTTTATATTATTCCACATTGTTTTAAGAATTTGCCATGATTCCGAATGCCTTGTTCCTCTGATATAATTATTATTATATTTGTTTGAAATTGTTGCATGTTCTTTCAGTTCTCATCTTTTCGCTTTGTTCTTTTCGTTTGACCTCTTTTTTCTTTTCTCTGTATTGGTTAATTTAGTTTTCTGCTGTTTTCCTATTTAAAACTGCATTTATAGGTCTTTTTTAAGATGTTTCTTTTTCGTTACTTCACGCAAGAATGAAGCGGTGAAGGTAGGTCCTCTTTTAGTTAAAAAAAAATGTTTCCCTCTTTGCAACCGAATCCAGGAACACACGGTAGATAGATAGTTTATTGTATTGTATTATTTTTTGGGGAATTTAGTAGACGAGAGTTGTATGTATTTTTGTGTTGGCTCTTACCTTTAGGTTTACATTTTTTTATTTGCTTTATAAAAAATTAAAAAGACCTAAAGTTCAGAGCCAACACAAAAATACATACAACTGATAAATTCTCCCTAAAACAATACAATAAAATTAAATATCTATCTACCGTGTGTTCCCGGATTCGGTTCCAAAGAGGGAAACATTTTTTATTTGTCATTTTAGAGAAAATTGCATGGAGGAAATACCTTCACCGTTTCATTTATAAATATGATTCCAACTATTTGTTTTTAGATTTAACTTCGCAGTACTGAGACATTTTTAATATCTAAAAAAAATATCTGAAATAGTGACAAAATTCATCGCTCTATCACAAAACTATGATACCCTTGCAATCCTGCAACAGATTAGACGTTTTTAAAAAAATGTGTTTTCATATGAAACATTGTTTTGCTAGAATGTTAAGACTGCAACAGAGAATTTATCTAATTCCAGAAGCTCACATTTAACTCTAAGGAGCTACAAAACTAATCCTAAATTTCCTATCTTCCGGTTCTGTGAGGGATGTGAAGAAGACAAAGCGTAATGTAGATGATGCAGCAACAGTCCGCGTCCTGAACTCTGTGCAAGATAGGCCAAGATTATTGCTAAAAAAAACGATCCGACGAGACTAGAATCAGTAAGACTCATATCCAATGGACGATATTGATGAGTTGTAAGGATTAACTCATCAATATCATCCATACAATCCAGTAAGAATTCACACGTTAGAAGACGGTGATGACGCAAAACGTCTACTTGTGTCTATGGGTTGCATCCCGTATTTTTGAAAATATCCAGAATCCGTTTCATCTGTACATCATATTTTCTAAATAAGCGACATTTAATTCCAACTGGACAGCACAAACGACATTGGAGCTTGACAAATCCAGGTTTCAGAGAAACCATGAATCGCCATTACTGCGTTAAAGTTAACGTTTGGTGCGCTGTTACCTACCATGGCATAATAGGGCTATTCTTTTTTGAGGGAACTGTGCATTTAGCTTCATATTTGCAAATGCTTAATACCTTTTTCTACGAGGAAATATAATTTCCCTTTAAATTATCCAGCTGCAGCATATTTTCCGCAGTATGGTTGTCCTGCCCATTCGGCAGGCATTGTGGTGTATTGGTTGAACGAGGAATTTGGAGAGAAATGGATCGGAAGGAACTGGTCCGTTATCCATGGCCTCCAAGAGGCCCTGATCTAAAGATTTGTGATTTTTATCTGCGGGGCCGGTTAAAACAAAATTTCTACAGTACTCCCGTTCCAAATGATGTAAAACTCGAATCCGAGATGCCGTGCGATCGATTACGATAAAAGAAATTCAAAACTCTTAGAATTATGTGTTTCACGTGCTGGACATACAATTGAATAGTTCATGTTGCAATAAAATTAATTGCCAAAGTGCTGACTGATTCCAAGGCTAATCATAGTTTTCCCCTTGCCACATTCTCGCCTGCCTTTGTTGCCCTCAATCACTCCCTTACCTCAGTTCCTAGGCTTCCCCTTCTACTCAGCTTCTCGTCTACTCACATCTCATGCTCATCCGATTCGTCTTCTAAAACTGCACCACCCTAGGTATCGACCTTTCCAGACCTAGTAGACGCTTCAGGAACCTTCCATTACATTACATCCCACTCACGAAATTCCCACACATCAACTCCATACAACCGTATAGCTTTTACATACGTATCCACGTTCCGGTGTAATTTCGCCCTAGCTTCCATTACTGCTCCCTTTATACTTTTTCTTACTGCCTCGTATGTTTCCTCTATGCTTTCATATCTAAATTCTTCCAATTTCTGCGTTGTATAATGTTTTAATATACTCAATCCATCTATCTTTACTAATATGATTTGTCAGTTTAGTTCGCTTCGTTGGCTTCTAATAAATCGCCAAATAGTTCTCTGGCTTCCATAGAAGTCATGTTCTAGGTTGTTTTAAATTTCATTTATTTATTTAATCGAATGCCTATCTACCAATAATAGTGTAAGGTTTTTAAAATGTCTCCCTATTTTTATTTTTCTGACAGTTTCATATGTTTCTTTTTGAACTCGTTTATAGTGGTTGCACACTTGTTGTGTTCCTAATACCCTGTGCTGTAAGAGTGCTTGCTTCTTTTCCGTGTATTTAAATTAAACCATGTTTATCCGGAAGAAAGGATTGTGTTCTCTTATTTTCCTACGCCCAAGTGCCTTCTCTGTTGCCTTTATTTTGTATGTCTTGACCTTGTCATTGTCTCCTTTCAACGTCGTTTTCTTCTCTTATAGTAAAAAAAAGACCTTTATTGGCATTTCCCTCACTGCCCCTCCACATCACAAACCTCAACAAAAATATACAAAAATAAAAATACAATTGTATTTCTCTTATGGTACTAAAGTAAACTTATTGAATCGCCTGATAAACTTTTCACTTGGATCCCTCTTTGTTTATCATTTTTATTTAGTGTGCTTCCGCTTCATATTTATCTCCAGTCGCAGTTTTTACATCATTAGGTTGTGATCTCACTGCTTACGTCAGCTGATGTTAAACATCTTACATCGAGTAGATTCAGGTACTATTTTCGTTTTTTTAGGATATAGTTAATCGTAGACGCCTGCCCTGGGGTATTGCTATATGTATATTTAAGTTGTTCTTGGTGGTCAACGAAGGTGTTCTTAATGTGAGATTGGTTTAGACTTGGCACACATTACTTAACTTTTGATCGGACGAAAGTGTAATGGGTTGCTTAATCAGTATAAAGACTTGTGTGGGTGCGCACACCCAAGAGATTTAATCGCTATGTGTAAGCTATCGGTCGAGGCTATTGAATAGTATGCACATCCACTAACAACAAAACCATTTAATTTGAGTAATATGCAACCCAATCCGACTAGTGACGAGGCGGCCGATAGTTTAGTTTGCGGTGACCCTTGGTCTTTACGTTTCTTGTGAATCATGATTTCGACACCTTCATTAGCTGTTTTTGTTGACTACATTGTAAATGAGTAAATTCTCTCCCAGGACTGTCTGTCCTTTACCCTTTTTGTGGGTGTCCTGAAGTGCACATATGTTGATTCCGTTCTCTCTTACTTTTACAGTTTTTGATCTTCTTTTTTATTGAGAACCTTGACTTATATTCCAAATGAGATGGATAAACCCACAAAAAAATCGACAGAAATTGAATAGAAACCCAACTTGTTGCACGGACAATATGTCCATAGGTTAAATCTTTACCTTGAATAAGCTTATAATTGTATATAGCCTGGCACAGGTTCAATTACCTCAGTCGCCTTCTATCCGCCGAATGAAAAAATATCTCATTAATGTAAATATCGCATATTGACTGGGGTTATACCCTTATATTCTAAGTGAGATGGAGGATTACTCCAGTTGTACTTACTGCATGGACAACATCTGCATTGGTTGCACCTTCCCTTTGACTATGCTTATAATTTTATATAGCCAGTATAGGTTAAATTACCTTATTCGCCTTTATCTGCCGATGGGGTAACATCTCATTATTGACAATGCGTCGAATACATTAACTCTTCTTGTTTTCTTCCAAATCCTCTTTGCCCTTTGATAGGTCAAAAAGACCGTACCTATTACCTCTCGCATGGCCTTGAAAAAGCGATTCTGGAACCTCCTCCTCCTCCTCCTCTGTGCTAGCGACAGGTCAAGGAGGTTCCTCAAGATCGGGAGGAAGTTCTAGAATCGACGTGTTCCCTCTACTAGTTTTATTATTGTTGAATGCATTCATTCTGTAAGGAACCGTGTATTTATGGTAAAACTACAGTAGTTTATCGATAGCTGGGAAACCCTACTGTCACTTCATTGATTGTAAAGGTTACGCGCGTGCTCATGATTGAGAGAGGTGTTTATTTATCCACATAATATAGCCATATGAATTGAACGCCGAAAACTAGTTCGTATCTATGTTCATTCAGTCTTCAGGTACTTATTTAGATGTAGAAACTACGGCCCTGTCCGTTTGGCTACTACTAGTGACTAGTAGTCACACATGCTGATGTCACGCTCATACTAATAGTACAGGAAGACGTCAGCATGTGTCACTACTAGTCACTAGTAGTAGCCAAACGGATCTATGATTAAATATAATAAGTTGCCTTTAATAAATTAACCATAGATGTATATTGTCTTCATGTACTCTAACGCAGTTTTAATGGTTTTAAGGGACTTTTCAGGGTTCTCTAAAATATTCAGTAACGGTAAAATTTAATTCAATCTAAGACTCTACAGATTGAAAATCCCTGAAAATATTACCCGGGGTCGCTAGCAAAATAAAATTACTAATGAATGTTGAAGCTGGGAAGAGACATTTGCGCGCAAACGCGGTCCGGATGTGAAAAGGGACGATAAACGTCTATTTCCTTGAAGCACCTGTAGCATCGCAACCCCAAGCTTCAGTTGGCTCGCATTTCCCGAGCGCCGCGTACGTGTGTGCTTTCAACCTCACGGTGTCGCGTTTTCCCTGAACACGTCTCTCATATTACCGTTGCATCCCCTCAAATTTATTGTTGGAAGCGAGTTTATTTACAATAACAGCCCCTGTGCGGGTTCTCGTGAGTGTTGTTGAACGAGAGTGGTTGGCTAGAAGCGTCCACAAATATGCAGTTTTCCAATATCGTCGTGCTACTCGTGGCGATTAGTACGAGCTATGCAGGTATTTTCTAGAAGCCTTGAGATCGATGGCGAAACAATTACATGTTATTTTATGCTGTGATTAATAGCAAAATATGTTTCTATCTCAATAATGGAATTACACAATTATTTATAACGTAGTACAAATGTTAAAGTTAGTTTGAATCCACCGGCAACTTGATACCGAAGTCCTCAGATACAACAATATGTAGAGATTGTTATTTATAAATATTAGAATTTAGAATTTAAATGCTTTTGTGCAAAACCAATTTTTGGGGGCAATAAACTTATTATTACTTATTTTTTCGCCGAAAGCTAGTTTTAGAGATAAGTAATTACTGGAAACCAGCGAGGGTAGTAAAACTCTATTTAAAGTATCAATATTTCGCTCTTAATATAATATTTATTGATTAATAACGAGTGCTACAAATATATAGATGAGAACATGAACATAGTTACAAGTAGAGGTCTATCTATAGACAGTATACATATATCGATAAGCATACAATTTATTATTGACAACTTATAAATCCGTAGCTGTTCATCTTTATATATATATATATATATATATATATATATATATATATATATATATATATATATATGTGTATGTATATGTCTGTATATTAACTATGTATATTAATCATGTATGTGTGTGCTTTGGCTAAAGCGAAATATTTCTCTAGATACCTAAAGTTAGATACAAGTAGTATATCTATTAGCTTTTCATACGGTAATGTTTTTCTTCAAACTAGTAGATGAATAGCTGAACTTGTTATTATTTGATCAGCTGATTATACTCTTTCAGTCACTTCTACTATAATGCGTGAGTTAAAAAGAAAACTGTTAATGTTTAAATAGCAAAAGCTTGGATATATAGTCATGGATATGATAAAACAAATATTATGCTTACTATCTACCAGTTTGTAGTTAATTTTCAGCATCAGCCGCCCGGCTTGACTCGCCCATATAATATTCATCCATGAATAAGTATACTATAATTGTATAATAATTATTATTTTTATAATTATTTATTATGCGCAACTTATTATACTCATCCATAGATACATACAATTAGTTACAAATAATCTATTAATAATAGTTTGTTCAATTTAATCCATTCCTGCATTCACTAAATGACATTCATTAGCTGAAGAACACATGAATAATACATGAATAATTTCCAATACTCCGTTGTAACTGTCATAGTTCAACCGGAAATAGATTCATTAGTAGACATATAGAAGTTGTAAATTTATAATAGACATTATGAAAACATATGAATGAATCACATACACTATCGATATCCAAACCTAATAACGTTTCAGCAAGCTACATCCGATATTAAATTCCGCTTTGAAATATTCGTGTACGTCACGGTAAGCAGAAATTAAGCCATAATAACATTACCATCCCGTACAGTGCGCCTGTAATAAAACACGAACGAGACATTAATCCATTCCGCCTACCCTTCTTGGGAAGATCCGTTTTCTTATTTTACTGACAACATGCGGAAAACTGTGGACGTTACTTCAGTCCAATTCCGTGATGTTGACTAATACGTTCTCAATGTTACCTAAAGTTAGTTACAAGTGATCTATCTATAGATTATATACAGCTAGGGTTAATTTATTTTGCCAACAATTATAATTAATCATAGATGTATACCGTCGTGTTGGACTTTTAGAGCTTCTGTTTCAAGGTCTCTGGGTGTTTTCCGGGTCATGTCCATTAGCCTTCAAAAATAGTACGTGGGCGCCCGCCTTCGCTTCTTTCGATATGTAGCCAGTAGTTACCGTTGTGTCAGTCAGCCTTAGTACCGTCTTTTTCGCTTCTACTAGTTCTCTTAACACTTCTTTCGTCATTTTCATCCTGCATCGTCCTTCTTTTGGTTGCGGCCACCTTGCGGTTACCTGGTGGGTGGTCCAACTTCGAGGCAGCCTTCCTTTTATGGTTTTACTCCTCTGAGTCTGAGTCTGATGCCTTTTCCATAAGCCACTCGTATCATTTATTCTTGGCTAAAAATACAAATGGCGACGTGCCGCCCTAAGAAAAAGGACTCGAATTATTGTCTTTAAATATACAATTCTTGCGAAATATAATTCAAATGATGTAGACAATATTTTTAAACAATATTTACAAAGCAGTCACATTAACCGAATTTTGGCTATTGAATTGAGGATTATATCCCCAGAAATTATTAATTTAGAAAGCACTACACACATGGAGGCTAGTTAAGATCATACTAACACTATCGACGACATTTAATCACACACTGTCTAATATTTCAGTGGAAAATATAATAGAGCTGGCGGTAATCTTTTACATTACATCTATTTATATGTATATTTTACAGGTTACCTAGTGCTATTTTTTAATGTTTTTAGATCTGTAAAATAATTTCTTCTTGAATATGAGTGTTTAAAGTCATAATATTATTATTGGGAGGATTTCAATGTGTATTTTTATAGGGATAATGAGATAGCATCCCAACTTAAATTACTGTTTAGCTTTGATCATACAACTAACCCCCTAGGAGGAAAGTTAAACGCCATCTGGCGGCACCACATCAATTATCAATGCACACCCATATGGTAATAACCGTCAACATGCTCATGCCATCAGGATCACCGGGTAGTGCCCTCTGTGGAATAATATTTCAACAGAGTGCTTGAGATATCAGCACAAGGCCAATCTTATAAAACATATATAAGTGTGAATCTACCTCTTAGCAATCTACATAACTTTCCTCCTAGGGGGTTAGTTGTATCATTTTTGTATATAACCACTCAAGATATTGCGTGAATTCATCCTCACTAGCTGAGGTGCTAAGAGGTGGATTCACACTTATATATATATTTAGCTTTGGTTTAGCTCCTACAATCAATCTCAGAACTCGTGGTAAAAAACACTTTAGATATACGTATATGTATAAAACCAGATTTTGCATGTTGCTATAAATAATAATAATTCAATATTTATTGAAATAGATAATATATTACATACATTTACACCACAATAGGCCAACACCGGAGTCCTTCTGCCCGTGTGAAAATGTCTAATTTTGAATCAATTTTTGTTTTTTATTTGTAATCTCTGATTAGTCGTGCTGATTTTTGTTATATAATATAGGAGTCGGTTAGGGAGAGCATAAAGTGGGTTGTTAGGGTGTCTAGCTTTAGATATAGCTCGAGTGCTAGTCGTTCTGCAACAATAGGCTTTCTGCAGTTCCAGAATAAGATGCTGCCATATTCAAATATGGGGCGACAAATTAATTTGTATATATTTCTAACTGTCTTCAAATTGATACCTTTATGTTTAAAGTGTTTCGTTTACCAAAAGTTTTTTAAATAATTATGGACTTAAAATTCAGTTTTCTGGTTAGGTTTAGAGTGATTGTGGGTGATGAAAGTGATATTTTATGGTTAAAGATGATGGTTTGTGATAATGTGGGGTTAGAGACGAGTGTCCATTTCTCCATCCACTTGCTGATAGTTTCAGTTGTATATTTTAACGTTTGGATAGTCTTGGAGAGAGACTTACTATGAAGGATAATGGATGTATCGTCGGTTAATTGAAGAATATATAAGTAATTTATTCTATAAGCAGGATTAAATCTATAGAAATCCTAATAAAATATATTATATAATAGAGAACAGGGGTGGGCAACTGCCAATGCTGACCATACTAGTCCAGCACTCCCCTAGTATTAGATGCCTAGTGTTTACTAGAGCTGGACAGAGGCATATTACATGCTCTGCTGTTTCTAGTTCTTCATTGCACCTTCTACATAACGGGCTGTCCACCAGACCCATCGTGTGTAGGTGTTTGTTTAGCCGGCAGTGGCGAGTTAGGATGTTGGTAAATAATTTCAGATTAGTTCTAGATAAGTTAAGGAGGGCCGTGGGAACAATTTTACAAGATTGCCTAATTGCTACCTTTGATTGCTTGCAGCCCGGCGTTTCTCGCCATCTTATATTGTGAAGAGCTTGTGCCCTATGCTCTATTATTTTTTTCAGAGTACCTGTAGAAAGTATTTCATCCTCTTGTGTTGTTAGAGGATCTAAGGATCCCTTCCTGGCAAGTGCATCTGCTATTTCGTTGCCCTTGATGCCACTATATCCTTTGATCCAGCAGAGTTCTACCTTCATCATGACACAGGTTGAGTGAAGATAGCCTTAAAGCTGTTTTTACTGCAGTCTCCCTTATAAGATGGTCGAGTGCTTGTAGACATATCAGTCCTTCAAGAGCTGCTGTGGGCGTTGTTCTCATAGCGCGGGTGATGGCAAGACACGCCATCCGCTGGATGTGTGATAGCTTTGAGATTTTGTGACTTACACACGTATATACTTTAAGTAGTTAAGACGTCGTGAGCGATCGATCAAAATTGACTTCGACTTGTTGGCCACCCTTGATATAGAAGATAAGGGAGGCCCTTGTGGTACTTCCTGACTGGCTTGAAATGGCATTGAGAGGAAATCGTTTATTTTGACCTGCATATGCCTGTTGTATAAAAACAGATTTATGATCTTAATTAGATAGACTAGTCTAATTGAACGACTGCATTATGCCAGACATTATCAAAGGTTTTCTGTATTTCAATCAATAAAGTCGCGGAATGGTTACCAGAAAATTCGGCGCATTGGGTATTAGATACTAAAGTGGATTTGAATGTTCGAGTTTATCTGGCAACCATAGCTTGGTTATAGTTTTAAAGTTTTTAGATAGGACTGAGAAAAAGTGTTATAGTGTTACAGGGCGGTAATTAGATGTTTTGGGGGTTTTGGGTCATTGTTAGGTTTCAATATTGCAATAATTATGCCCCTTTTCCACTCTTCCAACAAACCATCGTATATGTGCTTCATAGATTTAACCAAACCATACTGATATAGGGAGCACTTCGGAAGAAATTGTCATAACCATCGAATATATGAATACTTACACAATACATACTTGTTAATAACAGCTTGACAATGGAAGTGCCCATCTCAACAGAAATAAGACAGGAGGACTCACTAAGCCCAACACTCTTCAACCTAATTATGAACAAAAGATGATACAGTATTTACCTCTGACTCCGAAAATGAACTACAAAGGTTATTGTGTCAATTTATTTAATATCGAAACGCTACAATATGTCGATTGCGGTATAGAAGACAAAAACATGAGTTTCCGAACGGTAGAGATGAGTATCACGGGGCACACAATACACAACAGAATACAAATCAAGAAATAAGACAAATGTGCAAAATTCAGGACATAGTAAGATGGCTAAGAGAGATACGACGATAATGGGATCAAGACATACACAGAATGCAGGACACCAGAATTGCAAAAAATCCTGAGAGACGGAAAACTACTCTCTAGCCCTCAGGTAGACCGCCAACGATATGGAGCGTCAATGTCGCAAGAAAGAACGAATCTGAAAAAAACATGCTCTAAGTCTATTAAAAGGAGGAGAAGCAGAAAAAGAAGAAGGGATACCCATTATCTTCATGTTAAGTTTGAGTCTATCTCTCTCTATACTATCGAAAGCCTTTTTGAAGCCAATAAAGAGACATGACTCACTGTCTATTTTATATTCGTAGCATTTTCCATAGATTGACTTAGTAAGAAAACTTCATCCATGGTCTTTCTTCTTTGAATCCACATTGATATTCTCCTAATATTCCTTCTGAGTATGGCTTTATTCTCTCATATATCACGTTGGAGAGAACTTTGTATGCTATGTTTAAGAGAGTAATCGGCCTATAATTATCGCTATTGGTATTATCCTCATTCGTGTATATTGGGCAAATAATTCCCATTTTCCATTTTACAGGCATATGTTCTTCCTGCCATATTGAGCATATCATCAAATGGAGTTTGTCAATAAGATTTGTTCCAGCTATCTTTATAATTTCCGCCACATAGCCATCTTCACCGGGTGCTTTTTCGTTTTTTACCTTTACCAGAGCCTGTTCTATTTTCTGTAATGATGGTTGCTCGATATTGGCTTCTGCAATTTGCACCGTAATACTGCTTTCTTCTAGATTACTCACATTGAGCAGTTCTAGAAAATATTTCCTCACCTTGACATGACTACTACTTCTACCATTAACAGTTTGCCACTTTTGTCCTTAGATACGTCAAACGTTTAGGTTTGGTTGCTAGCCTTTTTGTCGTTGTTAGTGGTTTTGTAGAAATCCTTCAATCTTTGCTGGTTGTAATTTTCTTCTATTGATTGAATCTTGTTCTTTGTCATTTCCCTTTTCGTATCTCTTATATGCTTGTTGGAAATGTTTCTTTGTACGCTTCTTTGTTTACTCTAGTATTCACTTGAAGCATTCTTTCCCTCGCATCATTCTTTTCATTGACAAGTTTTTTGCATTTATTATAAAACCCTTCATTCCCCGTGATACTCTTATTTCCTATGACGTTGTCTGCTATATCTAAACCTAAATTATCGCTTACTGGTAATATTTACTTGTAGCATGGTGTCATGTTGTCTAGGGGCATGCCCATTGTAGGGTCTGCCCTCCGCTCGTTATACAGGTCTAGGTAGTTCGCCCCGCGCTGTTTCCTTATGGGGTTCAACCTTAAAGTAATCTGTGGCTTACAGATCTTGCCTCTTTTTCAACGAGGATGTATAGTGGTGGTAGGGTTAGCCTTTTCTTAATAAGAATGTAATCAATTTGGTTTGCTCTATTGGTGCCTAGTATTGCCAATCTTTCCTTTGAAAATACGTACTTCTGCGTTAGCAATTTGGCACATTTTATGCCCTATTTACGTTTGTTTCATCATGTAACGTGTATTTTCCTGTTACTTCTATTGCATAGGTTTCTTTTCCTATCCTTACATTAAAATCTGCCAGTATCAACAGTGTACCATATTTCATCACGCTTTCACATACTTTTTCTAGTTCGTTGTACAACTTGTATTAGATCGTTTTCCTCTGTCGGTACATAATGGTTACGTTGTTAAATCTTCCATGTGGTAAAAGAACCCATAAGATGCAAACTGTCAGTTAATGACGAACTAAAAGAGCAGATGATGTCCTTTAGGTACTTAGGAGTAGAAATAATATCTCATTAAGACAGGAGGTCTGAAGTAAAGAATCAGACCGACAAACTTCTATTGCATTGCATTCTTTTCCTATCCTTGCATTAAAATCGCCCAGTATCAACAGTGTACCATATTTCGTCACCCTTTCACATACTTTTTCAAGTTCGTTGTACAACTTGTGTTAGATCGCTTTCTTCTGTCGGTGCATAATGGTTACGTTGTTAAATCCTCCATGTGGTAAAATAACCTATAAGATGCAAACTGCCAGTTAACGACGAACTAATAGAGCAGATGACGTCCTTTAGGTACTTAGAAAGAGTATTAAGACAGGATGTCTGAAGTTAAGAAGCAGACCGACAAAGCATCTAAAATAGCCAGGTGCTTGAACGACTGTTACTACTATTACATAGGTTTATTTTCCTATCCTTGCATTAAGATCGCCCAGTATCAATAGTGTACCATATTTCATCACCCTTTCACATACTTTTTCTAGTTCGTTGTACAACTTGTGTTAGATCACTTTCCTCTGTCGGTGCATAATGGCTACGTTGTTACATCTTCCATGTAGCCTGATAATTCATAGTCTCTCATTTACTAGGGTAAAGTATATTACTGATTTCTTGGTCTAATTGTTAACAAAGAGACCTGTCCCATGTTGCTCGGAATTGTCATGTTTTTCATTGTTGATGGACAAGTTTTTCTTGTATATTTGTCCTTGGCCTTTCCATCTAATTCCTGTAATATAACAATATCCATTTTATAATTCACTAGTTCATTTCCTATTTAAATCAACTTTCCCGGTTGTAGCATGGTTCGTAAGGTCCATGTTCCAATCCCTAAAACGTTGTCCTTATTTCGTCATAGTATTCCGAGGCTGTTTGGATTTCGTAACTGTGCTTTCTTTTATAGGGTAGGGTTGTTGGCCTCATGCCAAACCTTCGTTTTGAGGGGCCATTTCTCCCGCTCTAGTTTGCCCTGACAACTTCTTCCATACGGATTGGGTACCGCATCTCAATAGGGGTTGCTCAGGTTTCCAGGGTTCGCCATGTGATAGTCGGGATTGGGTAGGAGAGGCTATGCGACAATCTCTTCCTGCTCGACTGTCGTGCGGTATGCATGTACAACCCCGTTTTGAACCCCAATATCAACAGATCAACATATCAACCGATAGACATATTAATATTTGGCGATTTGTTTTGTCGTATCCTAGACACTTATTTTTCCTAGGTTAACAATTGTATCGTATTCGTATGTAGTGATGTCTTCTATTGGTTCATCTGGATATTGTATCGGGTTGAATGATTAGTGCCAGTTATTGACATCTATGAACGTCTGGTTGTCGAAGCACGCATTATTACTTAGAATGTGTTTTTAAATTCTGCAATAATTTTATCCGTTCAATAGGTTTGGTTATTTTCCGTTATATTGTGCAGCTTATTTTGTTATTCATATCGGTAAAGGTCTTTGAGTTTATGAGCCAATATCTCTTGCCTCTTATAAGATTCATCTCTTCGCATACACATTTTCTAGACCTGTATTCACGAATTCTTCTTCTTCTTCCTATGGCGCTTTAATAAGGTTGCCCGGATCCGTATGTATTGCGTCTTCCCATCGTTTTCTGGGTCTCCTTCGACTCGCCTTATCCCGTACATTGGACTGTTTAAAGTTTTAAAGTTCCCTTTAGCAGTCTGTCATCCTTCATCCTTGCCATATGCCCGGTCCACCGTAGCCATTGTAGCCTAATAAAATCCGACAATGGGGTTCTTGATAGAGTGTATACAGCTCGTTGTTGAATCTGGATCTCCTTTTTCCTAGCTTGGGACGGGCAGGTTCACTACTAGACTATTCAGTCGATCTTGATGATGATATAGCAGCTCCCAAAGCGGATTTACGTACGCGAACATGGATCGCTCTATTTTGTTCCACTTTTCTTTACGTCTCTATATATTTGTATTTTTGGTTTTTATTAGTTTATAAGTTAGATAATGTAGGAATATGTGCTTTTCTTTACCTGGAATACTATTATTTATTGTAGTTTATAAGTATTCTGAGTTTACATTCTCTTCATACACGAAGTTGTGTACCTGTTTGTTGATTTCTTGGAAATCAGTGTTGGCGTTATCCAGTATAGGTGGAATGTGGTGCTGAAGAGGTCATATCAAACAAAAGCTGGATTTCCAGATGATCGGAGTACAGGTCCTGTTATAGTAGAAAAATCCATGGCGAAGTCACGATTGAAAGGAATTGTCGCATCCTGTTATAATTCGTATTTTGTATATTGGGGCGTCTGTTGTGGTAGTGATTACTCGCTTACAATAGTTATGATTAATATTACATTAATTCTGCTGGTTACTTACGTCTTCATCGCTTAGTTATAGTTCCACGGCAAGCATTATTCCGCAGTAGTTGCGAAGTTGGGGTGCTTATGGCTTCTTATTTATCATATATTATAATTTTTTAATCTTGTAAAGACTTGAAAATATGTTTTCAATTTGCATTTAAATTCTTATTGATTATTTCCAGTATTTTATTTTAGTTTATCTCTAACAGAAATGACACTTTACCTGTGAGACTTTTTCAAATTGTCAATACCATCGATAATAGTAGAATAAATCAGTATTAAAAGTCAGGAATAGTTACAGATTTTATTATTAATTATATATTATTACAATCATTACATATACAAATTGTGTAGCTAAACTATTTTATTTCATATGTTAAATTATTATGATATATGTAAAGTAACATGCACAAGCTACATCAGATTTTTTTTGCAAAAGATTAAGATCAATACGAAATTTGGTTGTAAAACCCGACGTGTCCATAATAATCATTTCAAGAGCAAAAAGGTGCAACCTCCATTTCGCCTAACATCCCAGATTTTGTGACTGTATCCGCGATTAAGTGGCCAGCTCCGGCAATAGTACAATTCACCCCATCAGACGTTTCATTCCACCAGCCATAAATGCTTTCACGGACTCAGAAATGCACGAAAGGAGAATAATCGTAAAACTACATCAATTCGATTTAGATTGTCGGGCGGCGATATAGCCGCATACAATTCTACAAAAGCGGGGTTAAAAGTTTATAAAAATGAACAAAACTTTGCCTGCACGACGAGCAGGGGAGAGTGAATTAAATCCAATGCGCGCCTCTGATTGATTCCGCCGAACTTTTCTTGAAAAATTCTTTCAGCACGATCTCATTAATCAAAACCTGACAAATTGCCGCTAAAAGTTGGAAAATACCGCGACCATCTTTTCATTTTTCTTTGCCGCGCACTCGGGGGAGGACTAAATTAAAAATAAACACTCTCCCTCGGTATTTCCAATTATTTATTCCACTCGGTAGGAACTTCTAAATATGTTAATGGAACCGGCTTAAAGAAAAGCAAAGAGAGCGCGCTCTTCTAATATTGCCAGTCGACAGTTTTTTTTTCGGTAATCTTATAATTTGAATATCAAAGAAGATATGAAATCTCTTTCAGAACCGAATCGTTTTAAATCTCGTTTTAATTAACGTAGTGTATTTGTATAAAGAGGGTTGGGGATATCCGATTCTAGGGGTGAGTCGAGAGGGTATTACAAGTGGCGAGTGCACTAATAATAGAGAGGGCAGATTAAGAAACGCGCGTAACTCCTTAATATAATTTTCATGAGCCCGCGCCGAGACTATCTTCAGTAATTGTTAGCAAGTTGATTTAAACTTTTAATTAACGGCAATAAAGCCATGCGAATTCATTATATAATTAAACCACATTACTCCTATTTGCCGAGAAGTTAACATTTTATATTTACATAAGAAGATGCAGAGCGGATATTCTGTAGGGGGTGAGCGTTGATAAGTATTACAGCCCGTCACTAGCTACAACTTTGCAGACAGTCGCTGTTTATTTGTTAATATATTTCCCTGTGTCTGTAATCTTTACACGAGGAAATCTTATTATTAAACACACACTGGATCAATATTAGCTCGCCGTGAGAAGGCGAGCACTTTATAGAAATCAATAGCGGTTTATTACAACGAAATGCTTTTCAGCTTTTTTTCTACAATGCGTCGCAAACACTATACAAATATATAATGTAAATATTGCTCAAGTTATGTTTAAAGCTAGGCGAATTTCTCATTGTTTCATGAATTATGATGAATCAATTATCAAATTTTTTCCTGTTTCAAATATTTCTAACGTGTACTTGCCGTAACCCCAATGTCATTGAGTTTCACTATTCATTGATGTGTATGTGCATTTTTAGGTAAACTTAAAAGTTACACCACATCAAATTTTAAAATATTCATGTATTTGGTGCCCGTTTTACGAATAAAACTGTCAGGAATAAAAAAATTCCCTTGACAGTGGTACTATGTTCTATGGGTAATGAGATAGATTTGTTTTTCAGAACAATTTATTTACATTGGTTAGAAACTTGGTTTTGAATTTGCAAATATGAACATCTTAGTACTTACTATTGATTCATGGGTAATAGATTTGTTTTTCAGAACAATTTATATTGGTTAGAAACTTGGTTTTGAATTTTAAATTGAACATCTTATTGAGCGGTGTAATTTCGAGAGAGAGAGAATCAATTTTTATTCATTCCCTCTCTGTAATTAATAAAGTAATTTATAAATACACAAATGATAATATCCAAAATTATATCTTATGGTTAAATAAAATATTGTTACTACGCGATTTATACACATGTCAGGAGTAGAAATAGTTTAAGGGTCGACCCTTGCGTTTATACAATTTTAAAATAATTAATAATTATATATTTTTTCTATTTTAAACATTAAAACTAGTCCATCGGACTAATCATCATTATTATCTAATATTACAGACTGAAATTTTAATTCCAACGTCATCCTGTTGGGTTGTTCTAACTAGGTATTATTTCCCGTCACTCACGCACTGTAATCGGCTTTTACGCATAACACCCTACGTGAGATCGAGTGGCTTGGTCCTCTCCAGTCGTCGGATATGGTGCTGATTGTCCAGCAACTGAAGAGCTTCGTCGCAATGAAGGTGAAGCATGCCTTGATGGTTGTCAACATACCTTTTAATCTCTTCCTTTACATTTGGCATTCCAAGGTCTCGATGAAGATTTGTATTGCGCATCTACCAGGGGCATTCACTATGTTGTGCACTACTCTGTTTTGGAATGTTTGAACAGACTTAATTTGCTATCTCCGGTGCATCCCTATAATTGGATGCTGTACAGCCATCCCAGTTTTAGTACCTGATTATGGATTAATATTTTATTACGTACTGACGCTTTGGAGCTTCTGCCGAAAAGTCAGTAGTGCTGATTATATTTGATTTATAATTCGATTCTTTTCTTTTTGACATGCACGTTCTACGGTAACTTACCATCCAGAGTCATACCAAAATACTTACTGTACCTTATGCTCTCATAAGGTACAGCCACCCCGGTCATGTTCCAGAATTGAGGTTCTTCTAATGTTTTATTGGTAAAATCTATATAGATAGATTTCTGTTCGTTGTGTATGATTCTCCATGGTTTAGTCTTTGCACTCAGCTTATAAGGTACAACCGTTCCATTAATGTTCCCGGATTGAGGTTCTTTTAATGTTTTATTAGTAAAATCTATGTGGATAGATTTCTGTTTATTGAGCTTGATTCTCCATTGTTTAGTCTTATTTTTCACTCAGCTCATAAGGTAGGTACAGTCGTTCCATTCATGTTTAAGGAATGAGGTTCTTCTAATTTTTTATTGGTAAAATCTATGTGGATTGATTTATGTTCCTTGAGCTTGATTCTCCATTATTTGGTCCAGTTAACGACAGAGTAGCTTGCCTGATTCTCCATTGTTTAGTCTTACTTTCCACTCGGCTCATATGGTACAGTCACATTAATGTTCAAAGAATGAGTCGTTCCATTCATGTTTAAGGAATGAGGTTCTTCTAATTTTTTATTGGTAAAATCTATGTGGATAGATGTCTGTTCCTTGAGCTTGATTATCCATTATTTGGTCCAGTTTTAAGGACAGAGTAGCTTGCCATTTGGAGCTTTCTTAATGAGCTTACTTGGTTCTGTTCAGTTGTAAGGAGACCAGTGCCAACAACAAATGTAGCTACAGTCGTATCAATCGGAGTTGGTAAGTCGCTGGTATATAATAGATAGAGAATGGGCCGGAGGACGCTTCCTTGGGCAACTCAAGCTTATATTTCTTTTAAATACAAGTATTCGTCTTCCAGCTTGATTCTAAAATGTCTGTCGTGTGTTGTACGATGTTGACATCTGTACATTCTGTTTTCGTAGCATTTTGTTAAATTTGTGAACCAAACCCACATACCACACCATGTCAAAGGGTTGTGCTGAAATTCTACAGAACAGACTTCAAGGGCGCGCTCATAAATATCCGTGATTCTGTGTATCTGGTCAATAGTAGAGTTCTCTCGAAAAACAAATTGATAATCTGGACTAATTTGTTATCTTCAATTATAGGCTTTAGTCTTTTGAGCAGTAAGTTTTCAAACAATTTTGACACACTCGGTAGCAGCAACTTAGGTCTGTAGGACTGATCTGATCTGGTGAGAGTTTCTGTAGGTAGGAGTTTATTGATCTTTCCTTGATCTTCTGGATTTCTTTCCTAAGTTTCTGGGTGTCATTGTTCAAATTGTCTTGTCAGATGGATCTCTGGATTGTTGTCATTTTCTTCTTGATCTTTTTTCTCTGACTAGATCTCAGTTCTCAATTATGTAGTTCACTCCTTTTGTCTAATTTCTTTGGTGTTGTTGTAAGCAGCTGTTTGGATACTTTTAGTAAAGTTTTCAGCTTGCCTATCTAGTTGCATAATTGTTCTTAGCTTGGTGGTTATTTTAATGTTGTTCTGGAGGTCAGTTCTATAGCCTTCCTAGCCAGTAGCTTGATTACTAAGACTGGGCATGACTGCTGTTTTCATTACAGATTCACTCAGGGTTAAGTGACGGCTAAATGATCTGAGTTCAAATCAAAATGTTCCTCTACCTTAATGAAGCTGGAGGAAACTTTCCTTGTTATAAGTAAGTCTGACAGATCTGAAATTGCTGCAATTTTTAGTGCTGATTACTTTCGTCAATACTCTTTGGTTGTAGTTAATCTGGTTAAGCATTGAGGTATCCTCCCACTATTGACCTCTCGCCATGTTGCAAGAAGTCTCCTTTTTTAAGATTGTACTTGAGTGGACAGTAAATTGCACCAACTTTAAATTTCTAGATATTTGTTAAATTCCAACCATCGTAAGCTGAATAGCTACCTGTTGCAGATGGCATTCTTTGACGTGCCCAATTGACTGTTTAACTATAACCACACTCCCTCTGTTGACTCGGTTTTCTGGATTAATGGTGCGGTATATTTTATAACCTTTTATCTGCATATGAGACTAGCTTGTTGTAAGTGCATGGTATTAATATATTTAATAACGTAACAAAAATAAGATTTTAACTGCTGGCTCATCAATAATGTTAAACGCCTTGACTATTGTAATACATAAATAATATAAATGTTTCAAAGTATTTATCCAACAATAAACAATACAATGGAAAATTAAATTAAATAATATTTTATTTCTTATTACTATACTCACACCATTACTAAGACCATTTTTTTAAATCGGCGTAGTGGGGAATCGAACCTCGGTATTCAAGTTATAAGAACAACAACAAAAATGTTCAGGTATGCCCTACGCCTTACAGAGTTACCTGTTTGCATGTAATAGAGGTCAGGGTACCATCTGAGCCAGACTATCACCATTTCACCAAAGTCCGACTAGCTTCTGGCCCGAAAAGCCAAACCCAGTCAGAATCGAAAATTGCGTCGGGAAAATGACTGTATACAGTACTTGAACTGGGCAGATTTCATCCAGCAAGAACGCCGAGTGCCAAAATATTGTCCTGAACGGTTGTGGATTTTTCAAAATTTGCAATATGCTTATGGCAATGTGTATTGATGCATAACACCGGCATCAACATGCCATTTTGTTGCAGTTTAATAGAGCATGTTAAATTTTGAATTAGCCAAGAAAACTCTAGGCCTGCCTTGCCTAATTTTGATGATTTTAAATTTTGCGATGACTGTTAAAAGACTGCACTTTCATGCATCCTACGCTCTAGTGAACTAGCCACTAATGCACTAGAGAGTGACTGCTTTCCCCTGAAGGAAGGACGGCATACCGGGTGGCAGTTTCCCTAGTTCTCATCTTTCTCTCCCATATATTTTGTCTCTCACATGCACTGGGAATTTTGATCACATTCTCTCACCTGCATTCTCGCCTGCATTTGCATTTAGCAGTCAGGAATTATGTGTAGGGTTAAATTGCCTGTTGTAGGTAGACACCTTCTCGTGTTGCGGTCGGGGTTGGGCAGTGATGGTGTCTCGCCACTTTACCAGCCCCTTTAAATTTGCCACTCTTTCGGTTTCTCCGTTATCTTCGTTATTTGTCTTATATCCTCATTCCTGTTTTTGCATGTTTTTTTCGCTCCATGGCTCTCTGGGTCGTTCCGAGTCTATGCAGCCTATTTTTCGTAAGGGTTATAGTTTTTAACCCGTATGTGTTCACCGCTGGAGCAGCGTACCGCAGTCGATGAACAATCGGATTGATGTGCTGAAGATCAAATCAAATCTCTCAAAGCGAAATACTTTTCAGCTTTTACGCGAACCACGCTGAGCAAGATCGTTGGGAAGTAGGGAGTTCCCAACCCTCTTGGCCAGCGTGGTTTTTCACGGTCTTTCTCTGGTCAGGAGTAGATGATATTCTCATGTAAACGTACTCCAGTGGTCCACGTTATACTGTAGGTCCACCTGTAGTGTCAGTTGCCAGCACTATAGACTATAGAAGAGACCAATACGCCTGTAGTGGCGTGAAAGAGGTCGATATAGGATATGTTCACCGGGAGTATGCAGCTGTCGTATATCTTTCTTTTCAGACTTAAGGGGGTGGTCTTGAGTATAAACCCTAATATCTTGAAAGCAGCCCAACTTTGACCTATTCGTACTGATATTTCCGCTTTTTGGTTTTCCTTGTCCAGTGTGACGTCCGAAGTATTCATATGTATTCATTTACTGTAGTTATTTCTTTCGAATCGATATTTAATATTACGTTTTCTGAACTTAGGATTTTTGTTTTCTAGAAATTATTTGAAGTTCTACATTTTGGGAAGCTTGGTTTAGTTGTTTATTATGTATTTTAGTTGTTCCGAGTCTTCACTGATTAGTACGATGCCATCTGCAAAACGTAAGTGGTTTGGGTATAAACCAAAGAATATTAATTCCTTTTCCTTCCCAGTCGAGTCTTTTGATTACATCCTCCAGGGCTAGGGTAAATAGTTTTGGGGGATTGGGTCGCCCTGTCTTTCTTCTCTGTCGATCTTTACGTATCCCGTTTTCAGGTATTTTTTCAAGTTGACTGACATTGTGGCTTCCTCTTATATCAAATTGAGGAGGCCTATGTTATTTATTTTCTTAATGATTTTCTAATTGCCCGTTTTTCTAGAGGGTCAAATGATTTCTTATAGTATAGTCAATGAAAGCCATGTAGATGTTAATATTGTACCAGGTTGTTTTTTCGATAGTCCGTTGTTCGGAAGCCTTTGCGAAATCCGTCATTGTTATCTTGTATTTGTCGACGTTACCTGTTGGTAGGTTTGTCAAGATTTTGGCGAGAATTATGTATGTCACATCAAGGTAATGGGTTAATGGGTCGGTAATTTTCAAGGTTCTCGTGATCACCCTGGTTATACAGCAGTATGACCTGGCTATTCTGCCATTGTTGGGAAATGTTCTCTTGTTCGATACATTTCTTTAAGAATTTCGATACTGTCTCATGAGATCTCCCCCCCCCCCCCCCCCCCCCTCGTCTTGGATGGTAATTATACTGGATTTACACTATGGCGTTTTTGATTTTAATACCCTTTTATATTTGTTTTCTTTAATAGTTCTAGTGATTAGGTTCGTATTATGTTTTCATATGTACTTTCTCGTTTCTCTTCTTACCTCAGTGTTTCATGTTCTTGTGCTCTTCTCTTTTTCGTTCTTCGTTCCGCTATAAGCTCGATAGTTTTCGGGCTTAGTTTACTTGCTTTCTACCTTCGGAAGGATATTTTCTTATAGGTTTCTCGAACACTGGACTTGATCTTTGGTGTCATCTCCATAGTTTTTAATATACTCATTGTCCAAGTTAATTTTCCTGTGTCTTTTTTTGTATCTGTCACTGGTTCTCCTTAATAATGGCTATAGTTGATCGTGCTCATGTCCTTTGGCCATACTTCTTCTTCCTACTCTTATTTATATTTTGAATAGAGCTGTTACTAGTTGGTGATCGTTCCCTGTGTCATTTTTTTGAGCAGATGTCTCAGTGCTCAAAAAAATGACACAGTATTAAATTACAGTATTCTTTTTTGGTAATACTGAAATCGATCTAATTTTTGATTTTCCCGTCGGGACTTCCACGTCGCTAGGGCTTTTTTTGAAACAACGAATTTATAAAGAATAGCTGCTGGCTCTATAGGTATTTCAGGATCACACCTCTTTCGTTTCGGGTTTGCAGACTAACATTTCTTATACTTGGCGGGTCTCCCTATTTTCTTTGGCGTAGTTTTACATTTAGGTCTCCCATTATACTTTACTAGTTACGCTTTCTGTGAATTTTTCGCGTTGGATATATCCCCATATAGTTGTTCTATGTCTTCTATGTCTGTGGGTACATCTTCTTCTTAAAATTCCTCTCCTATCGGAGATTGGAAATCATCACTACTACCCGGACTTTATCAATCGCTTGTCTGAAGAGTTCTGCAGATGTGCAACCAAACCACTCCCTTAAGTTGCGCAGCCATGAGATTCTTCTTCTACCGACAGTTCTTTTGCCTTTTATTTTGCCTTGAATAATGAGTTTAAGGATGTTATATCTACTTCCTCTCAGAACATGTCCTAGATATTCTAATTTTCTCTTTTTTATGGTGTTACACATTTGTTTGGTTTTATTCATTTGGCGTAGCACTTCCTCGTTAGAAACCTTGTCGACCCATGGTATTCTTAGCATCCTCCTATAGCACCACATTTCAAATGCTTCTATTTTCTTGATGTTATCTGTTTTGAGTGTCCAAGCCTCCATTCCATACAATAGAATGGAGAAATTATAGCATCTTAACATTCTGGTTCTTAGTTCTAATTTTATGTCTCGGCTGCAGAGTATTTTCTTCATTTTTATGAAAGCGCTGCGAGCTACTTCAATTCGACATTTGATTTCTTTTGTGTTATCTGCTGTTTCAGTTACCCATGTGCCAAGATATTTATAGGAGTGCACCCATTCCACGTCGTCGTTATTAATCTGAATTGGTGGTCTATGATGGTTTGTGTTTTCGTTTTTCGAAGTTGCCATGATTTTAGTTTTCTTTAGATTCATATCTAGGCCATATCTCTTGCAGAAAGTGTTTGTTAACTCAACCAGATGTTGCAGGTCTTCTAGATTATCGGCTATAATAGCGGTATCGTCTGCGTATCTCAAGTTGTTAATTATTTCTCCGTTTATGACAATACCCCCGGTTTCTTCTGCTAACGCTTCTTCAAAGATGCCTTCGCTATAGACATTAAATAAGAGAGGCGACAGTGTGCAACCTTGTCTAACACCGCGACGTATCTCTATCTCCTCACTTAGATCTTCTCCTATTTTGACTCGCGCTGTTTGGTGCCAATAGAGATTAGATATTATTCTTATGTCTTTGCTGTCGATGTTTTTCTTCTTTAGTATCTCTAGGAGTTTTGAGTGTTGAACTCTATCAAATGCCTTTTGGAAGTCGATAAAGCAGATGTACATATCCTGATTCATATCGAGGCATCTCTGTCTCAGTACGTTAAGTCCGAAGAGCGCTTCTCTAGTACCCACACCTTTCCTAAAACCCATTTGAGTATCATTGATGTCTTGTTCTAATTCCTTATAGATGCGGTTCTGTATAATCTTTAAAAAGATCTTTAAGGTGTGACTCATTAGGGCAATGATTCTATGGTCTGAGCACTCTCTGGCTTTATTTTTCTTTGGCAGTGTCACGAATGTTGAAGCTAGCCAGTCAGTAGGAATAATGCCCGTCTCATAAATGTTGTTAAAAAGTTTTAATAGGATATCTATGGCGTCTTCTCCGATAAGCTTTAGCAGGTCAGCAGGCACTTCGTCAGGTCCTGCCGCCTTTCCGGATTTGCAGTTTTTAATTGCATGTTCAAGTTCTTCTCTTATTATTTCTGGGCCAGTACATTCTGTGTCTGAGTTCGCCAATTCAGTCCGATTATCGTTAAAAAGTTCTTGTATATATTCGCTCCATCTTACTAGTTTGCCTATCGACTCTATTATCAAGTCTCCGTTTTTCTTTACCAATACATCGGGTTGACGTCTCTTAGCTGTCCCAGTCATTTCCTTTATCTTTTTATGCATGTTGAAAAAATCGTATTTGTTTTGATAGGCTTCAATCTCTCGACATTCATCATTAAGCCATTTTTCTTTAGCCTGCCTTATTTTATTTCTGATGTTCTTGTTTATGGTCTTGTAGGTTTGCGCATCTTTGTTCTTATATTGGCCTCGTATCGTCATCAAGTCCAATATCTCTTGTGTCATCCATTCCTTGTCCTTTCCTTTTATGGATTTCAGTTCTTCATTTCCAACATTCATCAGTACTTGTTTTATGTTTTGCCATTGTTGATCTACAGTGCTATTATCATTATCATCATGTCTTAGTTCGTTCAATTTTTCGTTTATGTTCTTCTTAACTTTTTCGTAAACTACATTATCCTTTAATCTTCTAGGATCCATACATTCTTTAGTTGTTTTCCTAACGAGTTTTTTCAGTTTTACCTGTATGTTAGCTACCACTGGATTATGATCGGACGTTATATCCGCTCCTGGATATGTTTTTACTGACTTAATAGTGTTTTTAAATCTTCTACGGATCATAATGTAGTCGATCTGGTTTCTAATCATATCCAGTATTCCATCTGATGGTGCTTTCCATGTGTAAAGACGACGTGAAGGAAGCTGATAGAATGTGTTGGTTATTATCATGTCTTCTTTCTGACAAAACTCGACCAATCTGTCTCCTCGATCGTTACGAAGACCCAGTCCGAACCTGCCGACAGTTCCCTTCACTTCGCCTTGGCCAACCTTCGCATTTAGGTCTCCCATTATAATAAGGACTTCGTTTTTCTTGATAGGTTTGATGACATTATCTAGATCTTGGTAAAACGACTGTATTTCATCTTCATCCTTGTCTGCTGTAGGTGCATAAACTTGAATGACATTTACTGGAACTTTATTTGAGATCAGTTTTAGCAGAATTATGCGGTCTGAGTATGGGACAAAGCTGGTTACCGTATGTTGCACTCGCTGGTCGACAATTATTCCTACTCCATATCGATGAGTGGCATCATCGTTCCCTGTATAGTACATTGTACCATTCTTGGTGGTGTGCTTTCCCGATCCTTTCCACTGGACATCGCTAAGCCAAGTATATTGATGTTGAGTTTCCTCATTTCCAAAAAGACATTATCTATCTTTCCTGGCGCGTAAAGACCTCTAACGTTCCATGTCGCAATTCTCTCTTTGTGTCTTAAAATTCTGCAAGTAGCTTTATTCAATGCCCTCCTCCCCGGAGATCCGATTGGAGGAGATATAGCTCCGGAACATTTTGAATTGATTAAAGCCATTGTAATGGTGTGATGACTTTCACTAAGGATATCCATAAAGGATCTTTAATTCAGTGGTTTCCACTTGCCTTCTGAATTCTTATACCGTTGGCCACTGTAGTGGTTCAACCGCTTTTCGGGCCTGTTCTAGACCCTGGGGCAAAAGAGTGCCCAATTCACAGCCGCCCAATCTGGCACAGACGCTGTAGTGCTGATTTTGGTTCGCCCCGGGTATTTCAATTCCCCGGTACCACCCATATCTGGGAGGCATTCCCCTATCCACCACCTGGGGAGGCGCCCGATGGGGGATCAGCAACCCCACACGGGGTACATATCCGTGTATAATTTGATAATAAATTAATATTTTAGTAATTTTTAGAATCACGTAAATACTAACAAGCATACCAGGAAAAATACTGGCAAGAATAATGGAAAAAAGAATAAGAGACAAAATGGAGAAAACTATAGACGAAACACAATGCTGATTTAGGAGAGGATGAAGCGCCTAGGACCTGATATTCTCGATAAGGCAAATGAGCGAAAAATGATCTCATCAGTGTAGCTCAGCTAGTGAGGGTGAATTCATACAATATCTCGAGTGCATTGCTAATTGATGTGGTGTCGCCAGATGGCGTTTAACTTTCCTCCTAGAGGGTTAGTTGTATCATTTTTGTATATAACCACTCGAGATATTGTGTAAATTCACCCTCACTAGCTGAGCTACACTGATGAGATCTAATAAGACCGAAATCTAGATATGTAGATTGCTAAGGGGTGGATTCATACTTATATATGTTTTATAAGATTGGCCTTGTGCTGATATGTCAAGCACTCTGCTGGAATATTATTCCATAGAGCATGGCATGAGCATGTTGACGGTCATTACCATAACTTTCCTCCTAGGGGGTTAGTTGTATCATTTTTTTAATATATATATATATATATATATATATATATATATATTTAGAAATACCTGTATGGCAAACGACTGGCTGAAAAAATTGAAACCGCTCACATAACACCGGCTAATGATACGCAAAGAGCATGGCAGAAAATATCAACGAATATGCTAGAGGCCGCAAGGGAAGCAATCGGACACAGAAGAGTCAACATTAACGCGACACACTCCAAGAAACCATGGTTCACTGAAGAGGTGAAAGCACTAACCTCAGAAAAACGGAAAGCCTATTTGCTATACAGAAGCAATAAAACCCCACAGCACTACCGAGAATACACCACAATAAGAAACAGAATCAACGCCGAAGTAACAAGAATAAAGTGCAGTTTCTGGGAAAAATTCTCAAAAAACATGGAATACGACCTATATGGAGGACAGAAGAAAGTATGAAACATGATCAGGAACAGGAAGAAACCAATTAACGAACAAATTCAAGGAAAGTCCATACCCGAAGCAACATGGATAAATCACTTTAAAAGTTTATATAAACAAACGACAGACACACGAAATGTCCAAGAACAACCGGAGGACACGGAGGAAGAAGAGAACAACACAGTAGAGTTAAATGAAGATATGGTGAAGCAGGCTATTACGAAATTGAAAAACAGGATATCGCCGGGGCCCGATGGCATAACGAATGAGATGGTAAAATATGGAGGGGAACAGCTGGTAAAAGAACTAACATCTCTCTTCCAGAAGGTATTATACTCTGTCACAATTCCCGAACAGTGCAAATCCAGTATTACAATCCCCCTGTTCAAAAAAGGAACCAAGAGCGACCCCAATAACTACCGCGGAATTTGCCTACTTAACACAACAATGAAACTACTTACCAAAATCATCGCAAATGAAATTGTGGAACAAATAGGAATGGCCGAGGAACAACAAGGCTTCCGCAAAAACAGATCCACGATCGACGCAATTTTCATCCTAAGACAAATATCAGAGAAAAGTATCGAATACAACAAATCAGCTTTCGTTTGATTCGTAGACCTTACGCAGGCATTCGATAGAATAGAATTATATGACGTTGAAGAGATTTTGAAAACAAAAGGCGTGAACCCCAAAATCATCAAACTAATCAGAGTTCTAAATACAGACAATAGAACAAAGCTCATCGTAAATAAAAAACTAACTGGCGAAATACCCGTCAGCGTGGAGATTAGACAAGGGGACAATCTGAGCCCAACGCTATCATGGATGAGATTATCGAAGACGTGAGGAACATGGATATTGGATACAGAATGGGCAACAAAAAATTTAGTATCATATGTTATGCGGACGACGCAAAAATCATGGCGGAAGATGAAGACGACCTACAGCGACTGCTTCATAGGTTCAACACAAAGGCGAAACAATTCAATATGCAGATATCCATTGCAAAAACTAAAGCAATGGTGCTATCAAAGGACCCCATTAGATGCAAACTTTCCATCGAAGGCAGTCCTATAGAACAAGTAATGCGCTTTAACTACCTAGGCGTTGAATTATCCAGTAAAGGAGACCTATACAATGACGCTCAAACCCAAATAAATAAAGCATCGAGAATTGCGGGATGCCTACGTGACATAATATGGCTAAACAAATTCATGCAAAGAGAGAGAAAAATGCGCATATATAAAACCTGTGTCAGGCCAATTATGACGTATGCAGTCGAGACCAGAGCGGCCACAAAGAAGACGAAAGGACGACTACGAACAACAGAAATGAAGACCCTCCGAACCATATCGGGTCTCAGCTTCAGGGACCGAGTACGCAGCGAGGAAATACGAAGGGACTGCGGAGTTTATGGTATCGTACGTTGGACAAGAACAAGACGTCGAGAATGGAACCAGCACGTACTAAGAATGGCTGATGACAGACTTGCCAAGGAAGCCGCAATATCAATACCGAACACAAGGAGGCCCCTTGGACGACCTCCCAAAATATGGAAAGATAGCTGGACGTCTATATCACAGGAGGCACAATAGTTGGCAATTAACAGGACTAGTCCTACATTAAGAAGAAGAAGAAGAAGAAGAAGAAGAAGAAAAAGCTTTCGATGAATGAAAAGGGAAGACATGTGGAAGGAACTACAAGTGAGAGGAGTAGATGGAGGATTAATAGAAGTAATCAAATAAATGTACAAGGACAACAGAAATATGATAAGAGCAAACAATGAAGACGCAGGGGAGTTCACAACGAGAATAGGGGTTAACAAGGATGCGACTTAACGCTCTACTATTCATAATAGTTCTAGATGTAGCAATGAAGAAATCTTCAGATTTCTTCTTGCCTTCTTCATTGCTACATCTAGAATCATTATGAACAGTAGTGAGCTTAAGACACATCCTTGTTTAAAGAACTGAAATGATGTTCGCAGACAATATGGCGATTTTCGAGGAGTCAGAAGAAGACCTACCTCAGAATATAGAAACAATAAATAAAAAACTAATCAAAATCAACATAAATATAGACAAATCAAAGAGCATGGTAATATCCAAGGGGAAAAACACTAACGCTGATCGAAAGGCAGATAGAACAAGTAGAAAGCTTCAAATACATAGGAACAATATAAAGCAATGGAAAAATAAACAAAGAGATAAACGAGATATTAGGAAAAACCGGGAAAATATTTAAGGCGTTCTTTAGTGGGAAAGACATACCGCAAAACATCAAAACGCACGTATTCCTAAAAGTAAACAATAATTTAAAACAGTGAATCATGGAACATGATGAAACGGCACAAAACAGAAATAAACGCGATAGATATGAGATTTCTAAGAAAAATGGAAAACAAGACAAGAATGGACAAAATAAAAAACGAAACACGTAGATAAAACCTCCGAATAGAACCAATAAACGATAAAATAATAGAAGGATAGTTCAGGTGGTCAGAATACATATGCCGGATGCCAAAAGAAAGACGCTCACGGCTGTTATACGAGAGGAGATAAACAGGAAGCAACTACATAGGAAGACCAAGAAAAATATGGGACGACAGAATGAGAGAAGATGCAGACAGAAAAAACATAAAATGGAAAGAGATTACACAATTAACATAAGACAGCAAGAAATATACACACAATGTAAATGTTCACCTGCACCCGGACGAGAAATAGAAGAAAGGAAAGGAGGAGACAAAAATGTAAAAATGTATATAAGGTATATAACAGCTTTACACCAATAATACGGCAGATAGGCAATTTAATAATAAAAAAAGAATCACTATTTCTACGATTGCGCGAATTTTCGTGATTTTCTCTTTGATGTTCTCGATTATTTGGGTGGCGATTTGCCCTCTTAATGCGTCTCGGGTGTTTTAGTGGAGCACGTATCCGGGTTTGAGGGTTGTGACTTTCTCTTCCTGACTGTAAGAATACAGTCTGTCATATTCCATTATATGTTTCTCAGTTCATGTTCTATGGTTTACCTATCTGCTTCTTCGTGCATGGTTTTGATGTTCTGTATGTGGTCACTCTTAGTTTGTTCTCTTTTGTGTTTGGATACCGAATTCTTGGATAACGAGATTGCGCACCCATATTCCGTGCAGCTAACTGATATATCATCCGTGTGCGGTTTTGCGTTTGTCAGAGGACCCACATGGGTACTTATTTTAGAGATCGTTATTTTCATATCTTGAAAGGTTTTGGCATTTAAAACACCAGACTTACCAGGCTGGTTGGTGAGTTTGTTGGCTCTATAGCAGCGTAGAATTTGAAGATTAGAAGATAGTGACCCCCACCTCTCGCAACCTAATAGTGTCGGGATCTGAATAAAGCAAGATAGCTCGAAGAGTTGGCTGAGGGAGGTCGATAGTTCACAGATTTAAGATTGATAGTGACTCTAGAAGGGACTCTTGCAACAATTAGGTTTAGCAGTTGAGTCCCAGTGTATTAAGCAGATTACGTCCTCTCTCCGCGTTACCTTTCTCCTTTCATAGTGTTTTAGAGGTGTTCTATGGAGTAGCATAGAAAACCTCTAAAATACTATGAAAGCGATTCGCAAAATTCGCTCACAACGGATATAATCGATGTAGGTACGAGACGAACGACACCTCTAAACACTAGGCTACTGAGCTGGGTGTAAGTTTAGATTTATGTATATTAGCGTATTTTTTTGTGGTCTGCAAAAGGACGCAAAATTAAATATGAGCCACAGACGCGGAACGCTTTTAATAAAAAGAAAACAAATTTAACTCTCAAAACAAATTACCCATCCGCGTTATTAAATCAAGCCAATATTGAAACAAAACGAATCTTCCCACCCACCAAAAGCACTTTGCTAATTTAAACGCAAACAGTACGAAAACGAAGTTGCCCGTATTACAATTCAATACTCACCAGGCTTTATATTGCCGCTGTTATTAGATCACAGTGCATTTCATCAGGCGCAATCCCAGCGGCTTTTATTATTATTTCCAATTGTACATGTAGTCCGGACAACATGAAATCGGAGGCCGGATATTGAGGGCCCATTTGATTTGCCAGTTACAGCCACCGCAAACATTTCCTACCTTATCTCCGGCGGGGCGTATTTGGTCAGTTGAATCTACATGAATATGCACCAGACGTAAAAATTAATAGGGGCCGCTTGTTTCAATTTTTCATTACGATAAAACGCCGCGTTTGTAAATATACAGTTGTTTTTTGTTTTAATAACGAATAGCATCTCGTTATTCATTATTAATTGCTATATAAAGGAATAATCCCGGGAACGCCGGAGTTATTTGTTCCATTATAATATAAACAGATTAAACTTCTAATTCCGCGAATTTATCTTTGGAAACCACTCCGCGCAGAGAGGGACGTTCAATTAGCCCTCATTATTTGTAGGATCAATTCTTTTCTGAGATTAATTTGATTCCCATTGTTGCTACGTATACAATTGAAACGGATCTCGCTGCAGTGCATCCCTCTTTGTTTCTTTTCAGTTTGCTTTAAACAAAGGAGGGGCGATTGATCTGCGATGAAATAAAAACACAATTAAATGAGCGATGGGAATTACGAATGGCACTTGTAACATTTTTATTTTAATCTAAAGAAAACGGATGAATTCTACGTTGTTAAACATTGTTATGGTATTATATAAATACTGTTTTATTTAAAATTGTAATTATCTGAAATTAGGACTCGCTACTTTTTAGTAGTACTAGTAGTAGTAGTTACTGTATTTATTACTATTTGTAACCGACTATCGACCGTTGGGTCCTTCTAGCGTGTGTTATTGTATGTATGTGTAAGACCTACTACTAGAAAATCGTATAATTTGTCGTTAGTTGTATCCCAACGACAAATGGTACCGTCTACCCGGGCCGCCCATTCGTTGAGCGGTGGTGCTAACATCATCTCTAAACCGGCGTCTAACAACTTGTTATTTTTATTATTTAATACTAAATCAGTGGTCTTTTAAACTAACATCACTGTTGTAATAAGTTTCAGGCAATTTGTACATGTAATGGCATAGACGAAATGCGTATCAGGAAATGCACACAATCGTCTTTAACGAGTACATCAATTCGCTTATAAAAATACGAATGCATAGATGAATGTCCTATTTACCATTATTTAAGTGACAAAATGTCACATTGATATTTCTCAATATTTTTTATATTAATAATTGAATCGGTAGTTTGAAGAAAGGAACGAATCTAAAAATCATATTTGTGGGTAGTGAAAGGAAACTTAGAGCTAGAATTTGCACATGAATCTATTTTAAAGATTAACAATATTATTATTAAGGTTTAGTAACGCAGTAACTAACTATATCCCGTTGTTGTATTGGCTAAATATATTACAGGTTGATGCGAATTAATTGTTATTATTTCATATAATTTTCTAATTATTTTGACGCTTGTTTCCTTCTTCTATCTACCTATTCAATTGCCCTCTGTAGGCATCCGCAAATATAAAGTAGGGCTGGACAACTGTTGTGTACATAAGAAGAACTTTTTATCTTAAAAATGTGTCTCGATCGACTTATTGTCCTTAGTGCTCTCTTTATCACATAGTCTAATCGGTTTCTAATTATATATATTTCTAAATTGGTTTCGCGATCGACTTATTGGCCACCCCTGATATATAGCATATTTAAAAGCATATTAAATTGATGGAGAATAAAACGATTTTTTACTTTGTTTTTTTTATCACACTTCAGTTGCACTTTGCAACTAGTTTCAGCTAAGCTCTAGCCATTTTCGAGGGTGATAAAACACAAAGTAAAAAAACATTTTATTTATACTTTAAAATGAATTATCACAAAGTAGACGCCTTAACAATCCAATATTTGATGGAGAATAAGTGAATAGCAATTGAAGAACGTTTGATTATAGAAAGCAATACTAAATTCAGCTTTGTTAATTTTTCTTGTATGTATTTCTACACAACATGGTCATTTAAAGGTTAATTCATATTTACAGTGAAATATCTAGGTCATTGATTTTCAACCTAGGTAATTGATTTTCAACCTATTTTTCATTACGGTTCACCGATCATATTTAAAAAGTTTGGTGCATTACTAACAATAATATAAAAAGAATAGAAAAGAAACATATTAAAATAATATCCAACATTATTTGTATTGTATGCATTCGTCAAATTTGGCGGTACACTCATCTCACGACACAATAGTACTGAGATACCGTGATTAAGAATCACCGATCTAGGCATTACTTTATATGTTTTCGGCTATACAAAATTATAATAAAACAAAATAAGATTTAGTTGAATTTGGTGCTCTCTCTATAATAATAAAGCAGCACTTTTCAGTACACATACTCTTATTACTTACTGTAGCATTTCTTGAAAGACTTTTTAACGACCGCACGTGAGACATAAAAAGACGGCGCCGGACAAAAGCAATTTCAGTCCATAAGGATTATTTTATTTTTACCAGAAATATATACGGTAAAAATTATTCATGAGATCGATACGACCCCTGTCGCTCCACGAAAATGGAGTTCCCATCTATAAACCCGGACCTTATATAAGTCGACCTCTAAGTTTGTATCAGTGGATGGATCTACTGAAGGGTACATTATACGTAGAAGTAACGACAGATTTTTACGGGCAGTTATTTATGAAGCTGTTGCTTGCAGAGCGTCCTATACAAAAATATTGCGTTGTATTTCATGGTGCAGTTGTAAATTGTTTATTGAATGTTGTAATTGATAAAGATTCTAGTCTAGTCTTTGAATTGTTTAAATAATGCAAATCGTATCCATATAATTATTGTTTTTCAACGCTAAACAATCAATTTATTTAAATAAAGTTAAGCGAACAAAAGCGATGGGTGGAGTCGAGTTGAATTATTATGTTCTCACTATAATTTCAAATATAAACCATTCTCACTAGTTTTATCCACAACGCTGAGCATACTTTTAGTCATAATTGCAACATTTTATTTTATTAGTTAATAATTGTTTGTGATTGTTTTTTTAAATTCAATTGTAGACAATTTTTTTATCCTGCGCTTCCCACCCGGTAGTGTACGACTCGCCTTGTATTTCTGTACAAGGAATGCCCAGTAAACCCTAAACCCTTGCATTGAGACCCCAGCCCGAAACTGATTTCTCAGACCTGTAATCTTTTTTGCTGTTATGTCTTTCGAAATAGACCATCCCTTGGAGTTATGGTACAACTCCCATCCTTTGTGCCGGGAGAGGCTGGGTGACCATTAGATATGCTATAGATAAATGAGTAAGGTGAATAAATAGATAAATAATAAATTCTAAACGTTAGTCTAACTTTCTAGAGTTAGACCAACGTTTAGAATTTTTACATCTATTATTACGTGTGAATCGGTAGGGCTACGACTAGGGGAACCCGGTTAAAAATATCACAGTAAATGCCTCCAGACTGATGTTTCTGGCCCTTAGTTTGTCTTCGCAACCCCCCGTCGCCACGAGGGCCACATCGTCGGTATACCCTATAACCGTTAGGCGAATTCTTAGGATTTTATCATACATTATATTCCACAGGATCAGCCCCTTGTGGAACCCCACAGCCCAACTTCATATACTTGTCCCCATCCGCGCTTTCCACGATTAGCTTGCGGTTCTGCAGTTTCTCATCTCTTAGCATCCGCGGAGAGACCCACCACCACACATCTCTTGACGGTCCTACCCCAGTGGGCCGTGTTAAAGGCGTTACGCAGGGTCAGCCGTAGCGCCGATTTAGGATCTTAGGGATCAAGACCAATCTGGCACTTTTCCACACTTTGGGGAAGACTCCCCTCACCATCAACCCGTTGATCACTTAGAGAAAGGCGTCCGGGAGCCGCTTCGCCGCTATCGTAACACTCTCCAGTTCCTCCTCCGTGAACGGGGTTGTGTTCTCGGAGGTTTGGTTGGTGTAGACATCCTCCGCCAGCCCCTCCTCATCCTCTACCGCCTCCGGGAATAGCTCCAGAACGATATTGTTTAGCTCCTCTGGGCTAAGGCTCGGCGAGGGGTGCCTCGCCCGCAGTCGCCTGTGGGCGATATTATAGCCCTGTCTCCATACATTCTGCTCTATGGATTCCAAGAGGTCGTCCCATTGTTTCTTAGCGCTCTTAATTGCTAAACTGAGGGTACTCTTTGTTTCTTGGTTTCGTCGCCGCCTCTCTAGGGGCTCTACCCCGTCGTCCCGCCCGGGTGTACGCCCGACGTGCTGCGGCAGATTCATGTCACTATGCAACAATACTCTCAGACCATCGGTACACCGCTATTTCGGTCCCGCTGATTCCGTTTCTGCTCATAGACGCCGTGCACGCGGCTCGTATCCTCGACATCAGTACCTCCGTTTCACCTTGCCCGGTTCCTTCCCATTGTTCAAAGGGCTCCGTAAATTTGTCTTTATCTAGGGTATGTGGGTTAAACTGGGTCTTCTTCGTGTAGTCCTTGTTGGCAACTTCGCAGCCTGACAGATGAGGCAGAAAGGTGCCTCGGTTGGGCACCTCATCGCACAGTGCCTCGGTCGACCACACCGTCGGCACAATGAACATCTATTAGCCCACTTGCAGCGTAAGGCCTCATGCCCCAGTCCCCAGCATTTGAAGCATTCTCGCTGTTCTTCAGAGCGGATAGTGGCTCGACAGTGGACGAGCCCCACCCTCACTGTGCCTCTCCCGCATATGGACCGATTCAAATGTCCGCGCCTCATCACCTAAGTGGGCATTGTTCCACATATTTATATGGAGGGGGCTTTCGCCTCTTCGCCTAAGACAAGGTAGGCGAAGAGGCGAAAGGCATAACTCATCCACGCCGCCTCTACGTAAACATAAGGTGCAATGTCCACCCCTTCACTTCATATGGACATCACAATCGCCTGTGCAAGGGCCTTAGGGGTCCCACATTAACTGCCCTCGCAGTCTCTTTGGTCAGGCCGCTATGACCTCCTCTTTAGTTATGAGAAAGTCCATTACTCTTAGGTGGACCACTGCCCTCGCCTTTCTGACGACCGACATTGCCTCTTGAACCTTGCCCGCTATGGTGTTCCTGGGGTTGACTTGGACCTTTTTTCCGAGCACCTCAACTCTCATGCCTCCAGTCATAGTGTTAGTGATTTTGGTGCCACCCCCCCCCCCCCCCCCCTCCACGCGTTCAACTTATTATTCTTTTCCTCATTCATTATCATCATTTTTTAGAAATAAAAAGTTGCGGAACCACCAAGCACGTAGTTCCACTAAAGTCCCTGGTTGTACGAGTAATACAATACAGTATTTTGTTAAGTTCTAACACAATCTTATTAAAATAATATTTATAACATATTTTCCCAAGCTCATATGAATCTGCCATCTAAGCCGGCACCCTTATTAACATCCAATTTACATAAGTCACTATAGAATTCATTAGATGAAAACCGAATCGCAGACAGGTCCACGTACTTATTTTTCGGATCCCTCATCGAATCTCCAGTTTTCTTTGTCGTTTCCTGGCTTCACTTTTGAATTGTCTACGGGCTTCCCTAAAAGTTTCCCATATCATTACTGTTTTTGACCTTGTTGAAAGTTTTCCTGGCCTCGAATCGAAGGCAGAGATCGCACTCCACCAAGGGGGTGCAGAGGCTTTCATGCCCGCTTTTCTCATGGGATAGGAGTCCTCATATGATGAAATCAGTGATTTTTTGAGGTGTTTCACATAATACGCCAAGTCGTCCACTGATTCTGGAATTTTGTTTGCTGCTTGATAATCCATCCTATCCTATAGTTGCAGTCAGCAAAATAGTTGTTTATTCTTTTTTTTCTGGATTTCTGTAGTTCTCTTGGTACACAATCTAGGTCGTAGCGTATCAGTCGATGATCCCCCATGGATACCTGGCTTGATACTCTATTTTTTGTACTGGTTATGTACTCAATTAGAGACTATCCTTTGCTGTTAATTTTGCTGCTGTCGCACACCACATGGTGAGCATTAGCATCACATCCAATGTGTTATGTTTTTCGCAGTGTTCTACCAAGTTTACCAGTTCTGGGCTGGAAGGTGGTTGGGCTGCGTCGTACGATAGATAGATACGCAGATGCTATGTAGATCTCTGCGCCGTCGTCCCTTTTCTGTCTGACAACTGTGAGGTCTGCAGATCTGAATTGGTGTAGGAGTGTACCTGTAACTTTAGAAGAGGTTAAGATGCATGTCCTAGGTTTGTTGCCCGTATATCAGGTTGCTGTTATTGTTGCTTGAGTTGTTGAGTCCGCATACCAGGTTTTTAACAATCCAGGGTTATTGGTTCAGCGCGATGCTATATTGCATATTCTGTAGATGGCAGTTTGGCCCCATACTTGACCTATCAGCAGCACCGCCTTAGTCTGTTGCCTAGCCAGCTCAAACTGTTTTCCTGGAGCCACTCGACAATCATATCCAGACTCGCGTTTACTGTGGCATCCCACTCTTCTTCTATGCACGCAATGGCCACGAGTGCTTTTTGGATGAGGACCCGCCTCGCCCCCTTCCATGATATCGGGAATTTGATCCTCCACTGGCTTTGTTGTATGGCCCCTGGAAGGCTTCCGGGTATCACCTTACTGCACTAATTATTTCTGGCAGAATACTATCGGGCCACAGCTTTCTTCTCCTCCCTATCAATTAAGGGCAGGAGGCGTTTTGCCCTTACCGTAATTCTGTACCCCTACCCCAGACATCTTCGACTAGAACCTCTAAACTTCTTCCGATTTTTGTTTTTTAGGTTCCCCTATGGCCATTATAAGGGTTCGTTTGGAGTTCGTTCCTTCCTACCGGATGTCTCCCGACCTTCTCCTCGCCCTTGTCGTCCTCCTCCTATCTCGTACGCATATGCTCTGCGGACCACCAATAAACTCTTCTTCGCCCTCCCACTACCCCTTTTTTCTTTATCGACGCGCGCATGCTCTCTCTGGTGAATCCGCGATGGCTTCCGGTGTTGCTCGCGAACCTCCGCTCTCGAACACCTCGTTAAACATTTCCTAGCTTGAGGTATGTGGGTCGTAGCCCCCTTTCGGGATTACTCTCTATATACAGGTGGGCTCTGCCGGATTCACTTTCCAGTACCTACCACCTCCTGAGCTTTCGTGATGAGGTTTAGTATCGACTGAAAATCACTTTTTATGACCGTGGGGGATCCGTCGCGACGGTTAGGTTGTGTTGGGCGACTAGGTCCGCTAGCTCCGTTCTTAGAACCGTTTCTCCAGACCTCGCTCTACGCGTTGAAGTTTCCCCCGACTAAAAGTTTTCTCTCACATGCCCGGCTATCGTCATGCAGTTTCGCGTCCCCTCCACCCGCTGTTCGAGGAAAGATAGACACTCACTGCGTTTACCTCATATACCCTCATGGCGACTTGTCCCCTTTTCCTGCTTAATACTTTGCTTCTCATTCCTTCTCGCACCCAGATGGCAGCCTTTACCTGCTCTACCCTCTTGGTGACCTACCTTTGTCCCCCTTTCCTACTTAGTACTGTGCTCCTCACCCCTTTTCGCACGCAAATGGCAGCCTTCTCGTCCTCCGAGGTCAGCCCCTCCCCTTCGCTGCTGCTTTGTTGGGCTCACTTGCGAGCACCAGGTAGCCTACTTTTTTCAACTGTGGCCCACAGAAGATCCGGCAGCTGCTGTGGTTGTACTGGACTTCCTTCAGCTCCGTGAGGGACCCGTGTCTTCTTCTCCCGAGGTGTCCATATATACTGTCACCCTCGCGTTCTTATCTGCTCTTCTATATATTACTTTCATCCATGTGGATCCTCTATCTTGTTTTGGTCATTTTCCTCACCCTCGGGCGGAATTAAAAGGCTTTGAGGTTAAATTGATAACATAGAATAAATAAATATGTTATATACTACAGATATATTAGATTTATCATATATAAGTGTGAACTGGTGTGAACCCCCCCTCTTAGCAATCTACATATCTAGATTTCGCTCTTATTAGATCTCGTCAGTGTAGCTCAGCTAGTGAGGATGAATTCACACAATATCTCGAGTGGTTATATACAAAAACAGTACAACTTACCCTCGTAGAGGGAAGTTTAACGCCATCTGGCGGCACCACATCAATTAGCAATAACTCGAGATATTGTGTGAATTCATCCTCACTAGCTGAGCTACACTGACGAGATCTATAACACACGGGCCGCCCTGAATTATAAGAATTGTTTAACTTCACACCGGTCCTTTCGCTGCTCTATTAAATTAATAATTATCGACATTTTCTATATATAGACGCCATTTTGCAGAAAGAAACTGACCCACACAATATGTTTGTTTCTCTAACATTTATACTCAAGGCAAACAATTTAGCTTAAAGAAATAAAAAAATATAGCTCTGTGTGAAGATATCCATTTTCGATAATTCCGGCGGCCGCGCTGGGTCGCGACTCGGGTTATGATTCTTCAGTAGTGGAGCATTAAAAAAATTTGATTTTTGGTACAATTGTTTACACATGTCTTGGTAACCATAATATAAGAGTAAAAAAAATTAAGTTGATTTAGTTAGATGTTATTGAATAAACTCTGTTGGGTTAGCAACAAATGGTGAAAATTTGAAAAAAAAATCTCCGTGAAAAAAGAGTAGGGCATAATTTTTTAATTTTTTATACCAACATATGCTGACCTTGTAGGTGTTAATCATTACAGAAAATATAAATACATTCCTTAGTTTCTAATCGATTTTATTGATTTTTGACCACGCCGTATACTAACAAGTTTAAGTTCAAAATTAATTTAAAAAAAATTAAGGCCACTGCCACTTTAAAAAAATATGTTTGATGATTACTATTAAATTTTAAACAAAACACGAAAATTTTGAAAAAAAAAAACTTCGTCGGCTAAGCTGATAAAAATTACAAAATGTTTTCTTGCAAATGTTATTCAATAACAACAAACTAAATCAACTTAATTTTGTTTACTCTTATATTATGGTTACCAAGACATGTGTAAACAATTGTACCAAGAATAATTTTTTTTAATGCTCCACTACTGGAGAATCATAACCCGAGTCGCGACCCTGCGCGGCCGCCGGAATTATCGGAAATGGATATCTTCACACCGGTTCTAGATCTAGATCTAGTCCAAAATTAACCTGAGATGGATAGATAATTTTTAATTTATATAAATCTGTTTTCTCAACACAAACATTAGGTGGATTGATTCCTTTCTGCAGAAAGGCGTCCACATATAAAATAATAATAAAATAATACCTAGGAAACGTTTCAAGGTTTCAGAAACGTTGGTAATTTTCTGTTTACTTTTGTTGATTTAATATTAGTTTTTTATTCTTGTTGTTCTTTCAAGCCCGAATGTAAAACATAAGTTTAGGTGCTCGCGGCCGCCTCCTAATTTAGCCGCCCATGAGCGGCGCCCGTGTTTGCACTCCCGCCAGGACCGGTTGTGATTAGAGATGTTGTGTAATGGATTGTGTGTGTCATAACTTGGTTATTATTCTTAATGCTTTCCGTTCGGCTTTATCTATTATAGATTTCATTGTTTTTTCGTGTCGTTGACTGTAAGTATATGACTGTAATCTAACATTGGTCTGCATATACATCTGTAAATCGCAGCGGTGTGGATCGACATACCCATATCATTGTGTGACGTAATTATATATGTAGAGATGTTTTATTTTTTTTTAATTGTAAACATTAGTTTTATCCTTGAAACAAAATTACGCGAACAAAAATGGTGGTTTGGGGGTCGAAAGTTGAATTATCGATCGTGCATATCTGTAGATATTATTCATGGTCATGAAATATAAAACAAGTAACTTTCCTGAATTACTTATTATTTTAATTTTAATTAAATTAAATTATTTAGTTAGTTGATTATTGCTTAGTTGAATTTGTAGGTTCTGAAGGCACCGCGTTAAACTAAACTTAATTTAAAAAATCTTATTTTTAAATAGACACGGCGTTAAACTGAAATTTAAAAAAATCAATTTTTAAATGTGCACAGTCGTTGAATGTTATGTTGATAATATGACAAATTAGTTATCGTGTTGGTTAAATAAAAATGATGAAATCAATATTTAATTTAAAAAAAAATCTGCGATGGCCGGGAATCGAACCCGGATCAACTGCTTGGAAGGCAACTATGCTGACCATTACACCACCATCGCAGCATGCCTTAATTTGGCAGTATATACTATTTACTTTACATACTATGAAAATTGAAGGGGATATATTATATATCGAAAATATTCTACAGATCTATTCTATAACCAGTTACGGATCTATGTGTAGGGTGTTTCCAATACAAAATGTTTTGTCTTTTAATTCTGAAGGACACTGGACGAGAATTCTCTCACACATAAAATCACGGGCCGCCCGGAATTATAAGCATTGTTTAACTTCACACCGGTCGTTTCGCTGCCCTATTAAATTAATAATTATCGAAATTTTCTATTTAGAATTCTCTCACACATCACAATCCTATATCTTCAAATAAATGACTTTTAGTTTTAAACCAGCCCCGGGGGTTTCTACCGACAAATGAAGATTGTCGGAGGAGTTTATTCACATCGTAACTTCAGTGGTAACCATGTGGTTTGTTTTTTTGTAATTAAAGTAAACGGCTTGTCTAGTTAAAGATTTATTATAGTCTTGTTAAAAATAAATACATATACACTAATAATAATAATATCTATAAATAAATAATAAATTCAATAAACAATACTATACATCGACAACTTAATATAACCTCTGAAAAACTGTGAAAGGTGATTCGTCCACCTTGTGGTCTGAACTCTTGCTACCCCGGTTTAGTACGCGACCTACTACCGAAAATTAAATATATAATATTTAAACAATACTATACATGGACAACTTAATATAACCTCTGAAAACTAGTGAAAGCTGATTCGGGTTCATGGGGTTTGAACTCTTGTTCCCCCCTGTTCAGTACGCGACCTACTACTGCAAATAAAATATATAATATTTATACCATACAAGATTTGAACCGGCAACTTTGCCACGCACTATAGCTACTATTCAACTGTCGCGCATAGTTATTTTTAACTATTGCGCATATTTTTATATTATCAGCATCTGTTCTATATCGTTCATAGAGGGCACTGTATGACTCTCTCCAAGTTTGTTTTGTACATTATTAATATAAAATGTATTTGCTGTGATTTTGAAAATTGTCATTCAGTAGGGATTCAACTGATCCACTATTGAAGCAATGTGATGAGTTTGGGATATGATCACTGATTATAATCCGCTCGTCGGCCGTCTAATCGCAACGACGGTACGATGAATATCTGATTGCTTCAAACGAATGACTATTTTAATTTGAACTAAAAATAATGAACATGATGTTTCATGTAGCGCGCCACCTTGGCAAACTTTTCCATCTCACTTAATTAATCCGAGTGCGAACAAGAGTTGGGGGGCTGAAAAAAGACTTTTGTGTTTATAGTTTAGCTTTATTGGGATAAATGGGTCGACCGGTCGATGGCGGCAGCAGCCTGGGCCGTATTTTTTTTTTAAAGATATCCAAAGAAAGGATTCCGGGGCCGCAATAACAATAAATTACCGCCTACCCGGGCGGGAAGAAAAAGGATTGCATTTTTAAAAGGTCCCGATAAAAATAAATATGCCATGGCGTCGCGAACTCTAAGAAAATGCTTCTTACGAGTTGCGCGGTTTTAATTACGCCGGGCGAACGAATGCCAGTAAAGTTTATAATAGAATTTTTAAACGGAGCCAAGAAGAACTGTAAATAGCAAGCAGATTTTACAGAAGTTTCAATAAGAAAAGCTTATATTGTTTCTGTTCAAATGAAATCGTTTGAAGTTACGTTTTGCAAGATATCGCACCCCTGCGATAAAAGTGACACAAATAGAAAATCTGTTTTACGATTCTACAATATTATTGGCCTTACGTCTTGACTCAAGAACTTAAGGGAGGTTCGGGGCAGCTGCTAATAAAGCCTGCATATTCATAGTGATAGCTCATTTCCGATACTACAAGACTATAAATATTCTATTATTTTAGAATCAGTTTTGCGTTATCTCTGAAAAACGTTTTATAACATGTCGCAAGGGTGCGATATAACTATTCGCGATTTAAACGCCAACTGTTGGACGTATTTTATTAGGCATCTAGATATACAACTTGTAACCAAATTCAGGTGCTATTGCACATTCTTTAGAATGGATTGGTAATTTAAGGATTGATACATTTTAATTATATTATTGACATTAGGTATGAATTTGATCCTATTATGTCTACAACTCGTGGTCACATTTTAGTCACCGAATTTCATTGAAAAGAGCTTAGATATATTCACGACATATAAAACATCAATGGCATCATGTTTTAAATGTTGTATTGGTAAAATATATATCGAAATTTGAACTCATAGTAGAATTAGAATTTCAATGATAATGTTTATTTTAGCTTAAAGTTTCCAAGATCACATCCACATACACTAACACACGGTAGAAGGATCCGAAGGTCGAAGCCATTTACAACTAGTTACAAATACAATAACTACTGCTACTATTTCAAGCTATCATCATCATCATCATTGTCAGTCGTTTTCCGCCCACTTTTGGGCAAAGGCCTCCCCAATGTGTCTCCAGGCTATTATTCTATCTTCTGTGCGTCGTGTCCACTGTGCACCTGCAATCTTAACGATATCGTCCTTCCATCTGGCTTTAGGGCGACCAATACTTCGTTTGGCACTTCTTCGAGGTTTCCATACCGTTGCCTTCTTGGTCCATCGATCATCTACAGTTCTCATCAGGTGACCAGCCCATTGCCACTTCAATGTAGCGATCCGTTGGGCCACATCACTTACTTTTGTCTTGGCTCTAGTCCACTCGTTTGTCCGCCTATCTGCCAGTGTAATGCCCAGCATCGATCTCTCCATCGCTCTCTGAATAACTCTAATTTTTTCCATGTTACTCTCGGCGAGAGTCCACGTTTCGGATCCATACGTGAGAGTTGGCATGATGCACTGTTCAAAACTCTAGTTTTGAGGTGTTGAGGATAGTTACTTTTAAATACATTTTAGAGTTTTCCATAGGCGCCCCCAAGCGAGTTTTTTCCGTCGTTCTATTTCGGAGGTTTAAGCGTCTTTTCCAAAAGCAAGAGAGTGACCAAGATATATATAGATATATATATATATATATATATATATATATATATATATATATATATATATATTTATATATATATATATATATATATATATATATATATATATATATATATTCACCCACAACTGCGATAATGTCTTGCTGGATGTGGATTGGTGTAAGAATTGGTCTATTTGACATCACCTTAGTTTTTCCAATATTCATTTGTAATCCTACGCCTCTCGTTGCAGAACTTAGCTCCTCTAGCATAAGTGTTAGTTCTTCGGGATCATGTGAAAGAAGTGTTATATCATCTGCGAAGCGTAGGTTCGATAAATATGCTCCGTTTATATTTATGCCTTTTGTCTGCCAGTCTAGTGTTTTAAAGGCATCCTCTAGGGTGTTGGTGAATATTTTGGGCGAGATTGTGTCCCCTTGTCGGATGGCGCGTTTGATTAGGATAGCATTTGTGAAGTCGAAGGTATGTACTGTTAAGGATGCATTTTTGTACATATGTTTGAAGAGTCGGACGTAACGGTAGTCGATCTTGCATCGCTGTAATGCATCGATTTGTGCCCAGAACTCCACTGTATCGAACGCTTTCTCGAAGTCGATAAAAGCTAAGTATAGAGGTTGGTTGTATTCTTCAGTCTTTTCCATCACCTGTTTAATTGTATGGATGTGGTCCATGGTGCTGAAGCCTTTTCTAAAACCCGCTTGTTCCGGTGGTTGGTGCGAATCCATGAGGTTGGATATTCGATTAGTTATGACTTTCGTTAGCCATTTATATACATAAGATAATAGTGAGATCGGTCGGTAGTTTTTTAGATCTTGCTTGCTACCTTTCTTGTATATTAGTATGACGGTAGAGCCGTTCCATTCGGATGGTATCGTTCCTGTGTCTAGATAGTGGTTAAAAAGAGTCTCTAGTTATTTAATCAGAATTGGTCCGCCTGCTTGTAGTAACTCCGTTACTATACCGTTATTGCCGGGTGCTCTACCTTTCTTCATGCTCTTTAAAGCGATGTTGATCTCGTTTTCATCGATCTCGGGAATATCCTCCTTTGTTAGCTTTGCTCTTGGTTCGTTTGCATTGAAGGTTGGTTTCTGCACATATGAAGAATATAAATCCGTATAAAATCGTTCGATTCTTCGGAGGATGCTATCTCGATCCGTGATTACTATTCCTTGTTCATCTATAAGCTGTGTTAATTCTCTCTTACCTTCGGAGATTTTCTTCTGAAAAACTTTCCTTCCTTTATTTTGCTCGATTACTTCTAGAATAGAAGCTTCTTTGGCTTTAGAAACATCCTTCCTTACATGCTTTCTTATGTTTTTATTAAGATATCGTAGTTCATCGGAAGTTAAACAACGTCTTTTATCGTTTCGCTCAGCTAGCAGTTGTTTTGTAAAGTCTGTCAGTTTTGAGGGAGGTTTGTTCGTGCTTGGTTTCGTTATTAATGTTTCTGTTGCTTTCTTAAGGTTATTTTTGATGTATTCGCTTAGGTTGTCCGCTGTAATTTGTTCTGGGGGTCTATGTTCGTTGAATTGATTTTCCAAGTTTTCACAGAATTTTTTCGGGCTTTCTTTCTTGTATCTGATGTAAGTTGATCTTCTTTGAGCCTTTCGTTATTAGCTTACGCCGCTCGAGCTTGGTGTTCAGTTGTACTTTGCATCTTACGAGTCGATGATCACTTCCTGTGTTGAATCGGTTTAGTACAGTGTCGTCATTTACCTTGGTCTTGTTGTTATTAATGATGAAATCAATTTCATTTCTCGTTCTTACATCCGGGCTTTCCCATGTCCATTTTCGGCTTTCCTTCTTATGGTAGAAGGTGTTCATACATCTGAGTTTGTGTTGTTGCATGAATGAGATGAACATTTGGCCACGGTTGTTTCTCTTTCCAATTCCGTACTTCCCTAAACAATTTTCGCCCTTCTTTTGTTTGCCTAGTTTACTATTAAAGTCGCCAATTATAAGAAAGTAATATACTTTAATCTCAGTGATTGCCTTCTCGATGTTTTCATATAATTGCTCAACTTCTTCATCAGGGTGTGCGGATGTAGGAGCATATACTTGAATCACTTTCAACTCATACCTTTGTGATATTCGGATGTTAAGATGTGCAACTCTTGGGGATATTGCCGCAAATGCCCCTATGCTCTTGGACCATTTTCGGTGGACGATAAATCCAACTCCGTTGGTAGCAGTATCCTCTTCACCTTGTAATAGAAGAGATGGTTAGATTTTAATTTGATTAGATCTTCACCCTTTCTTCTGACTTCACTAAGACCAACGACATCCCAGTTGATATGTCATAATTGCTCTTCTAATTCGACTAGTCTATCATCTGTAGAGAGGGACCTTTCGTTGTATGTTGCGATATTTAAGGAGCAGTGGTTGGCTGTTCTACGTTGTATCAAATTTTTGCCTCCCCCAGATTCCGAGAGGCAGACTGATGGTACATCAGTGTGGGATTCTGAACTACCCATCTGGGGATTTGTTCTAAAATTTGACATAATCATAGAGGGATTTTTGACATCTTACGCCGCGCTTGTCAGGCGTATTGGCGAGTCGTAATTCAGCCGCCCAATCTGGGTACAGACGCTACGGTGTACTTGTTCTATCTGAGAGGCATTCCCCTATCCGCCACCTGGGGACGCGCCCTGTAGGGGTTTCAAGTTCCCCCTAGGGGCAAGCTAATATCAATTGAAATATAATAAACGTAACATAATAAAAATATGATAAGCAAACTAAGTTAATTTAGAGCTGGATAGTTCTGGATAGTTGGCTGGAGGGTAGCATAGCTACAGACACTTAGGCCTCAAAATGGGCCCATTGTGAAACCTCCCTTTAAGGCTGCTCACTCGTCTCACCAGTCAATTTTGCGTGCAAGCCGCAAAACTCTGGCGGGTGAGGAGCTGCCAATGCTGACCATACTAGGCCAGCACTCCCCTAGTATTAGATGCCTGGTGTTTACTAGAGCTGGACAGAGGCATATTACATGCTCTGCTGTTTCTAGTTCTTCATTGCACCCTCTACATAACGGGCTGTTCACCAGACCCATCGTGTGTAGGTGTTTGTTTAGCCGGCAGTGGCCGGTTAGGATGTTAGTCAATAATTTCAGATTAGTTCTAGATAAGTTAAGGCGGGCCGTGGCTGCAATTTTACAAGGTTGCCTAATTGCTACCTTTGATTGTTTGCAGCCCGGCGTTTCTAATTTAGATCTACATTAATTCTTGATACTTTAGTAATAGTAAGTCATATAAATAGCAGATCATTAAAAAATCTTCTTCTTCTTCTTCTTCTTCTTCTTCTTCTTCTTCTTCTTCTTCTTCTTCTTCTTCTTCTTCTTCTTCTTCTTCTTCTTCTTCTTCTTCTTCTTCTTCTTCTTCTTCTTCTTCTTCTTCTTCTTCTTCTTCTTCTTCTTCTTCTTCTTCTTCTTCTTCTTCTTCTTCTTCTTCTTCTTCTTCTTCTTCTTCTTCTTCTTCTTCTTCTTCTTCTTCTTCTTCTTCTTCTTCTTCTTCTTCTTCTTCTTCTTCTTCTTCTTCTTCTTCTTCTTCTTCTTCTTCTTCTTCTTCTTCTTCTTCTTCTTCTTCTTCTTCTTCTTCTTCTTCTTCTTCTTCTTCTTCTTCTTCTTCTTCTTCTTCTTCTTCTTCTTCTTATCCCGGATCCTGCTCCTGTGATATCGACGACCAGCTGTCCTTCCACCTCTTCGGTGGCCTGCCGAGAGGGCGTTTGGTGTATGTTTTACCGTCTCGGACTATCTTGGCGATTCTATCGTCCTGCATGCGTGTTACGTGCTCGTTCCACTGTCTTCTTCTGCTCCGCACCCATCTTAATAATATCCGGTATGTTGCATTGTTCCCGTATTCCCTTGTTTGTTTTTCGATCTGCAAGTGAGT